>JAANYP010004126.1:0-78948 GCA_020465985.1 Centrapalus pauciflorus
ACACTTTTACGAACAAAACATCAACCGAAGTTTGGTGAAAAGGCTGACGAAGGATACTTCCTAGGTTATGTGCCAAACTCACCAAACAAACGGGTTTTTAACAAAAGGAATGGTACTGTGGAGATTGTGTATAATATTGAAGTCACAAGTTATACACATGAACCCCAAACCGGTCCGGAATGGATTTTTGACTATGATAAGTTATTTGAGTCATTTAACATTCCTTTGGATGATACTGCAGGTACAATTGATAAAGACATGGCGACGTTGCACCTAAATGACGATGGCCATATTTTTCCAAGGACCACGTTCGAATCTACGTCCGAGCCTACTGCGACTGTAGATGGGTCTCCAGAAGTTGCTAATCCAGAAGAACCTAACACTGAGAATCAGACTCAAGCATCAAGTTCTGCCTCTGAGGAAACCGTCCGTGAGGAAGAGAATGTGGAAGCTGAGCCTGTTCCCCCTTTAGGTGAAATAGGATCCAACTTAGGAGATAATCTAAGGGTAGACGAAATAGAGACCTCTAGGATTAACAAGAACCATCCTATAGATAGCATCATAGGAAATCCTAACGAGGGTGTGAGGACCCGGAGTAGTGTAAATAACAACACTGTGTTGTTGTCGATGATAAACGACTCCGAGGCATATCATACATGTCTATATTCGTGTTTCATATCGCAAGTAGAGCCCAAAAATGTGCAAATGTCACTTAAGGACAACTCCTGGGTTGAAGCGATGCAGGAAGAACTTTCACAATTTAGGAAACTAGAAGTGTGGGAGTTAGTTCCGTTACCTCGAGGGGAGATTGCAATAGGAACCAAATGGGTTTTTAAGTGCAAAAGAGATGATCGGGGGATAGTCACGCGCAACAAGGCGAGATTAGTTGTAAAGGGTTTCAACCAAGAGGAGGGAATCGATTACAACGAAGTTTTTGCACCAGTAGCAAGGTTAGAAGCAATTAGGTTGTTTTTAGCTTTTGCCTCCTTCAAAGGATTTAAAGTCTATCAACTGGATGTTAAGAGTGCTTTCCTGTATGGGAAAGTGAAGGAGTTAGTATATGTAGAACAACCACCCGGGTTTACAGATCCTAAATATCCTGATAGAGTATATCGCTTAGATAAGACTCTTTACGGATTACATCAGGCACCTAGGGCATGGTATGAGACTCTATCCAACCATCTTTTAGAAAATGGCTTTGAGAGGGATAGGATAGATAGTACTCTATTTGTGAAGAGAAAGGGAGATCATTTTATCTTGGTACAAGTGTACGTAGATGATATCATTTTTGGATCATCAGACGAACAGATGTGCAAAGATTTCGAGAAGGTTATGAAGTCTAAGTTCGAGATGAGTGCTATGGGGGAGTTGAATTTCTTTTTGGGGTTACAAGTTGACCAGAAGAAGGAAGGCATGTTTATCCATCAAACCAAGTATGTCTATGACATATTGGAACGGTTTGGGATGGAAGGAACAAAGTTGACTGCCCATTTCAGCACGCCGATTCAAGTGAATCACAATCTCGGGCCGGGTACTGAAAGTGATTCCGATGTGGATCCGACTTTATATCGGGCCATGATTGGGTCACTTATGTATTTAACTGCTTCAAGACCTGACATACTGTTTGCTGTGTGTATTTGTGCTAGGTTTCAAGCGAATCCGAAGGAGATGCATATGAAAGCTGTGAAGCGGATTCTACGATACCTCAAGTCGAAACCGAAGCTGGGACTTTGGTATCACGCGGAGGGAGATCTAGAGTTGGAGGCGTTCACGGATTCAGACTACGGAGGATGCAGCTTGACGCGCAAATCAACGACTGGAGGTTGTCAGTTCCTCGGAGGGAGATTGGTGTCCTGGCAATGCAAGAAACAAACATCGGTAGCCGTGTCAACGTGCGAGGCCGAGTATGTAGCTGCTGGTAGTTGCTGTTCACAGGTTTTGTGGATACAACAACAATTGCGGGATTACGGTTTGGCTTATACTCAAACTCCAATTAGGATAGACAATCAATCTACTATTGCGATAACAAATAATCCAGTTAAACACAGTAAGACAAAGCACATAGACATAAGGCATCATTTTATTCGTGATTGTGCTGAAAAGAACTTGATAAAACTGGTAAAAGTGGCAACTGAAGATAATAATGCTGATTTATTTACCAAAGCGTTTGATAAGTCACGTTTTGAGTATTTAATTCAACTTAATGGAATGCGCAACCCAGAGTAAATTGACCTTAGTAGTATTTTATTTCCTTTTATAGTTGTCATATTTCTTTCTTTTTAGTGTAGTCTGCTAATTTAGGAAAGTTTCTAATTTAGGAAAGTTTCTATTTTTAGTAAGTTTCTATTTTTAGTAAGTTAGTAGATTAGCTTAGTTTAATGCGTTTTGCTATGAAAAACAAAAAAAAAAAGAGAGAAAATTACAAAAATAAAAAGAAAAAAGAGAATATCAGAAAAGGAGTTAAGTCTTAGATACATAGGTTCAAAGTGACGAACATTAGCACCGTCGTTACAGACTCTAAGTGTTTAGACTTTCACACATAATGCAACTAAATCCTAAGTGTTATACTCTATTTAGTTTGATGTGTTGGTAGGCATAATACATATAGGGTATCTAAAGGCTAATAAAATATTCTAGAAAAAGTCAAGCGTGTCACTAACTTAGATGTATGACCAATCGGTCTTAATTTTTATGTACAAGACATACAAACATTGAGTCTAAATGAGGTATGCGAACTTTCTGGGGATGTATGGCAACATCAAATACATCTGAAAATGGAAAGAATAGAAATATCATGTAAAACTGAGAGTCTAAAACATGCAACTCTGTTGTACGTAAGTACAGACCTGTTGTCTCTGTTTAGATTCGGGTTAGCAGACATGTCGCTTTGTTGTACGTCAGTACAGACCTGTCACCGCTATCTGCTAACTTTAAAGTTAAACCTTAAGTCGAAATAAGACACTTTGTTGTATGAGAATACAGACCTGTGTCCGATGTTTGTCTTTTAAAGAAAGTTTGCAAATACCAACAAGTTAGAATTTTGTCTGTGTGCCTTGATCATAAAAGTATGTCTATGTCTGAGTCACGTAAGATAATTTCCTGATAAATAAAAAGGCCAAGGGATATTCCGAAATGTAGAGTGTTTAACAGGGTAAAATACCAACAATCGGCTAAGTGGGTATGTCACGACAAACAATCAAAGGAATTCAAAAAATTCCTAAGTGTGAAAGTTTAAGTACTGAAAGTTAGTATCGGACATCGCTATCTGATTGAACCTTTCTTAGACTATACTCACCAAGAATATGTTGTTTGGTATTTAGCTTAGCTTGTAAATTTATTTTTATAACTTAAGTCTAGATTAAATTTTTTAGTCAAAATTTTAATTTACTTTAATTTTATTTTTACCTTAGCTTATTTTATTCTATTTTATTTTATTTTAGTTTAGTTTAATTTTTACTTAGGTAAAAGGTCAAAAATTACTGAGGGTGCATTCAAAGTTGGATAAAATATACAATGCGTGAAATATCTGAGCTTAGGGTAAAAGATTTGGCATAGTTTATCTGGTTACACTACACAGTAGAAAATAGTTGGTAAAAGTTGAAAATATTTCAAAATTTCCGAAATTTTTCTAAGTGTTGGAAATTTCGAATCTAAGACAGACTCGAATGTGAGATACTTCGAATCTGTCAGTAGACTCGAAATTGCATAGACTCGAAGGTAGGTAGTATAAATAGGTCCACAGTAATGGCATTTATTTCTTACTACCCTCGAATCTGATTTCTCGAATCTGTCTTTGGCGATCTCGAATCTATTCTCGAGTCTATCGAATCTCTACTAAACGACATTTCGTCGAGTTTGAAGTCTTTGTGTTCGATTCTAATCTCATATCTAGGTATAATCAACAGGATTGTACAAGATTTTGGTGGTTTAATACACAAATTTGGACTTAAACATCACATTTTGATGTTCTATTGGTCAAAATTGGGTTTTTGCAAAATTACCAAGTTTGGACTAATAAAAGATCAAATTAAAAGCATAAATCTATAATTAGAACCTAGTTGAACTAATGTATGTGATTTGCTACGTTCAAAATGGTTAAAATTGTTGGTTTTTGTTGAAATAAGGTCCGACGGCCTTTCGAATCTGATAATAGGTTCGAATCTGATCATGGGTTTCTCGAATCTATCAATAGATTCGAGATGACCAGATATTCGAATCTGTCCATCAGACTCGAATAGGGTATATTCGAATCTGTCCATCACATTCGAATATGGGCACTTCGAATCTGTTACTCTCGATTCTGTACTTCATTTATTTTGTTGAATTTAAATTTTATTAACCTTGTGAAAATTTAATTGTGTTAGATTTTGTATTTAATCAAATACAAGATAAAACAAATTTGAATTTAAACAAGTTTATTGATTTTTAATAACAATCTAACAAATTTTATGTATTGTGCAGATATGGCGCTTCGTGCTTTCGTCCCTAAGCACAATATGGTTCTTAATCCAGATAATCATATCCCTGAGGCGCAGGGTTTTCGTGAAGTGTTGGACTTCTTAGCTGAATCCAGAATTAGCTACGCTTTGTTTCAGAACATTCCGATTGTAATCTCATATGTGCGGCAGTTCTATGATCACTTACAAGTTGACTGCTCTGTCACCCCGACAGTGCTGAGAACAAGGATCGCAGGGCAACCGTTGGTATTCTCTGCCGATATGCTGCGTCAAGTGTTGCAGCTAGGATCTGAGGAAGAGGAGTCTGGGCCTATTGATTTTCCACTAAATATTAGGCAAGCGGCTTTTCAACGAATGGGTTACAGTCTAGATGTAACAAAGTCGTCATATATGAAGAGTGGCCTGATTGGGCAATGGCGATTCTTGGTCCATGTCTTCATGGTCTGTTTTGCACCGAAGAAGCTGGATTTGATTACATTGTATCAAAAATCCAATCAGCAATGATCGCGATGGTGTACAATAAGAAGTTTAGTTTCTCGCAGCTGATTTTCTCAGAATTTATTCATCAAATCACGGCTCCTGAGAGAGAAAGGTTCCTGTTGTATCCGAGGTTCGTGATGATGTTGATACGTCACTTTTTGCCAAGTCTGCCACAATCGAATGATTCTTTGAGCGTAAATGTAATGGAAAAACGCATATTTGCTGATTGTTCCTCACACCGAGGAAGATTGGCTGTTCCTACTGCTCGTCCGTTGTTTGGAGCTATCTTAGACAGGAACTTTGTGGCACCTGATAATGCCAACTGGGCATGTGAAATAGAAGTTCAACAGCAACAGCAACAGCAACAGCAACAGCATCAGCAACCGCATCAGACTCGTGTTCGTCCACGTGATCCAAGGCGAAGACAAAGAGATATTACAACTCAGTCTCAGGCGTCTAGGCCTTCTACGAGTCAGCCAGAGCCAGAGGTACAGGAAGCAGGGCCTTCAAGTGCCAATCCAGAAACCGAGCAAATAGCCCAAACATTGGAGGAAATATGGGCTTCGGGTCCGCATGCAAATGAAGATGTTGCAGCAGCATTGGTGGATGAGCTGCTGAGTCCGCCTGGAGATAATGATGATATATTTCGTGATGTTGACGACTATGAGCCAGAGGGGGCTGAGGCAGGATTGACATCTTCGGAATCTGAAACCGAATCAGATGAAGTTCATGAGGTGGTGACTACCGAAACTGGAAGTTGTTTTGAGACTTATGGTTCTAGATTGATTGTCAATCAAGGTGGTTCGAGGAGGAGAGAGACCAGGGAATTGGAGGAGTCCGATTATGAAGAAGAAGAGATTGCTACGTTAGTGACGAGGCCACGAGCAAAACGTCATAGATTTATGCAAGGGTCGTCTTCTACCTCGGAAGCACAACCAGAAACCTCTCCAGCCCAAACCCAAGCACCAACCACAGATTCACCATCACCGCCACCTCAGCAACACGAACCCTATATTCCATCACCAATCACTCCAACTCCAATTCAGTCCATCCCATCAACCTCATCCTCATACGCCGACAATCAAAGGTTTCAGCAGCTCAAAGCGCGAGTCGATTTCCAAAATATCCAAATCTTAGGCCTAACAAAGGCAGTCGGCGAGATTCAGACTCATAATGCCGATCTAAAGAAGATAGTGGACACAGTTCAGGAAGAGAACTTAGAGCTGAAGGCCTTTGTTTGCGATCAGTCAGCCGAGATAAGGTCGATGCGCTCCCTTATTGAGCAGTTAATGAAGAATCTACAGGCTCAGGGGGAGACATCGTGCCGTGATCAGGAAGCACAGAGACCGAGAGATGAAGATGATGAAGACAACCAAGGCAATGATCCCAGCCCACAAAGACAGAATGAGCCAGTAGATTTTTCTGCTGCTCAGACTGCTCAATCTGAGGGGGAGCCTAGTACAAGGGGAGAAGTAGGAGGAGCGGGAGGAGAAGCTGGTTCCTCAAGGACTTTAGATAGCGACATGATCGATGCGCTAAAAGATATTGAAGAAGAGCTGATGGAGTTTGATTTTGAAGATGAAATGGAAGAGTTGGAGGAAGGGGAATTTATTCCAGACGATGTTGTTGACTGGAAATCTGACGACGAAGTAATAGAGGACGAGGACGATCAAGTCAATGAAGTTATTGTCAATTCACAACCAGTCACTGAATTTTATGAGAGCTCAAATCATAATGTGATTGATATTGATTACATCAAGGTAGCCTCAGTCGAGGATAAAGAACTGGAGGAAGCTGAAAAAGAGCCATCTAGAGCTGATCTGTTAAATCTTTGGTTCAAGAAGGAAGAAAAGAAGGATCAGCTGAAGATGAAGAAGACAATGAGAATTCCAAGTGCCGGAAACTTTTGTGGAGGGATTATTAGCTGGTTCTTTGACAGAGAACTGCAGCTGTTCATTTTGAAGAGAAGGGATGGACTTCAATACTTGAAGCGGACATTGAAAGCGTTTAATTCTTTGCCCAAGATTGAAGTTAAAGAGTTAGCCTGGAAGGAGCTGATCAACATTGGAAATGATCCCTACGCGAGCGTTATTGAAAGAATTATAAGGAAAGAAGGGCGATCAGGCAGATTTGAGAGGCTTAAGCCGAGATCAGGCAAGAGGGTCGAGGATGGATCAAGAATAGATCCTCATACTGGAAGACCTTGGGCTAGAATGATCTACAAGCCAGTCAAATGCTTGAAAAGAGTGCCAATAAAGCCAATGCCACAAAATGTTTTGAGCAACATGAAGTGGTGGTACCTGGAAATTGATACTGCTGAAGCTATAATGGAGGATCAAGACGAGCAGGTAATTTTGAAAGTATACGACCCACTGCATTTGATAAACCTATCTAAGGACGACCTGAAGAAGCTTCACGATCAGCCTATATTCTTCACTGAACCATGGAGATCTGAAGCCAGGAAGTTCCAAAAGGTAGTTAAAGTTTGTATAGATGCAGGGTTATATGCAGGTAGTAATATCTATAGCTCTAGTACTTAAATTTGATGTCATGTAAATAATTAGAAGCTATCGTCAAGGGGGAGTCTGTTGGTACACCCTGTGTGACGATAGCAGTCTAATCGATCTACGTTATGATTTAAGTAATATTCTGAGTTATCCAGTAATTTGATATATATGTTTAAAATGTGTTTGTCTGTTATTGATTGTGTGTTTGAACTTGATGTAACATATTACAAGAAGTTCAAACATAAAAGTCAAAGAGTATGTCAAACATAAGTTAAATCATAAGTTTCATCACGTAAGTGTTTAAATGTATTGGCTAGATTCGAATAGGTTAAGGAAGACATTCGAATCTGTGATAGATTCGAATGTATCCTTAGATTCGAATAGGTTAGATTCGAATCTGTCAGATGGACAGATTCGAATGAGGCCTTAGGCCAGATTCGAGGTTGGCCCACAACAGACTCGAATCAGGGCCTATAATTAGGGATAGACTCGAATGATTAGGTGACCTTTGGCAGAATTCGTGAGGAATTAAGCAATAGGCGATCTCGAGTTTATCAGCTAGGTGAGTGCCGTTTCGGAGAGAATTAGTTCGTAGGATCGTTCGTGTGTCGTTCGTTCAGCGTCTAATAGTCTCCGTGTTTCCGTTGGTTGAGAGTTGTCCGTCTGACCGTAAACGAGGATTCCGCACTCGTTCACGGATCCGCGTCTAGATAGATCTGTCAGTGGTAGACCTTACAATCATGAAACATTTAGAAGTCAAATAACGAAACACGGGTAATAGTGTAATGACTTCATTGAGGATTTATATTCACTTGATCATTAGTGGAGGGTTCTAAATCTGTTCATTGATTCCTTCCATATCGAAACAGTTACTTTTTGAACAAATGCACTAATCAAACTTTTGACTATTTGATTGTCCATAATTAACTGTGAATTGAAGTAAATAACAGAACACACACTTCATACACAAAATGGTTTCAACAAATAAAAAAGTGAGGAATGTAGAAAGGATTAAATTAATAAATATGAACAGTTTAGTTTACACAATTAATCATTGACCCGTTTGTTTTACGCGCTTAACGACCAAGCGAAAGTCAAAACCACATTAAATGCAAATATCATTATCGATTATTCTAAAAAAGACGCAACTTCGACGGACCGACGCATAAACAAAACATGAAATCTAGGTTACATCATCGATTATGCTAAGAAAGACGTGAATTCGATGAACCAACCAAACTTTTCTTTTCGACGGCTACATATATGAACGTTAACATTTAACGAAACACCAACCAAACCAAAGTCATACGAACATGACATCATCGATTGATCTAAGAAAGACGCAACACATAAACTTTTCTATTCGACGGTTACGTGATTGATTGAACTTTGGCAAACACTTATGAACACATGCATGTATCTATCAGTTACAATAATTAAACTCTAGGTTATGGGAAAGCTTTAGGAAACGTATGTGTGTGTGTATGTGTGTGTGTGTGTGTGTGTGTGTCTATATATCAAACATACTATTATGCTAATTCATGGGATATGTTTTCCATATATGAAATGAGTATCTATTTTCTCACAAGCATTTAGGTTGGTAGTTTCAAATTTCTATTTATTTACCCTTTTTCCTAGATTTAAGTCGTAGTACTACATTAAAACTTCTATTTATTTACCTCTTTTTCTATCCTTCTTTGTTGTGTTGTTCTCCTCAGCTTCAGCCTGAAACAAAATAATAATAGTAACAACTACAGTGGCATTTGACGTACTAAACTTATTAAAAAAACTCTAATATTTGACATTAAACTCATTTAAAATGTTCAACTCTATAAATCAACATTAGGGTTTTGTTTTGGTAGCTCCAATTATGAATTACATGTCTTCAAATTTTGATTCGAAAAAGAAAAGAGGTGGCTCATTTGAGCAGATGGCAGATTATCATTTCAGTTATGCAAGACTCCATGTATCAGTTTCTTTAAATTGCATAAACATGAAGTGTTGGTATCATGCAGTTTGATCGGTGTTTTTAACATGTAGGTTTGCCATGAAAAAGATATAAATCAAAACACAGACAATTTTAAGCAAATAACACATGAAGAAGATATAATTGAAGAAGAAATGTGATCACATGCTAGCTCCATTCGGTTCTGTCGTTCATTCTCATCTACTTGGTTTAATCTTCTCTGAGTTCCAAGTCTGCATTTGTCAACTATCATAAGAGATGATAAAACAGAGCATGTCTTCTACAGAGCTGAAAGTGAGCAGACAGCAAAGGATTCAAGCGTTACACAACCATGTATTCCTGTATTCAATGGGGATTATGACCAATCATGTAAAACCTTTTGTTGTCCAAAGAGTATTGGGGTGTAGTTAAAATGGTTTAATATAGTGATGCACTTTTAGAGTGGCCAAGGTAAAGAGAGATCTCTAAATCTCTATAACCACATTCTGAACACATCATGGGCCTTTTGATGCACTTTTGTATTAACCAATGCACCAGCCTCTCTTTTCAAGTGCTAATAAATGAGTTGTCCTAGCCATCTCTAAGGATGTCAGTTGTTTTTTTGTAACATCCTAATTTTTAGGCCTAGTTTGCCAGAGCATGGGGAAACTCTGAAGCATCTCCCACAAGTGATGAAGAAACATTAGTTGTTTGCAAAAATAAGCAAGTTCATGTTTCCACAAAGAGAGTTGTAGTATTTAGGCCACATCATATCTAGAAAAAAATTTGCACAAACAAAATGAAGATAGAAGTTATGAGAAAATGACCAATTCCCATTAACACTAAACATCGAATTGGTTTTTATTACTGTAATATTGGGCCCGTTGCCCATTGGACTTTTATGGTTTTGCATTCTTGGGTTTTTTAGTCTATATATAGGGCTATGGTTATGTATTCTATTGATTCAATTGTATTGTATTCTTTTTCTGTTTAAATAATAAATCATTTAATCTTTCGGTTTTATATTTGTCATCATGGTATCAAAGTCGTGATTGTTGATGTGTTGAGTTCTCGGTTTGTTGCACCGATTCACCATTTGGTTTGTCGTTTTGTTTCGTAATTTTCGGCCAAGTCTGCGTAGCCGTCAAAAAATAAGCGTTCTGGATTCGTTCACCGTTGGATCATTATGATTTTTTGGTGTGTAGGTTCGCAACATATGTATCTTCACTTTGACAGTTGGGATTGTTGATTCGAGCTTTATATTTGGAGATATTTATCGTCGAATATAGTTGTTCTGTTTTGAAATTTTCGTCTAGATTTGAGTAGCTATAGGGAAAATGTATTTCTGACTTCATTAACCGTTGGATCGTCACGAGTTTCGTACTGTAGGTTCTAGACACTTATATATTCAATCTCACTGTTGGGATTAGTGATTGAACGTTCTTCTTTTGAGTTATTAATCATTGAAGGTAGCTGCAAGTTCAAATCGTGGATTTTTGCACACTAGTAGTAAAAATGAACGTATGAGTTTTTAAACCTTTAGATTGTTGTGATTTTTGGACTGAAGATTCACAACACAAATATCTTTAATCTGACCGTTTGGATTATCAATTAGTAATTTTTTGGGACTTATTTTATATTCGAAATTGGTTGTTGATTCATGATTTGATAGTTTTTAAGTTTCATATTTGTTTCGTCGAAGTTTCGAATTGGTTTGGCGTTATCGTTGCTATCAAGGATTGGTTTGTGAGTATTTTTGGCCATCTTCGTTGGGTTTATTGTCTTTGTTGATTCGTTGATTACGGCTAAAGATTTTGATTGTCATACTTAACTAATTATTTGTAGATTATGTTAAGGTTATTAGATTGTGGTATTGGCTACAATTTGGGTTTTGGTTCTTGATCATCATACTTCTTTCGGAATTTTTTCGTCATCAATTGTGATTTATATTGGTGTCACAATGGTTGCATTTGATCATTTGTTGGAATGAGAATCTGCATTGCTTGAGGCAATGAGACATCAACGGTATGAAAGTTGGCACTTTGTTTCAAAAATCTTTTCACAGATGGCAAAGAGTGCCTATGGGAAACATATATCCTTTTATGTATTTTTAAAGAATTGCAAGATTTTGCAATTATTTCAGACAAAAACCGAGGATACATCAAAATTTCCCATTCTTTAAGGCATGATGCCTTAACATCCCTTGAAAAATCATATTTGAAAAGTTGAACTGTTGGCCTGAGGATAAGCAAACTAGAGCAGTTGCAATATTTGAGGAAAATTCAGACCAACCAGTCCTTTTAGGGCTTAAACATTGTTGAAGGATATGCACAAGGTATTTCCATTTGGGGCCAAAATGTGATTTGAAGAAAGTAAATGAATCAGTTGGTCCCCTATACCCTATTTCAAAAAGACCTTCATGTAAAGCAGTAAGAGAGAGATCGGTTATACCTTAAGCATCTTGCAAATGCAAGTGTTGTCGAATGGAATCTTTAGAGATGGTGATGGTATGACCATCAATGGTAGAAACAAGAGAAGTGATTCCTTCTTGTGTGCTCAAACTGGCTTTACTCCAGAATTGCTCTATGTGAGATACGTATATAGAGGAGTTTACAGTGAGAGCATAGTGGATGGATGAACTGCGAAGGAAATCCATCATTTCATGAAAGGGTTGCAGTTCAGCATGCTTTAGGGTGTATGGAAGGCAGTTGTGATCTTTAACAAACTCCATTGGTGCTCAAGAACGAGAGGATTTAGGGTTTGGCTTGAAGATTCGGAAATCGCACAGGGTGGGAATGAGAGGGCTCTGGAAGATATTTAGAAACTGGTAGTTGTAACTGAACGAAACTGGGTCTTTTAAGGGTTTGGATTTTAAAAATATCTAGTTTCGCGTACAAACACCTTATAAATGACTGAAATGCCCTGCACACTTTACAGACCAAGTGAACAACTAACAGTCCGAGAAAATGAACTAGCAACTTGAGAATATTCTCAATCTGTTAGTTACTTACTGAGCAATATTTATTGAAGCAGTAGATTAATCTATATGACAAAAGATCTGCTAACTGATCATCAGTATGAATTTTGATAACTTGATTTAACTTCTTTTCATTACAATCCTTTATAAAATGAAATCTAATATCTATGTGCTTGGTTTTGGGAAACTTTACTTGATTTTGTACAATACTGATTGCACTTGAATTGTCAATATAAATAGGAGTAGATATAAAGTTTATACCATAGTCTCTTAGTTGATTCTGAATCCACATAACCTGAGAGCAACAGCTAGCAGCTGCAACATATTCTGCCTCAGTGGATGAAGTGGATACTGTGGTTTGCTTCTTGCATTGCCAAGAGACTAGTCATGCTCCTAGATATTGACATCATCCAGTTGTTCACTTCATGTCTATATTGCAACCTCCATAGTCACTGTCAGAATATGCGTTTAATTCAAGAGGAGAATCCTTAGGATACCATACGCCTATTTTTGGTTGGCCTTTTAGATATCTAAAGATTCTCTTAACAGCAAACAGATGTGAGTCCTTTGGGGCACATTGGAACTTGGCACAAACACAAACAGCAAACATTATATCTGGTCTAGAAGATGTGAGATACATCAGTGAACCTATCAAAGATCGGCACAAATGAATATCCACATCTACTCCTTCTTTATCTGCATCAAGCTGCTTATGAGTTTCCATTGGTGTGCTTGCAACTTTGGTGTCCTTGTATCCAAACTTCTCCAGAATGTCATTCACATACTTAGACTGACTGATGAAGAGGCCAGTGGGCTTCTGCTTAACTTGCAATCCTAGAAAGAAAGTTATTTCTCCCATTGAAATCATTTGAAACCTTTTGTGCATCAAGGTCTCAAATTCCTTGCAAAGTATGTTATTGGTTGATTTAAAGATGATGCCATCAACATAGATCTGAACAAGAAGGATCTCTGATTTGATAGACTTTGTGAACAATGTCTTGTCTAGAGTGCCTCTCTTGAATCCATTCTGTAGTAAGTAGGAAGACATAGTGTCATACCATGCTCTAGGAGCTTGGTGTAACCTTTAATGTGCCTTATCTAACTTGTAAACTTCGTCAGGATACTGTTTAGTCATTGTTGATGATTTCACCAGGTTTACATGGGTTGATATTCTAAGGACTAAGGATGAAACTGCTGAGTTAGTTAAATCCTTAATTATAAAAATTGAGAACCAATCTAACTTAAAAGTAAAGGTGATCAGGTCCGACAATGGAACTGAGTTTAAATATCATGACCTAAACAGTTTCTGTGAGTCAAAAGGAATTGCAAAACAGTACAGTGCACCTAGAACACCACAACAAAATGGAGTAGCTGAACGGAAGAATAGAACATTAGTAGAGGCTGCTACAACCATGTTAGCTGATTCCAAATTGCCAATGACCTTCTGGGCAGAGGCAGTAAATACAGCCTGTTATGTTCTAAATAGGGTCCAAGTAGTCCAGTCACAAGGGAAAACTCCATATGAGTTGTTCCATCATAGGATTCCCCTAGTTACCTTCCTAAAACCATTTGGCTGTTCATGCACTATCCTGCATACTAAAACTCACTTAGGTAAGTTTGATGGCAAGTCTGAGGAAGGATTCTTTATAGGATACTCAACATAGAGAAAAACCTATAGAGTTTATAACAGTGTATCTAAAGCCATTGAAGAAAGTGCAAATGTTGAGTTTAATGAAAATACTGCAAATATCAAAGGCACTGCTCCTGATTGGTTATTTGATTTAGATTCACTAACAAAATCTCTAAGTTTTGATTAGTATTCTGTAGGAGCAGTTGGACACAATGTTCAAACTGGTAACACAAATTCTCATGCTGCCAGTGCAAATTCTCATGCTACCAACACAAGAGTTCAGACTGATAGATGGGATGAGTACACTATTCTACCACTTCTTTCTTGTGACCCACCTGGAGTCCTGACTGACCAACAAGACAGAGGTACAGCGTTTGAGATGCCACTCCCAAGTCCTGAAGTAACAGCTCCAACTAATAGAGAATCAGTCCCAACTCCAGATCAACCTGTTACTGAAGCAGAATCATCAAGTGCAGAAGGTGATGACACCACCCTGGGAAGCTCAATTCAGATAGAAAGTGAACCTACACTCAGAGTTCACAAATATCATCATCTCAACCAGATCATGGGAGATCCACGCACACCTGTGCAGACAAGGAATATGATCCACAAGGACACAGCTGTCTCTGAAGAAGCAGTTCCTGAGTTCAGTCTAGCTGCCTTTGAACATGCATGTTTTATGTCACAACTAGAACCAAAGAAGGCATTTGAAGCTCTGAAGGATCCATCTTGGATTTAAGCCATGCAAGAAGAGCTACTGCAATTCAAGATTCAGAATGTGTGGCAACTTGTTGATTTCCCTAAAAGAAAGAGGGCAATTGGTACAAGATGGGTTTTCAGGAATAAAAAGGATGAAAGAGGTATAGTGATCAAGAACAAAGAAAGGCTAGTAGCTCAAGGTTACACTCAAGAAGAAGGAATAGACTATGATGATGTATTTACCCCAGTAGCAAGGATTGAAGCCATCCGACTGTTTCTAGCCTATGCAAGCTACAAAGGGTTCAAGGTGTATTAAATGGATGTGAAATCTGCATTCTTATATGGTATAATTGATGAAGAGGTATATGTGTGTCAACCAACTGGGTTTGAAGACTACAAGTATCCTGACAGAGTTTACAATTTAGACAAAGCACTTTATGGGCTACACCAAGCTCTTAGAGCATGGTATGACACTCTGTCTTCCTACCTACTACAGAATGGATTCAAGAGAGGTACTCTAGACAAAACATTGTTCACAAAGTCTAACAAATATAGATCCTTCTTGTTCAGATCTATGTTGATGACATCATCTTTGGATCAACTAATGACATACTTTGCAAGGAATTTGAGACCTTGATGCACAGAAAGTTTCAAGTGAGCTCAATGGTGAACTAACTTTCTTCCTAGGATTGCAGGTTAAGCAGAAGCCCACTGGTCTCTTCATCAGCCAGTCAAAGTATGTGAATGATATTCTGGAAAAGTTTGGATTCAAGGACACCAAAGTTGCTAACACACCCATGGACACTCATAAGCAGCTTGATGCAGATAATGAAGGAGTAGATGTGGATATTCATTTGTAGCGATCCTTGATAGGTTCATTGATGTATCTCACATCTTCTAGACCAGATATAACGTTTGATGTTTGTGTTTGTGCCAGGTTCCAATGTGCCCCAAAGGACTCACATTTGTTTGATGTTAAGAGAATCTTTAGATATCTAAAAGGCCAACCAAAAATAAGCCTATGGTATCCTAAGGACTCTCCTCTTGAATTAACAGCATATTCTGACAGTGACTATGCAGGTTGCAATATAGATAGGAAATCAACAACTGGAGGATGTCAATATCTAGGAGCAAGACTAGTCTCTTGGAAGTGCAAGAAGCAAACCACAGTATCCACTTCATCCATTGAGGCAGAATACGTTGCAGCTGCCAACTGTTGCTCTCAGGTTATGTGGATTCAGAACCAACTAAGAGACTATGGTATGAACTTTATATATACGCCTATTTACATTGACAATTCAAGTGCAATTAGTATTGTACAAAATCTAGTATAGTTTCCCAAAACCAAACACATAGATATTAGATTTCATTTTATAAGGGATTGTAATGAAAAGAAGTTAATTCAAGTTACCAAAATTCATACTGATGATAAGTTAGCAGATCTTTTTACTAAACCTTTTGATGTAGGAAGATTCACTATTCTGGTATCAAATATTGGTATGGTAAACATGGATTAATCTATCTTACATTACCATCTTCTATAATCTGTGAAAAATATTTGATATATGTGTTTAGTTAAGGGGGAGACACTGCTTCAATAGATGTTGCTCAGTAAATAACTAACAACTTGAGTCTATTCTCAAGCTGCTAGTTCATTTTCTAAGGCTGTTAGTTGTTCACTTGGTGTGTTAAGTGTGCAGGGAATTTCAGTCATTACTAAGGTATTTGTACGCGGGACTAGATAGTTTTAAAATCCAAACCCTTAAAAGTCCCGGTTTCGTTCAGTTACAACTACCAGTTACTATATATCATCCAGAGCCCTCTCATTCTCTCCGTGTGCGATTTCTAAATCTTCGAGCCAAACCCTAAATCCTCTCGTTCTTAAGCACCAATGGAGTTTGTCAAAGATCACAACTGCCTTCCATACACTCTAAAGAATGCGGAACTGCAACCCTTTCATGAAATTATGGATTTTCTTCGCAGTTCATCCGTCCATTATGCTCTCACTATAAACCCCACTATCTACGTATCTCACATAGAGCAATTCTGGAGTAAAGCCAGCCTGAGTACACAAGATGGACTCACTTCTCTTGTTTCTAACATTGTTGGTCATACCATCACCATCACAGAAGAGTCCATTCGACAGCAGTTGCACTTGCAAGATGCTTCAGGTATATCTGATTTCTCTCTTACTGCTTTACATGAAGGTCTTTTTGAAATAGGGTATAGGGGCCCAACTGATTCATTTACTTTTTACAAAGCACATTTTGGCCCCAAATGGAAATACCTTGTACATATTATTCAACAATGTTTGAGCCCTAAAAGGACTGGTTAGTCTGAATTTTCCTCAAATATTGCAACTACTCTAGTTTGCTTATCCACAGGCCAACAGTTCAACTTTTCAAACATGATTTTCCAAGGGATGTTAAGGCACCATGCCTTAAAAAATGGGAAATTTTTTATGTATCCTTGGTTTTTGCCTGAAATAATTGCAAAATCATGCAATTCTTTAAAAGTACTTAAAAGGATATATGTTTCCCATAGGCACTCTTTACCATCTATGAAAAAGTTTTTTAAACAAAGTGCCAACTTTCATAATTTTGATGTCTCTTTGCCTCAAGCAATGCAGACTATCACTCCAAGAAACAGGGGAGAGGATCCTGAGTAGGCTCAGCCCAACATCACTGCTTCACCCCAGAATCCCAACTCACTCCCCATGATACAACTATCGCTTCTGATCCTTCTCCCATAAGTACCTCCACAGCCCCACCACTAAAAATATACACTAAAAAGAAACAAAGGGCTGCAGGTGCTCCTTCAACCTCAGACCCACATCTAGAGCCAAATATCCTTGTGCAAGAGGATACTCCTGCACAGCATATCCAAAGGGCACCCACTGAGGACACTGCCATCCTCAATATGGAGGTGAACATCCCTTCTGAGGATGTTCATATGGGTTTTGTGGCTGGAACCACTGATGCTTCTGCACAAGGAGCACATGACAGTTCCAACATACCTAAGACCACTCCCATGGCAACAGAAGGTGTGCAAGCACCTTCTGGAAGTCCCCCAGTACCAAGACCAGAGGGGTCCAGATGGAAACAAGATTGTCCAACTTGAAAAGCAGATTCAAACCCTGTTAGCAACGGTCTTTGGTCCCTCTGATCAAACCAATGCATCCAAAAAGGGGGAGAATCATGAGATCCCACATCCAGTCCAAGAAGCTTCAAGTTCACTTCTAGCAGCTTTAGCTTTTAGGCTAACAGTCCCACCAGCTTCTCAAACTGTTAGTCCAGAAGTTCAAGTTGTTTCCCTTAAAAGGCCAGGGGGTGTGTTAATCAGAGAAGGTATTCAAGGACCATCCTCAGCAGTCCAAGCAACAACAATAGTTCAAGCAGTAGCTTCAGACAAAGGAAAGGGTATTTTGATTGAAACACCAAAGATCAAATTTGTTTCAAGAGAAGCTCAAGTTGCTGATGATGCTGAATTGGCCAGAAAATTAGCAGAAGAACATGACCGAATCCTTGATCAATAAGCTCAAGCCTCAATGGGTGATGATCAAACCCTTGGGGATTATTTACGCGGTTTTGTGGTCAAAGAAGGCTAAAAGAAAAGGAAAAGACCAATAGGACCTTCAAAGGCAGAACACAGAAGATTTATAATAAGCTATTCTGCAGGTGCTAGTGTTTCAAAAGTCATTGCACAATCATGGTCCATAGAGAAACTCCAGGCCCTGTACGATAAAGAAATGGCAAAAGAAAATGCTTCTGAACAAGTCCAAGATCCTTCTCAAACTATTGTTGTGCCCCAACCAGAAGTCATTCACCAGGAAAAGTTTGATAAAGTGAAAAGAGTTATGTTTGATCTACAATTACAGAAAGCAATGGAGATAGAGAAAGCCCTTGACCAATATGGCTTCTCCAAACCTCCAATTACTTACCGATATGCCAAATCAGTGGACAACATTGATCTGGTATATCATTTTGTAGTTAAAAGAGAAGCTGGTCCAGAAGAGGAGTATAAGAACCTGATTCAAATAGTTCAGAAGATGACTAGAGCAGAGCTAACGCAGATGCACAATATTGGGAAGGCTAGCCACTCTATATCACCAATAGTATGTGTTCAGAATAACATAAAAGATCTTCAAAGCATGATTGATCCAGAATCCACAAGAATGGATATAGAAGCTGCTAAGGAAGTGAAGATTGTACAGATTGATCTATATGAAAAATCCATGACATATAGACTCAAACTAGCAGACAGATCCAACAGATTCTATAGTTTTGAATTTCTTGATTTACCAAGAGGATGGCTACATCAGATGAGCACAATGAAGATAGAATGTGATAAAGAAGATCTTAAAAGAGACTTCATAAAGGCTATAAGGTAGAAGCTTGCACAATTGTGATATGTAAGTTTTGGGATGCCTTAGTTTGTGTATAACAGTTTTACTTTGTATATATTTCCTTATGTGTAAAGAAACTTAAAGTCTTAGTTAAGAATTTAAGTTAGGGGGAGATTGTTGGCAAATAATCTAAGTATGTCGAGCTGTTACTTAGGATTTCTCAAACTGTTAGTAGTATTCGTGTGTAATTACAAAGTTCGATCTGCTAGTTCAAGAAACTCGAGCTGCTAGTTCAAAAGTTCAAGCTGTTCAACAAACTGATAACAGAAAGTGCTAAAAATCAGGAAGTGATAAAGATTTTAAGATTTGAAGATCTTCCAAAGATATCCTCTCAAGAGAAATCGTAGTTTGTCAAGGAAACAAATCAGAAGGTTATAAATAGAGATAAACTAGGTCCTTCTCATGTAAATCAGTGCTTAATCAATTCGTATTTTGTAACCTGTATTCGGTCTAATTTTCTAAAGCCTCTAAGGTTGAAAAACCCTAAGAACAGTTTGTGTTCTTCGTCTAATCAAACAGATTAGAGGTGATTGTAATCAGAGATTGGTTATACAAAGGTTTTTGATCTGATTGTGATTGTTGATTGTCTGTTATTGTACAGTTCTGAAAGCTTTTCTTAAAACAATTAAGTGTTATCCCGCAAACTTCTTAATTGGACTTTGATTCAAAACAAGATTATTGGTTTAACTCTGATTTATTCAAACCAGTTAATCTTAGGTAATTTTGATCTTGACATTTTTTACACCATGCTGTTGGCATGTGTATACTGGAACATTTTATCCTTTTTTACCTGTCTTGGAAGAGGATGCAAAATTACAGTTAGAAGGTACAGAGACATGTGAAGCATGTTTGTAATCACTTATCTTCTCTTTTCTATTCAAACTGTTGGTGTCTTCCCTCAGGCTTCTAGTACTAATAGGGTTAGAAACAGGAGTTACTATGGGTTCACTCATGGTTTTGGAATTACTCTCTGCTTCCTCACTTTTACTGCCTACATTAGTAATCAGTTCATCTTCCAACTCAGGCTTATCCTCAAGGACAGGATCTACAGTCTTCATCTTCTCATCACGGGGCTCATTCACAATCCTATAAGCAACTTCACTCATATGATGAATGTATTTGTTATTGTAAGAAGGTGGGGTAGCATTGTATCCTATTCCTTTCTTAGGATTTAGTTGGGATTTTACCTTATCTTTAAACTAAACTTCCATTAGGTATTCTAGCTTTTGATTGGCCAACTTGAAGTTACCCAACTCAATGATTATAAAATCTACTTTCTTGTGAGCTTCTAGCACCTTTTGTTCTGCCTCTTCTAGTTTCTTATTAAGGCTCTCTATTTTCTCTTCAAGTTCCTTTTTCTCCCACTCATGATATGTCCTATCATGTCCCATCTGAATCTCATTGTCCTTATAGTCATTGATCTATTTTTGTAAGGTCGCCTGACTACGGATCCTATCTTGACGTGACACCTGCCAACGAGTGCGGAATCCTCGTTAGCGGCTTGACGGATAGACCACGCACACCGAAACACGGAGACTAACACAGTGATAGACGAACAACCGGACCGTCCCAACACGATGATTCTCTCCAAACGAAACTCTTTGAATGCTTGCAAGTTCGAGATCGCCCTTTTTCCTAATCGCTCTGAAATTCTGCAAAAGTCTCGTTCACCCGGATGCTCTTTTTGCTCTCAAGTTCGTCAGAACCTCTAAGCCGTCAAATATACCTAATTTCACGATGAAAAGTTCAATATATAGACGACAAGTTCGAGAAGACGCTCCTCTCGAACTTGTCTTCGAACTTGTTTCTTTGAACTTGTCTTCGAACTTATTCTAGATTTTATTCTAAAACTTATTTCTAAAACTTATTCTAGAACTTATTCTAGAACTTGTTCTAGAACTTGTTATGATAGTCTAGAACTTACCATGCAAATGTAAACATCATACACAATCATGATATCAATAACAAAACTAGATTGCTGTCGTCACACCGGATGTACCAACAGACTCCCCCTTGACGATAGCTTCTAGTTGTTGTTCATTGATCGTAATAGACTATCAGATTCAGAGACTATGAATATCGAAACTAGACAGCTATTGAATATCCAAAATGTCAAGAAACCACGGATGTTACTTGTGAACACGAAGAACACCACGAACACCCAATGGCTTTGATACCACTTGTAAGGTCGCCTGACTACGGATCCTATCTTGACGTGACACCTGCCAACAAGTGCGGAATCCTCGTTAGCGGCTTGACGGATAGACCATGCACATCGAAACACGAAGACTAGCACGATGATAGACGACCAACGGACCGTCCCGACACCATGATTCTCTCCAAACGAAACTCTCTGAATGCTTGCAAGTTCAAGATCGCCCTTTTGCCTAATCGCTCTGAAATTCTGCAAAAGTCTCGTCACCCGGATGCTCTTTTTGCTCTCAAGTTCGTCAGAACCTCTGAGCCGTCAAAGATACCAAATTTCACAATAAAAAGTTCAATATATAGACGACAAGTTCGAGAAGACGCTCCTCTCGAACTTGTCTTCGAACTTGTTCCTTTGAACTTGTCTTCGAACTTGTTCCTTTGAACTTATTCTAGAACTTATTTCTAGAACTTATTTCTAGAACTTATTCTAGAACTTATTCTAGAACTTGTTATGATAGTCTAGAACTTACCATGCAAATGTAAACATCATACACAATCATGATATCAATAACAAAATTAGATTGCTGTCGTCACACCGGATATACCAACAGTTTTTCAAGATCCTCTATTGCCTACATATACTCATACCTCCTCTCTTCCATCTTAGCTAGACTTTTACACATGCTTTCATGATGATCTCTGTATTTTTTAACCATATTTTTGCATGTTTGGGAGTAAAGTTTAGCATTTACCTCAGATGGTAGGTCAGTGGAAGTGACATTTGTAGTTTCTGCCATAAGAGCTTGATTTTGGTACTCCTCTTCTGTTTGATCACTCCAGTCAAATTCAGTGTCCTCTTGTGAAACAAGAGCCCATGAAGATTGTGTTTGACTGGTTTGTTGAGGTCTTGGTTGCTGCTGACTCTGTAATCTACACTCTCTAGCAAAGTGTCCAAGTTTGTGACACTTGAAGCATTCAACCCTTGATTTGTCAAAGGCTGGTTTCCCTTCTGTTCCGGCATGAAAGTTTGTTCTGCCAGTCCTTTTGAGAAATCTCTTATCCCTCATTGTTAGCATGGCATGTTGCCACTTTAAATCTATCTCCTCAAGATCATCTGGATGGATTTGTTCCAGATCCTCAGGATTGAGAGCAAATAGTGCATCACTTGCAACAAATGCTTCATAATTGACCTCAGAAGTATTACCATCAGTACCTGAAAAAGAATCACATCAGTTTGATTTATCATTAGATGCAGAGGATAATAGAGTAGTGTTTTGATTATAAGAAAACGTTTTCTTTTTATTTTCTATTTCAGACTCAAACACTCTCAAGCTGTTGTAGAGATCATCCAACTCTATTTAATCTAGAGTGTCCTTTGTTCTCCACTGTGCAACATACACTGTCCATTATTCACCAAGAGATCTAAGGAACTTTCTATTTACCTCATCTTGATCCAGGCTAACCTTAGCACTCTCCAATTCAGCTATAAACTTATTAAACCTATTAAAGATTTGAGTAAGATTTTCATTCTTTCCACCAGAAACATTTTCATACGGCTGCTTTAAAAGATCCTTTTGATTTCTTTTTGTGCTAGCATTGCCAGCAAATCTTTTCTCTAAAGCAAGCCATAGAGAATGAGCAGTATAGAATTTTTTAATTTGATGTTGATAAGCATTAGGAATAGCTATCTATAAAATAGTGAGAGCTTTGACTTCATTCATTCTAGCCTTTCTCTCAATCTCAGTTTTTGGAGGTGTTCTTTTTGGTTTTCCTTCAGCATCCAGTTCAGGATCAACTGCAGGAGGATTTTCAACGGCTTCCCATAGGGCATAGTCAATAAATTGAATGTGCTGTTGAATCCTAAGTTTCCACATCTCGAACTCAGTGGGTTTGAGCATAGGCACCTTAAGTCCTTGCCCAGATCCACTACTTCTGCCATCACACTCCACTGCAGAAAAAGATTTAGACACTAAAAGATGAAAATTTCTAACTTTGAAAACAAAGAACAAAACAGAACCCTAGTCTTTGATACCACTTGTCAAGATCAAATCACCTAAGATTAACTGGTTTGAATAAATCAGAGTTAAACCAATAATCTTGTTTTGAATCAAAGTCCAATTAAGAAGTTTGCGGAATAACACTTAATTGTTTTAAGACAACTTTCAGAACAATAAAATAACAGACAATCAATAAACACAATCAATATCAAAACCTTTGTATAACCAATCTCTGATTACAATCACCTCTAATCTGTTTGATTAGACGAAGAACACAAATTGTTCTTAGGGTTTTTCAACCTTAGAGGCTTTAGAAACTTAGACAGAATACAGGTTACAATTGTGAATTGATTAAGCACCGAATTACATAAGAAAGACATAGTCTATCTCTATTTATAACCTTTTGATTTATTTATTTTACAAACTGTAATTTCTCTTGAGTGGATATCTTTAGAAGACCTTCAAATCTTGAAATCTTTATCACCACTTGATTGTAGCACTTTCTATTATCTGTCTGTTGAACAGTTTGAACTTTAACCCTAGCAGCTTGAACATTCTGAAGTAGCGGCTCGAGTTTCTTGAACTAGCAGCTTGAACTTTGTAATTACACAGAAATACTACTAACAGTCTGAGAAATCCTAACTAACAGCTTGACATACTTAGATTATTTCCCAACATTTCTTCATAGCTTGAGATTTTCTCCTTGAGTATTGAGACATTATGCGGGATTGAGGAGAAGCACCAGGAATTTGTGTTTGGACTGGTGGTGAGACTGGGTCAGAAACAGGGGGTTAACCTGTTCCATGGTCTCAGGTGCCACAGAGGCTTCAGGTTCAACAAATGAACTAGTGTGAGAAGCCTTCTCCCCCTCAGCCACTGAGGCTGATTGGGCAGACTTAGACTTAACTGTTTTAGCCTTCTTGTGGACAGGCTCAGCTTCAGTCAATTCGAGGCCCATTTTAACCAGCTTGGGCCTGGATTTGGATTTTCTCTTGGGAGCAGCCACTGGATCCACCCTCACAGCAGAAGGTCCTTCCACCAAACCAAGTAACCTCCTCATTGGTGTAGAGATAGGAGGTTCATTGGGAAGAACTGGAGTATAAAAGACTCTATTCCCAATGACAGGGAATGCAGCAGTTGTTAACAAGGGCTGAGAGTTGTAGAGATGCTCACCACAGACATGTCTGAAGATGAGGCTCAGAAATCTTGGGTATCTGACAGCAGCAGGGCGAGTTTTTTGCTACACCAAGTTCATCAAATTCACAAAAATCCAACGAGCCATGTTCAGTGTAGTCCCATCCACAAACTGTAGGACTATGGGTATTTCATCTCTGCTAAGCTAGTCAAATGAACCAACTTTGCTGCTAAAGCACATCACCACCGAGGCAAATAGGAAACTATAGGTAGGTGATAAATCCCTTCTAAATAGTGTGGCTCCAACTTTGGGTTCTGCTACACCACAGAAGCGTAGCAGACTGCCCATCTGATCATTCTCAGGCTGTGGTTTGTCATATGTTTCAGCAACAGGAAGATGAAGGACTTCCCTGAGAAGAGCAGTGGTTATCTCAATGGTCTGAGTCCTATTGAGGATGGTTCCCCTGATGGTTTTGGTTGATGGATCATAAGCACAGGTATACCAAAACTCATACACCATCTCTTGGTATAGGTCACCAGGAGAGGTAGTCATAGCATAATGCAGGGGGTGAACTTGAAAAAACTCCACCATGCTTTCATAACCCTTCCCCACGTAGTTTTTGGGAATTGTTAGGTTCGCTATATAGTTAGTGGGTTTCAGAGTAAGCATCGTGGTAACTGAGGGATGCTTTTCAACATCATCACCAACGAAAACTGGAAGCAGGGGGTTGTTTTGGTGAGCCATTGGAGAGTAGTTGTAACATCCTCGGATTTAATTTATTGTAATTGGATAATTAGATGAAGTTTTGTATTAAGTTAAATTATTAAAAATGTTTATGTATTTGAATATTTGGAAGTTGGTTGTTATTTTAAGAAATTAAGAATTTAAAATTTAGTTAGTAAGTATGATTGTTTAAAAGTTGGTGATGTTGAAAATAATGATGAAAATCAGTTTTTAATGGAACCGGATAAGTTGAGGGGCTAAAAGTGTCAATAGCCGAAACTTTAGAATAAAAGACTCTTTGGTGTCTTTCATCTTCATTTCACCATTTGAATTCACAAGAACTCTCTCTCAATCTCTCTCTCTAAATCTGCTAAGATTCGAATTGAGGAACAAAATTCGTGGAACAATCTGATTATAAACCAGATTCAAGTGGAAATTAAGGTAAGAACACAATTTTGAGCTTTGGGGTTTTTATTTTGAAGAAAAATGAAACAAAATTTGGATTTTTAAATCTGAAAATTTGTATTGCATGTTGGTTATAGTAGTTGGAAATCATTTTTGGAAGATTTCTGAAGCTTAGGAAACAAGAATCAACGGTTTATTCGTCCAAAAAGGTAACAAAATCTGAATTCTATGAAGTTTTTGGTGTTCTTGAGTACAGTAGATTTCGCATGATTATATCTGCTTTATGTTAAGCTTTGCCTGCTGAGACCTGTTGTTTCATTTGTTTGGTTGAATATCTACTCTCTAAACTCGAGTATTATGAATGAAACTCATAAACAACACATAAAATGATACGAATTATACAAAGGACAAGATGAAAACTTGAAATGGGTTCAAACTTAGTTGTAGTTCAAATTTGGACATGAACCCGAAATGGGGAAAAATATTGCAAAACTTACGAAACTTGATTTTTATGGATTTAAACGGTTATTGATACGAAGTATTGTTGTAATTAATATAACAGGTCCCTTGTGGTGTTGTTTAACCCACAGTGGGGTAATTGGTGGATCCGGTTGAAAGCCCGAGGAGAAATAATATTGGTTAACATTAAATTACGCACCCACTGTGAGTACATATGATTTCGCATGTTTATATCTGCTTTATGATTGATTTTGCTTACTGAGACATATTGCTTCATTTTTCGTTTGGAATTCTACTAACTTGCGTAGACTTAGATGCACATTCTTATTTGATGCATGTCCGTTCGTTTGTTGTGCATCTACGATGGACCGGTGGGTCGCATCTGTTACTCTGATGTTACTGCTCTATATGACGCTGGAGCTGATCCCTCCAGGTCCGGTAGGCAGTATGTCATCCCCGATGTTATGTCTGTCTCAGTAAAGGGTAAATCAGCTGCTGGACCTTCTAGTTAGGTCATTTGGGAAGATTTGGAAGACTTGGTACTACTTAGTCGGTAATTTATGTTATGAGACAATGTTGTAATATTCTGGATGATTGTAATAATTGTAATGGGTGTGTAGACTTAGACTTGGTACCTTATAGCACCGTAGGGTGTTTAACACTTGTTGCACTACTTTATATATATATTTTAATGCTTCCGCACTTAATTTAGGTTATCAGATCATTATATTATTGCATGTTGATGATTAATCCTGGGTGTTTTGTAATTGGTGGTTGTTGTGGCAAGGGTGTCACACGAGATGGTATCAGAGCAGTAGTTTGAGATTCAAGTGTCCGTGAGGTCTTGATCTCAAACATTAGGTAATGATATGTAGTGGTTTAAGTAATGATCTGAACTAAGATAGGTTATGATCTAGTAATTATAAGAGATTGACTATCATACGGACAACTGGGTGGTGTCTTTAAATTAATGACATGTTACTAAACAAATTATATGTTTATAATTTCAGAACATGTCTGGAGGAGGAATGACACCCGAAGAAGCCAGAGAGATGATGCTAGCCATGATGGCTGAGCAGAACAAGATGATACAAGATCAGTTTCGGGCTCGAGATGAGGCCGATGCTAAGAGAAGAGAGGATAAGAGAAAGAACAAAGAGAAGGAAGGGGGCAACAATAATGATGAACAAGATGACAACACTGGGTCCTCTAACAAGCCCAAAGGTTGTCGTTTCAAGGACTTCAAAGGAAACGGGGCTGTGCAGTTTAATGGATTGGGAGACGCTGTTGCCGCGCTCGAATGGATAACGGCAACCGAACGAACATTCCGAATCAGTGACTGTGCTGAGAAGGACATGGTTCGGTATGCTACAGCTATGTTCACGAATGATGCAATCATGTGGTGGAACGCAATGGTGAATGCTTTGACGCTGGAGAAGGTTTCTGTTATGACTTGGGTTGAGTTCAAGGACCTATTCACTCAGCAGTACTGTCCAGTTGATGAGCGCCGGAGGTTGGAAGCGAAGTTTATGGCGCTGGCACAGGGGACTAAGACAGTGTCCCAATATGCTGTAGAATTCACGAGGCTGAGTCTGTTTGCGCCTCATCAAGTCGATACTGAGGAAAGTAAGGTGACCAGGTTCGAGGCTGGTCTGGATATTGAAATTCGGAGGGTTATGAGCAACGTCCGCTACCCTACATTTGCTGGCTTACTTGAGGCTGCCAGAAATGTAGAGCAGATTTTGATTATGTCGGGCTATTCGATTGGGTCTACTGCTGCTTCCACCAACCCAACACAGCCGTCACCGCCGAAGCGCCAGCGCGAGGGAGGATATTCTGTCTTCCCGGTCTTCACAGTACTCACCTCAGCAGTCGTATCGTCGACCGTCTGGTTCTTCCGATCGTGGTCGTGCTCGTGCCTACTCCATCAACACCGAGCCGCGATATTGTAATAGGTGTCACTTGGAACACTTCGGCAAGTGCACCAATGGACGTGCTTGTTTTTGTTGTGGTGAGTTGGGCCATTTTCAGAGTGAATGCCCAAGGAGGGGAGATGCTTGCCATAAGTGTGGTGTATGGGGACACTACAGTAGGAATTGCAGAAAGAACGATCCAGCTGCTGCTGCTCCATCTACAACACGATCTTCGGGAGGTTCAAGCGGTGGTTCAGTTAACCGAGGCCGGGGTCAGTCTCAAAGGGCACCTGCTCGTGCTTTTCAGATAATTGCAGAGGAGGCAAGGGAAAATCCGGAAGTCGTTACGGGTACGTTCATAGTTAACTCTATGCCAGCACGAGTTTTATTTGATTCGGGTGCCAATAGATCGTTTGTTTCTACTATGTTTGCACAAAGACTTGCCATGCCACTATCTAGATTATCTGCAGTTCTTGATATAGAAACTGCTAGCAACACTCTAGTAAAAGTAGATCATGTCTACCGTAACTGCACGTTAGTAATTGAAGATGTAGTCTTCAATTTGGACTTGATCCCTATAGAATTCAGTGAATTCGATGTGATAATCGGGATGGATTGGTTGATAGAGAATGAAGCCCATATAGTGTGTAAGAGCCGAATGATTAAGATAACTACTCCGGAGGGGCGTGAGATTTGCATTTACGGGGATAGGAGAAGTGGGGATCTGTGCTTACTGACCATTGCAAAAGCTCGAAAGCTTGTTGCAAAGGGGTGTGACGCCTACCTGGCATATGCTATTGATGCCAAGGCTGAAAAGAGAACGTTGGCCGACGTGCCTGTTGTTTCACAGTTTCCGGATGTGTTTCCGGAAGACTTGTCTGGAGTACCGCCTGAGAGACAAGTAGAATTCAAGATTGACTTGATCCCTGGAGCTGCGCCGGTAGCTCGTTCTCCTTATCGCCTTGCCCCAACCGAGATGAAAGAGATGATGACACAACTTCAAGAGTTGTTGGACAAGGGCTTCATTTGGCCGAGTTCATCGCCGTGGGGAGCTCCGGTGTTATTCGTTAAGAAGAAAGATGGCACCATGAGGATGTGCATAGATTACCGGGAGCTGAATAAGTTGACTATTAAGAACAAATATCCACTGCCGAGAATAGACGACTTGTTTAATCAATTACATGGGGCGAGTGTATTTTCTAAGATCGACTTAAGGTCAGAGTACCATCAGCTAAAAGTAAGAGAAGAAGATGTACCGAAGACAGCTTTCAGAACTCGGTATGGGCATTACGAGTTTTTGGTCATGCCTTTTGGATTAACCAACGCCCCGGTAGTGTTTATGGATTTAATGAATAGAGTTTGCAGACCGTTGTTGGATAAATCAGTGATTGTGTTCATTGACGATATTTTAGTATACTCTAAGTCCGAAGCCGAACATGCTGAACATCTGAGAGAACTGTTGGAATTGTTAAGGAAGGAAAAGTTGTACGCCAAGTTCTCAATGTGCGAGTTTTGGCTACAACAGATACAGTTTCTAGGACATGTAATTTCTGGAGCTGGAATTTCGATGGACCCGGCTAAGGTTGAAGCAATAAAGAACTGGGAATCGCCTCGTTCAGCTACTGAAGTTAGAAGTTTCCTGGGGTTGGCCGGATATTATAGGAGGTTTATAAAGGACTTCTCCAAAATTGCAGTTCCTTTGACTGCATTAACCAAGAAGAATGCACCGTTTATATGGGAAACCGTGCAGCAAGAGGCGTTTGAAATCCTGAAGAAAGTATTAAGTGAGGCGCCAATACTTGCCTTACCTGAAGGCAATAATGATTTCGTGGTATATACGGATGCTTCAAAACTGGGGTTAGGCGCTGTACTGATGCAGCGTGGGAAGGTTATTGCTTATGCTTCAAGACAGCTTAAGCAACATGAGAAGAACTACTCAACTCATGATCTTGAGTTAACAGCTGTTACGTTTGCATTAAAGTTATGGAGGCATTATTTATATGGGACTAAGTGTCAACTCTACACGGACCATAAGAGTTTGAAATACATCTTTAGTCAGAAAGAGCTTAACATGAGACAGCGTAGGTCGATGGAACTTATAAAGGATTATGATTGCGAAATCCTTTATCACCCCGGAAAAGCTAACGTGGTGGCTGATGCTTTGAGTCGCAAAGCATATGCTAAAGATTGCTGCTAAATGTTGACATCTACTATGTTAACATCCACAATTATAGATGATGTCAAGGCCGCTCAGGAGGAAGCCTTGAAAGACGAGAATGTTGGTGCTGAGGATGTTAGGATGCAACTAAAGAATATGGAAACTAGCGAGTCTGGATTAAAAGGTGTATACAGAAGGATTTGGGTGCCGAAGTATGGTGGTATGAGAAATGTTATCATTGAAGAAGCGCATCAATCTAAATTTTCTGTACATCCTGGGAGCACAAAGATGTACAACGACTTAAAGGCAGACTTTTGGTGGCCGATATTGAAGAAAGACATAGGGCAGTATGTAGAAAGATGCCGAACTTGTCGGTTGGTAAAGGCCGAACTTCAACAACCGTATGGTAGTCTGCAATCGCTTCCTATTCCGGAATGGAAGTGGGAGCACATTACAATGGATTTTGTTACAAAGCTGCCGAAGACTAAGCGACAACACGATGCAGTTTGGGTAATAGTGGATCGGTTAACTAAGTCGGCTCACTTCATACCGATTCGTGAAAGTTATTCGCTGGAGAAGTTAGCTCAGATTTATATGGACGAGATCATTTCTAGGCATGGAGTGCCTAAGTCCATAGTATCGGATCGAGACAGCCGATTTACTTCCAACTTTTGGTCGGCATTGCAAGGAGGATTGGGAATGAGAATAACTATGAGTACGGCCTATCGTCCGCAAACCGATGGCCAGAGTGAACGAACAATCCTTACTTTGGAGGATATGATGAGATCTTGTGTACTGGATCTCGGTGGCAATTGGGATGATCACTTGCCACTAATAGAGTTCTCGTACAATAACAGTTACTACGCGACAATTAAGAAGGCACCTTTTGAGGCACTGTATGGGAGAAGGTGTAGGACTCCTACATGTTGGAGGGAGACCGGTGAAACGCCGATTGCTGGGCCGGCATTATTGCAGGAAACGAATGAGAAGATTCAATTGGTAAGACAGAATATGAAGGCGGCCCAGGATCGCCAGAAAAGTTATTACGATAGAAGGCACAAACCAATCAGCTTTGAGGTAAATGATTGGGTATATCTGAAAGTATCACCAATGAGGGGTGTTACTCGTTTCGTGAAGAGAGGCAAGCTGGCTCCGAGATTTGTTGGGCCATTTAAGATAATAGAGAAAGTTGGAAACCAATCATATCGTTTGGAATTGCCTGAAGAAATGTCGGGCATACACCCAGTGTTCCATGTGGGGAACCTTAGAAAGTTGTTCACAACCGAAAACGAAGATTGGGCCGATCACACTGAGCTGCAGATTGATGAAAGGCTTCGGTATGTTGAAGAACCGGAGTGTGTGTTAGATACGAAAGTGAAGAAGTTGAGAAGCAAGGAGATAGAGATGGTGCTTGTACGATGGAAGCATCATAAAGGAGCGAATCATACTTGGGAGACTAAGTCAGAAATGATGAAGAAATATCCACAACTGTTCGAGTCCGAGTAACTTCGAGGACGAAGTTTGAGCGTGGTGGAGCCCATGCTGTAACATCCTCAGATTTAATTTATTGTAATTGGATAATTAGATGAAGTTTTGTATTAAGTTAAATTATTAAAAATGTTTATGTATTTGAATAAGTTGGTTGTTATTTTAAGAAATTAAGAATTTAAAATTTAGTTAGTAAGTATGATTGTTTAAAAGTTGGTGATGTTGAAAATAATGATGAAAATCAGTATTTAATGGAACCGGATAAGTTGAGGGGCTAAAAGTGTCAATAGCTGAAACTTTAGAATAAAAGACTCTTTGGTGTCTTTCATTTTCATTTCACCATTTGAATTCACAAGAACTCTCTCTCAATCTCTCTCTCTAAATCTGCTAAGATTCGAATTGAGGAACAAAATTCATGGAACAATCTGATTATAAACCAGATTCAAGTGGAAATTAAGGTAAGAACACAATTTTGAGCTTTAGGGTTTTTATTTTGTAGAAAAATGAAACAAAATTCGGATTTTTAAATCTGAAAATTTGTATTGCATGTTGGTTATAGTAGTTGGAAATCATTCTTGGAAGATTTCTGAAGCTTAGGAAACAAGAATCAACGGTTGATTCGTCCAAAAAGGTAACAAAATCTGAATTCTATGAAGTTTTTGGTGTTCTTGAGTACAGTAGATTTCGCATGATTATATCTGCTTTATGTTAAGCTTTGCCTGCTGAGACCTGTTGTTTCATTTGTTTGGTTGAAATTCTACTCTCTAAACTCGAGTATTATGAATGAAACTCATATACACCACATAAAATGATATGAATTATACAAAGGACAAGATGAAAACTTGAAATGGGTTCAAACTTAGTTGTAGTTCGAATTTGGACATGGACCCGAAATGGGGAAAAATATTGCAAAACTTACGAAACTTGATTTTTATGGATTTAAACGGTTATTAATACGAAGTATTGTTGTAATTAATATAACAGGTCCCTTGTGGTGTTGTTTAACCCACAGTGGGGTACTTGGTGGATCAGGTTGAAAGCCCGAGGAGAAATAATATTGGTTAACATTAAATTACGCACCCACTGTGAGTACATATGATTTCGCATGTTTATATCTGCTTTATGATTGCTTTTGCTTACTGAGACATGTTGCTTCATTTTTCGTTTGGAATTCTACTAACTTGCGTAGACTTAGATGCACATTCTTATTTGATGCATGTCCGTTCGTTTGTTGTGCATCTACGATGGACCGGTGGGTCGCATCTGTTACTCTGATGTTACTGCTCTATATGACGCTGGAGCTAATCCCTCCAGGTCCGGTAGGCAGTATGTCATCCCCGATGTTATGTCTGTCTCAGTAGTATGTTTTAAAGGCCGAGCTTTGGGCTCGTAAGAGCGACGGCTCATGTGTGGTCGTACTTTGTGTACGTGGAGAGTGCACGACGTGTGGCGTCGGTGCTACTCTTGTGGGCATCATAAGGATTTATAAAATGTGTAAATCTGTGTATTCACTAAGCATTCGCTTACCCCTCAGTTGCCTTCATTTTTACAGGAAAGGGTAAATCAGCTGCTGGACCTTCTAGTTAGGTCATTTGGGAAGATTTGGAAGACTTGGTACTACTTAATCGGTAATTTATGTTATGAGACAATGTTGTAATATTCTGGATGATTGTAATAATTGTAATGGGTGTGTAGACTTAGACTTGGTACCTTATAGCACCGTAGGGTGTTTAACACTTGTTGCACTACTTTATATATATTTTAATGCTTCCGCATTTAATTTAGGTTATCAGATCATTATATTATTGCATGTTGATGATTAATCCTGGGTGTTTTGTAATTGGTGGTTGTTGTGGCAAGGGTGTCACAGTAGTGGAATGAAGGATGTTGGGCACTTAGTCGTTTTAAGGTTTTTGAGATAGTTATGGAAGTAGTAGAGAAGAAGAAGATGATGAAACAGTGAAAGGAGGTATTTATAGGATCTGAATGTGAGTGAGTAGGAGAGAGAAGGTTTGGGCGGTTGATTTGAAATGTTCTTCAACGGAAAATAGAACGGTTTGCCATGTCAGAACGGTTGTCAGACCACTTGAACCTTTTTAACTACTAACACACGTTAACAAACATTTTCTGCAGGTAATTAAGTTAAATAAATACGGAATTTAAGTAACTTAATTATGAAGAAAGGTAATTAAAACTGATGTTTTAAGCTGTTGTTCAAACCTGTGATGAGTAGGTTTCATCACAAGTTGTTTATCCCTCAAGCTGTTCATTCAACCTGTGCAGCTAGATGAGAACATGTTTCTGTTCAATAGTTGATCAGGTTACAAGACAATGTCTTGTATGACAGATTGAGAGAGTGAGCGGGTTGGAGGTTTGTTCAACAGACCAGGTTTGAAGTTAAAACTTGTTTTGTCAAGCCTGGTATACGATCTAAGTTGTCTAAGTTTTCAGAAATTGGCTAGGTATAGAACACGCAGAGCCTGTTTTGTCTAAACTGTTCTGAGAAATTTGAACAGTTTGAAACATGCAATCTCTTAGAGCATCTATGACACTTAGTCATTTTTATTTAACATGCCCAGCTTGCATACAAGGTAAATAAACTTGTTTTCATCAAGAGGCTTGGTGAAAATGTCTGCAAGTTGTTCATCTGTGGAAATAAAACTTACCTCCACATTACCTTTCTGAATGTGATCTCTGATAAAGTGGTGTCTGACTTCAATATGCTTTGTTCTGGAATGAAACACTGGATTATTGGAGATAGCTATGGCACTAGTATTATCACACAGTATAGGAGTCTTCCTATATACAAGCCCATAGTCTTCAAGCAGATGCTGCATCCATAGAATCTGCCCACAGCAGCTTCCAGCAGCAATATACTCAGCTTCAGCAGTAGAAGTACAAACTAAGTACGGCTTCTTGCTACACCAACTGATCAACTTACCACCAAGAAGTTGACATCCACCTGTTGTGCTTTATCTGTCCAACCTGCAGCCTGCAAAATCAGAATCTGAATAACCTCTTAGTTCAAGACTTGAGTCTTTGGGATACCAAAGACCCAAACCTGGTATACCCTTAAGGTATCTGAAGATTCTTTTTACAACAGCTAGATGTCATTCCTTAGGATTAGCTTGAAACCTAGCACATAAACAGGCAGTAAACATAATGTCTGGTCTACTAGCAGTTAAATATAGCAAGCTCCCAATCATGCCTTTGTAAGCTCTTACTGAAACAGCTTTGCCACTGACATCAGCATCCAATTTTACATTGGTTGCCATTGGGGTTTTGATGGGAGAACTTTGATCAAATTTAAACTTTTTCAAAAGATCTAAAGTATTCTTTCTTTGATTGATGAAAATTCCATTTGAGGTTTGTTTAACCTGTAATCCTAGAAAGAAAGTAAGTTTACCCATCATACTCATTTCATATTTTGATTTCATGAGTAGTGAAAAATTCTTGGATAACTGCTCATTAGTATAACAAAATATTATGTCATCCACATAGATTTTAACAAGCATAATATCAGACTTCACCTTCTTTATGAACAATGTGGTATCCACTTTACCTCTGGAGTAACCATTACTCATAAGGAAATCAGTAAGAGTGTCATACCAGGATCTAGGGGCTTGTTTTAGACCATAGCGAGTTTTGTCCAACTTATAGACAAAACCTGGATGATGTTCCATTTCAAACCTAAAGGTTGCTTGACATATACTTCTTCTTGCAGCTTACCAATTAAAAATGCACTCTTGACATCCATCTGAAATACCTTCATGCTCTTGTGGGCAGCATAGGGTAGAAACAAACGAATTGCTTCTAACCTGGCCACTGGAGCAAATGTTTCATCATAATCAATGCCTTCTTCTTGTCCGTAGCCTTGAGCAACTAGTCTTGCCTTATTTCTAATAACATGACCTTGCTCATCCATTTTGTTTCTGAAAACCCATTTAGTGCCAATTATTGTTTTACCTTTGGGAGCAGGGACCAGCTTCCATACTTTGTTTCTCTCAAACTGATTGAGCTCTTCTTGCATGGCAGTGATCCAATTCTCACCTTTTTAGTGCTTCATCCACTTTCTTAGGCTCCATTAGGGACACAAAGCTAGAAAACATACAAAAGATTTCTAAGCCGTCCCATCTTGTTTGTACCCGTTTATTGATGTCACCAATTATTTGATCATTGGGGTGACACCTGATCCACTTAGGATCATGTTTCAATGAAGATTCTTCTGTATCTGTTAGATTAATTATTTCGATCCTAGGAGTTATTTTGTAATATTTATTAACATTGTAATGTGTCTTGTATTTATTTCTATGTAATTTCTTTCTTATGTAATAGTGTAGGGGCCATTGTTGCCAAGTCTTGTAAGTTAATTAAATGAGCCTATAAAGGCTCCTAGGGTTGCTTTTTGACAATACACGGTTGACCTACATTTGAATCTTCTCTTGGAGCCGCCACTGTTCTTCCATATTCACCAACATTCATATTGTCTTCTTTCTTATTAAAAACACATTTATTGAGCTTGTTTCTTCATGTGTTTGATGAGAAAAACGTCAAGGTGCTGAATATATACGGGATTTCATATTAACAATTGGTATCAGAGCTCAGAGGGGTGGATTTCAACTGATTACTTACGGAATCTGCTGGGTTGTGCATGTTCTTCGAAGTTCTTCAATATTCAACCGGTTAGATCTTCATTTTCCATGATTTTTCGAGTTTCTTCTGTTATAATGGTTCTATAAACATCACATTATCATTATATACTGATTTTAAACTCATTTACATCCATATCTTTGTTAAAATCATTAAGAATCGACCATTTTGAAGCTTGAAAATATGGGTTTTTTAAGTGGGTTTTTCATGTGTTCATGCTAGTTTTAAGTGTTTTCTAGGTTGTTTTAAACTACCAAAAGTGTTTAAAATAGTTTATAAATCATTTAGAACTGTTTTTTAGGCATTAAAACTGATAAAAATCGATTTTTGTCTATTCTGCCTTAGAAAATCGTAAAAACCTGCTGTATTTCGGATTATATACTGTAGCATTTCGGACCATATAGGCACCAAATTCGGACCCCACAACCATCCTAATTCGGACCACACTTAGGTGTATTTCGGACACCCACTAAGCCAATTTCGGACCTTAATTCGGTCCTATCCGAACTTCGGACCATCCGAAGTTCAGGAAAGGCTTTCCATTTTTTACTTATTGGGACTTGTTCTACAAAATTTTTTTCGGATCACCCCATTACGGACAATCCGAATTCGGCCTTCGTCCCTATTTCGGATATTCATATTTCGGCCATCATCACTGTTCATTCGAATTCGGTTCATCCGAATTCGGTCCTTAGGTCCATCCGAACTTCGGTCATCCGAATTTTATACCCTAAGTACAACTGTTCATCCGACTTAGGACCCTCATCCGAATTGGGACCTTCATCCGGATTACTATTCATCCGAAATTGGCCCATCCGAAATACAGTCATCCGAAATCTACCCATCCGACTCACTATTCATCCGAAATCACTTCATCCAAATTCAATCCTTCCGAATTCGGTTCCTCCATCCGAATCACTGTTCATCCGAACTCAAGCATCCGAATTCAGAACATTCTGTTTTCAGTCCAACCCATCTGTACTCAGTTTCCACCTCTAAGATCTCCACATTCTCAATCAGCACCTATACTCATAATGTCTCGTGAAGCTCTTGTACTCGGATCTGAGAACAGACCACCTGTTCTCTATCCTGATGAATACGAACAATGGAAAGCCCGGTTCCTGAAATTCGTCGGAATGCAACCTCTCGGGAATATGATGCTTCAATCAATATCCGAAGGGCCCGTCATCTACTACAGAGAAATTGCTGCCAGACCCGAGGCTGATCCTCCTGTCCTAGCCTCCAAAGTCGAAAGAGAGCCGGCAAATGACGCCGAAAGGGATCGCCAGCATGCTGATAAGAGGGCAGAATATCTGATCTATCAAGCCCTCCCCACTGATATTCTGGTAGGTGTAGACAGTAAAATGTCTGCAAAAGAAATGTGGGACGAGCTGGAAATCCAAATGCTGGGGGCAGATCTTGATGACCGTGCCAAAATTGAAGAGGCAAAGGCAAAGTTTTCAGAATTCCGCGCCAAAGACGGGGAATCTCTGCAATCCACGTTTACCAGGTTTTGTGCAGTCCTTAATGAATTGAATAAACTGCACATCAAAAAGGATCGGGATGACATAAACATCCAATTCTTTGCCGCCTTAGCCCCCGAGTGGCAGCTTGCATGTAGGGCAACGAAGAGAGTCTTGAACATCCCTGAGGTATCTATAAATGTCGTCTTTAAGGAGCTTAAGAAATATCAAGGCGATGTGGATCAACAGAAGCTGATGGCAACTCAATTGGCCTCTCTACTGCTATCAGCCAACACAGGGTTGAAACCAAATGATTCCCTAGCCTTGATAACAAACACGCAGATTCCGACACCATCTTTTGCTCCTGGGTCTTCATCATCTCAGTACAGGTATGCTTCCCCTCCGCGTGAGGTCTATGATGAGGAGGAAGCCACGATTCAAGAACAGATTGCCTTGTGGACCAACCGTCTCCAACAACGACGGTTCTCCAACAAGACCAACAACCAACTCCGATATGACACTGGTCCTCGGAGGTACTCCGATGATAGAAGGGATGACAGACGCGATGACTATCGCAGGGACGACTACCGCAGAAATGATAGAGACGATCGCCGGTATGATGACAGACGCGACTATCGCGATGATCGCCGTTATGACAGGCGTGACGAAAGGCGAGATGACAGGAGAGAGGAAAGGAGAGAGGACAGGCGGGACGATCGTAGGGATGATCGTCGGGATGACCGCCGGGAAAGGAGGCGTGATGACAGCCGTGAGCACCGCCGGGCCGACAAGAGGCCGGCGGAAAGAAGAGAGGAGAAGCCAAGAGCAGACGAGCCAAAGGCTACTGATGAACGTCTCTGCTACAAATGTGGCAAACCGGGCCACTTTGCTAGGGAATGCAAGAACAATTTTGAGAGAGACGTTGCATATTACGAAAGAAAGCTCGAGGCTGCAAAGAAGAAGTCGGATGCATTGGCCCTCGTCGCCCAGGAGGATTACTGGGATGCTGAAGATTCTGACGACGAGGATGACAATGGCAAAAATTGCTATATGGTTGATCGTCAGGGGTTGGAGATTTGTGCTGATGTCACTGCTGCAAATTCAGACACTGCTGCTGAGGGGAAGACAATGAAACATCCACCAGCATGTCTGATGGCTACAACCGACGATCCCGAATGCTCCACATCCGGCTCAGAGTCCAGTGAGGTATATTCCTATTACATTCCTGCACATGTAAATAAATTATTTGTAGATAATGAATGTACACTACACACACAAATACTTGATCTACAAGATAGATTAAAAGCTGAAACTGCAAAGTGTGTACAGGCTGAACATCAAGCTCATATTTTGAAAGAATCATCTGAATTATATCATGCAAAATGGTTAACTAATCATAATGTTATAAAACAGATGTTGATAGAAAAAGTAGATGTTCAGGATAGGAATATATACCTTGAATCTTGCATGGAAACGCTTTCAAAAGAAAAACTCTCTTTAAAAGAAGAAATTTCTGTTCTTACAAAACAATTAGATGTGGTAAATATGGAAAATATAGACAGTTTAGAAAAATACAAAATGATTGAAGAAGAAAGGATAAGTTTGTACGCAAGAATAAAGACCCTTGACGATGCATTTTTGAAAAGGGGTCAAACAGAACAAACTATCCATTTAAATCAGCCCAAAGAAACTAGGTTTTACCATTCTAAACAGGGAATTGGTTTTAAAAATCCTAAATATTTGGAAAAAGCACAAAATGTCTTACCTGTATTTTATGACATGAATTATATGGGAGCCGGTATTAAATCTTTCTTTTTTGAGTCATCAAAAGAAGTTTTAAACCAAGAAAATGAGAAACGTGTTGCGCGTAAAGATAAAGAAATTTCTTTTCATTATGAAGAACTTAACGAGAGCTATTCTTCTAGAGTACCCACTTTAGAGGAAGATCTCTCGTCAACTTATTCAGAAACTGAATTGAACACTGAAACTGAAAAATCAAATCCTCAACTTTATATTCCTGCAAAAGTTCTTCAACAACAAGTCATTGTTTTAGAAAAGGAATTGAAGTCGTCTCAAGAGAAAGCACTTGATCTTCAAGATGCTCTTTTTAAGAGAGAAGAAGAATTGATAAATCAATCTTTTCAACAAACTGTGGAAGTCACTGTCTACAGAGAAAATTTTGAAATAGTTTCACAACGATTGAAAGATCTTTCAAAACAACAAACACTTTCTCATTCTCTAAAAATTCCATGTATGTCATCAGATAAAGGTAAGGCGACAGCTGAAACTTCTTCTATCTTTGTCAAAGGTGAGTGCACAAATGCTTTCAAGAATGAGGTTTCTAAAAAGACTCAGATAAAATCCAAGTCTTTTAAGAAACCCACTCACCTCCAAAAAGAAAAGTCTGTCAAGTCTAAATCTTCCATGCTTACTGACTCTAATCGTTTTGTTCCTACAGATCATATAAGGAGAGTCCCAAAAACCACCATGCAGGATTTTTCAAGTTTTTTTGTGAAGAAGGCTTTAATGCCATGTGAATTTGTTTCTAGAGATAGGATGTCTGTAATCTCTAAAGACAATTTGTGTAACCAAGTGTGTGACAATGTTTGTAATGATGTACCGAATTCTACTATTTCATTAAAGTACTCTTTCAAGGATTTGTTTAATCTATGTCCAACTAAATATAGACGACAGGTTCCTGAAATGAATGCTTTTGTGCCTTATCCTGTTAAACGTATTCGGAAAAAGAAAACTAAAAATAGTGCATCATCGGCCACAAACAAAGTTGAGACATGTCTGTTGCCAAGGCCCAAAACCAAAGCAACGGTCAAGAAGGTCTCATCAAGACAAAAACCGAAGGCAATTTCAGCGCCTAAGGTTCCAAAACCCAATAAATCCAATCTTCAATGGATTCCAAAGGGTTGTGCATCTAGACCACACACAAATGCTAGTTGGGTTTCTAAATCTGTACACGTGCCATATAAATCTGGAATTCCTAACAAAAAGGGACCCATATTGAGGTGGGTACCCAAGGTTGTGTGATCTTAATGCAGATGGTTCTTGGTTACTTCTGATCAAGACCCGTGCTTCAAAGAAATGGCTTCTAGTTACCTTAGACTAGGACCCGTTCTTTTGCTTGTCGGTTGTGCTTAAACCGACACGTTTGGCTTCTGTGCACACAGCCCAGGACCCGGTCTTAACTCATCATGTTTTCTGAACATCTCGGTTCAGAACACGGTTTGATTGTGAATTAAAAATGGATGTGTTTGAATGCATATAGTTTTTCATTATATGAATTTATGTGTTTTTCAGGCTAAGTCCATTTGGTATATGGATTCGGGTTGCTCCAAGCACATGACAGGAAGAAGAGAATTGCTGTCCAACGTTGTTGAACAGTATTGCGGAACTGTGAAATTCGGGAACAACCATCAGGCTCAAATAAAAGGATACGGGGACTTAGTTCTAAATAATCTGGTCATCAAGGACGTTGACTATGTTGAAGGGTTATCTCATAATCTTTTTAGCATAGGACAGCTCTGCGACAAAGGACTAGAAGTAACATTTAGGGCTAAGAACTGCAGTGTTAAGAACATAGATGGAAAAGAAATCTTGACTGGTTCCCGAAAATCTAACCTTTACACCATTGACGTATCTAAGCTTGTGGTGAAGGATAACATTTGCCTACTATCAAAAGCCTCGTCAAAAGACTCTTGGTTGTGGCATCGAAGATTATCCCATTTGAATTTTGATAACATAAACAAGCTGGCTGCGAAGCAATTGGTCAAAGGACTTCCTGAGTTGCGCTACGAAAAGGACCATCTTTGCGGAGCATGTGAGAAAGGAAAAATGAAACGATCATCTCACAAACCAAAGCCCGAACCATCAACAAAAAGAGTTTTGGAGTTACTTCATATGGATTTATGCGGACCGATGAGAACTCAAAGCATAAATGGAAAACGATATGTGTTGGTTATCGTTGATGATTATTCTCGATATACCTGGGTCAGGTTCTTGCGTTCCAAGGACGAGACAGCTCAAGAAATCATTGATTTTATCAAAAGTGTCGAGACCCAACAGCAGCTGTCAGTACAATCAATCAGATCAGATAACGGCACGGAGTTCAAGAACTCGGTAGTAGAGGGCTTCCTTCGATCCAAGGGGATTCAGCATCAATACTCTGCTGCTAGAACACCTCAACAAAACGGGATCGTGGAAAGGCGTAACCGTACGCTAGTAGAAGCCGCTCGTACAATGCTCACATACTCAAAGCTACCTCCGTTCTTGTGGGCCGAAGCCGTATCAACAGCATGCTATACACAGAATCGCTCCATCATTCATAAGCGCTTTAACAAAACTCCATACCAGCTCTTTTTGAATAAAGTACCATTTATCAAGTACTTACGTGTATTTGGTTGCAGGTGCTATGTGCTGAATGACAGAGACAACCTCGGGAAATTTAACGAAAAGGCGGATGAAGCGATCTTCATTGGATACTCATCCAACTCGAAGGCGTATCGCGCATTCAATACCCGAACCAGAACAGTCAATGAAAGTGTGCACGTCACATTTGATGAGTTGGCTGAACTGGCACCCGAAGTTGATCAATCAGGACCACGCATTACTCAAATGCCTGGAGACTCTTCGAATAACCCCATTTCTTTTTCTTCTTCTGATTTGGTTAATTTATTTGATCCTTTTTATGTTGAATTTTTCGGTCCTAACGCTAGTGTGTCTAATGTTGTTAATAATGTAGGTAATCCTTCCAGTTCAACTGCGCCGCAAAGTTTCTCCACTCCATCTTCATCAACATATCCTCATCCATCCACATCATCCACCGACACATCCGCAGTTGAATCTACTCCTGTAATACCCTCACATATAATACCAACGATTCTTCCTTCACCTGAACACTCGGAAATTGAACCCGAACCTGTGGTACCATCATTTGAAACCATTGACCATGAATCCTCATCCATTCCCATATTAACCACAGAGGTTCCATCCCGAGCACCCCTTCCACACGAGATCAAATGGACCCGCAGTCACCCAACAGAACAAATCATTGGTGACGTAACGACAGGAGTCCAAACTCGTAGGGCATCTGCTAATGAATGTCTCTACACTTCATTCTTAAGTATGATAGAGCCCGCTCGTGTGGATGAAGCCCTGACAGATCCGGATTGGATAGTTGCAATGCAAGAGGAACTCAACCAGTTTGAACAGCTAAGAGTATGGCGGTTAGTTCCCAAGCCAAAAGACCGTACAATCATCGGAACAAAGTGGATCTTCAAGAACAAACGAGATGAAAACGGCATTGTGATAAGGAACAAAGCAAGACTTGTTGCCAAAGGCTACCGACAACAAGAAGGGATAGATTATGACGAGACCTTCGCTCCCGTTGCACGGATCGAAGCAATCAGAATCTTCTTGGCGTATGCGGCACACAAAGACTTCAAAGTGTACCAAATGGACGTCAAGACTGCCTTTCTAAACGGTGAACTTAACGAGGAAGTGTATGTTGAACAACCACAAGGCTTTGTTGATGCACATAAACCTGACCATGTTTATGTGCTAGATAAGGCCCTCTATGGTTTAAAACAAGCACCTCGAGCATGGTATGATAGTCTTTCGAATTTCCTTATTTCTGCCGGTTTCTATAAAGGTGTGGTGGACACAACTCTGTTCACTAAAAGGGAAGGCCCACATATAATGCTAGTACAGATTTATGTTGACGATATTATATTTGGATCTACTGACAGTAATTTTTGTAAGGATTTTTCAGCCCTAATGGAGTCTCGGTTTGAGATGAGTATGATGGGGGAAATGAACTTTTTCCTCGGATTACAAGTCAAACAACTTGAGGATGGGATTTTTGTGAACCAGTCGAAATATACTCTTGACATTCTCAAGAAGTATAAGTTAGACTCTTGCACGAGTATCGCAACTCCCATGGCCTCCAACTGTAAGTTAGACACCGATCCTTCTGGGAAAAGTGTCGATAATACAACTTACAGAGGGATGATAGGATCCTTACTGTACTTGACTGCCAGTAGACCGGATATAGTGTTTTCAACATGTCTTTGTGCTAGATTTCAGGCCGACCCAAAAGAATCACACCTAACTGCGGTAAAACGCATTTTTCGTTATCTTAAGGGTACACCCGAACTTGGTCTATGGTATCCAAAGGGAACCGATTTCGATCTTACCGCGTTTTCAGATGCTGATTTTGCAGGTTGTAGAGTGGACAGAAAAAGCACATCGGGAGGAATACAGTTCTTAGGCGATAGACCGGTGAGTTGGTCTTCCAAAAAGCAGAATTGTGTATCCACATCCACAGCTGAGGCTGAGTATGTAGCAGCTGCAAGCTGTTGCTCTCAAGTGCTGTGGATGAGAACACAATTACGTGATTATGGGTTCTCACTCACCAATATCCCTATTTACTGTGATTCTCGAAGTGCAATTGCCATCTCTTGCAATCCCGTGCAGCACTCTCGAACAAAACACATAGATATCAGGTATCATTTTATTAAAGATCACGTGGAAAAGGGAACCATTGAGTTGTATTTTGTTGGCACGGAATACCAACTAGCGGATATATTTACTAAAGCTTTAGACGAACCTCGTTTTCGGTTTTTAGTATCTCATATCGGCATGTTGAATCCACCTTCCAATTAAATATCAGATATTGTCTTAAATAATTCTATTTCAATCTATCATGATTGAAATTCCTTTATTTTAGAAAATAACTGTTATTTAAATTTAAGGTTTATGTCACAAAATTAAAACTCATTATTTCCTTATCTGCGCATATTTTTAATAATTAATGATCCTGATAAATTGCTGTGTGAATTGTTCATCATGGAGTGGGATGCAAACAATATCCAGGTTTGTCGGTATTAGTAATGCTTAAAAGAAGGGTTGTCGTGATTTAAATCTGAAAAGGAAAAAGGATCGGTATTTATTTGAGGGGGAGTAGAATTAGGATTTTAAATTTTATAATTTTGTGTTTCTTTTTATTTCCTTTATGGTTAAATTTTTTTTTATTTTTAGGTTAGTCATAATTTTAATTTTAGGTTAGTCTTAACTTTAATTTAATTTTAAGTTTTAAATTTAATTGGTCAGAAAATCACAAAAAGATTTTAAATTTCAAAATTATCAAAAAGCCAAAAAGATTTTAGGTTACTTAATTTCATTTTAACTTCAAAACTAAAGAAAATACCAAAAATATTTTCATTTTTTGTTTGGGCCAAAATTTTTTCTTTGTTTTTGTTTAATTCCACAAAAGCCCATTTTAGTTTAAAATTTATGTGTGTGTGTTGAGTCTAAACCGGCGGCCCATCTTCCACTTGGGGCGCGGATCTCAGACCCGACCCATGACCCGCGCGAGTTTATATAATGGGTCGGTCAACTGGTCAACTCATCTTCCTTCACTTTCAAGAGATCTCTCATCTTCTTCCTCTCTCTCCGTCGAACACCACCGCCCAACTCCACCATTACCGCCGATTTCAAGCTTTAACTCAACCATTTTCTTTCGGTTTTCTTGCTTTATTCATCATCTGCATCATCAGGTAACACTTCTTTACATTTATTTCAGTCTTTAACTTAGTATTTTACTTGTTTGATTTTCAAAATATTTCCATTTTTTCACTTCGGTTTTTGCTCATTTTCGATAGTTTAAAGTGTTATTTCTTCTTAGTTGTAGTTAGATAAAATGTTCCTTAGGTTATTTCTGTATAGGATCTGTAATTTCATGTATTTTCAGTAGGATTTTAACTGTTCACGTTTATTTTTGCATGAACATTAACTGCACTCATGCAGTTTCGGATGTCCGCATTCGGACCACCACCCGAATTCGGATGTCCGACTTGGTATATTTTCAATATTTTTCACAGTATAACATCACACTTCGGACTTCTGTTGATCCGAATTCGTTTCACTGTTGATCCGAATTCCAGGTACCATCCGAAGTTGGTCATTTCATTTCATTGCATGCATTTTTCACAAGTCATGATCCGAATTTCGGACCAAGTTTACACCACATCCGAATTCCGTCCACCATCCTATCATTACATGATCTTAACTTCGGAACACCATCCGAATTCGGTCCCCGTATTCCACACCATCCGACTTCAGTCCCCACTCACATCATTCATGCATCATTCCATTTCGGATTGATCCGAATTCGATGACACTGTTCATCCGAATTCGGACCATCCGAAATCCAACACTTAGGATATTTTTTAATTTTTCAACTTTCATGTTTTACACTTAAAGCATTTTCATTTGAATCAAAAAAAAAAAAAAAAAATAATAATAATAGTTCCATCCAAGTGCATCATTGATTAGAGTTAGGTTCAGCGTTTGAGTGAAACGGTCTCATCTAACATCGGTCTCTTAACGATTGACTTTGGACTTTGTTAGTAGAATTTTATTCTACTAATAAAGACCCGATGATAAACAGATCAGACAATTTCTATTTCACACTCATCTAGACTTCACATCAATGCTTTATCATATCGAGTCTTATGATTCTAACTGTGTTGCACTTTGCAGGAAAATGGACCCCACAATCGTTCTTACCATTCCCCATCCGCCAATCCCGAATAATAACGCTCAGTTACCCGAAGAAGCCATCTTGCCGAGCGCCGAGTTTGTCGAGTTTATCCCCCATAACTGGCAACTCGACGTCTCTATCCTTCCAAAAGAATCCCAAACCCTAGCATTTGACATTCTCACCCGCCATCCCATATATTATGCCCTTTCCACAGCCATCGCCGTTCCCCAGATTTACCTACAACAATTCTGGAACTGGCTACAATTCTTAACCGACCCCGAACCTCACTTCACCTCCACCATTGACTGCGTTCCAGTCAAAGTCACAACCACAGCCATTCGTCACATCCTTCGTTTTCCCATCCAAGACTACATTCCCTCCATTGACTCGTTCGATCCAAACCCATCCGTCTCAGAAGCCCTTTCTGAAATTCAAAACCTAGGGTATGACGGATCCCTTACCAAACCATCCGACTTTCGCACCAAGAACCTTCAGTCCCACTGGAGAATTCTCTTCGATGTACTCAACAAGTGCCTGACAGCCAAACATTCTGGTCATGACTCAGCATCGGCCCAGGTTTTAGCCATGTTCGCTGGCTTTGCCTACGACCGACACGTGGACTATGCGGCTTTCATCTTTGAAGAATTAAGAAGAGTCCACGTGGAAAGGAGCACGAAGAAAGGACGCAAGTATGTCCCCTATCAACGATTCCTTCAGCTCATCATACAATACGCCATGGATCAGGACGAAGACATTCATGAGCGTCCAGAAGCTGATGTCTATCCAACCGTCGCTATCCAGAAACTGACTTTGCCAAAAGGGGCACCAACGGTACAGGTAATGAAGATTCCATTATCAACTCTGACAAGGTCGAGGGGTACAGATCGGGTAAGGGACTATATGAGAGAAAATTATCCGGATGAGTCTCAGTCTGAATCGACTGAGACTAACCAGTCCGACGGTGAGCAACATGAAAGTGAGAACGAGGGAGAAAGGATGGAAGTACAACAATCACTGGGTTATGGTGAGAGGGAGGCTGAGAGTGTAAGGGAGGGAGCCGTAGGTGAGACGGCAGAGACGGCGGATTCTGAACGAACCGTCTCTGTCGTAAGGCCGAGGAATACGCAATCTGAGGGTGAACCAAGCCCTATCAGCCGGACACCACTTCATAAGACCGTTAGTCCAGCGGTCGCCAAAACCCCAACCATCCACTTGGTTTCCCCTCAAAGGGAAACCACTTCATTACACGGGGATCTTCCACATACGCCATCGCCCTCTCATTCGGAGAGTGGCGGTGTTGAAAGAGGTCACACTCCTCCCCACGTGACCGAACTTCCTTCGCCCACGATTCCATCCCCACAAACAGACACCGTGCACGATGCTTTTGTGGCATCCCCAAGAGCTGCCTCCGTGGCAGCTCCCGAAACTTCCAGATCTGAGCATCCCGTAGTGGAGCCAGAGATGACGGAAGGAAGACCGGGAGTGGCTCAATCTACGCCGACCACTTCCGGCCATCTCCCCATCAATTTGGAGATGTTAACGGCAGCCTTACGTGCTGCCGGCGTTATCACCCGGGCTGACCTTGACGCCCAAAGGGAGGCAGCCGAGGAACGACATACCGCCCTTCTTTCTCTTATAAAGGGTAAGGGTGTCGCCTCCGAAGCCGGCCCCTCACAAGGATCCCACTCAGTCCAACTACAAATGGCGGAGCTCTCTGACAAACTGGACGCACTCAATCGCCTAATCCTTCAGGTCCAGGAGCAGCTAAATTCCAGGATGGATCGCCTCGAGTCGGCAGTTATTGATCTCCAATGCCGCGCTCAGGCCGAAACCCTCAAAAGAAAACATGACGACCAGGACGACCCTGATCGTCATGAGGGGGAGAAGCGCAGAAAAGTACAATTTGAGGAGCCCATGCTGGGTATAGGGGGAGCAGAGACCGCCGAGGGGTCTGAATTTCAGGGGTCGGGGGAAAAGTCACAGGAAGCTCAGGAGTACATGCTAATTGAAGACGAGCCGATGGTCGAGGGTCCAGCTCCACTGGATCCAATGACAGCCATGGTAGAATTTGAGGAGCCACACGAGAAGGTTGAAATCATATTAGTTTCTGATTCAGATTCTGATACCGAGGACAACCAACCACTTTTAACTCCTAAGCCTGAACCTGACTCTCCAACCAAAAAATCCTCATCCTCTTCCTTCGATTTCCTGAATTCACCACCCAGAGCCCAACAGGAAGACATACTCTCATCCATCCAAGCTCCCCCATCACTAAAAGAATCCCACATTACAGTCAGCCCACCAAGATCCCCAAGCCCTCCACCAGTCCAACAAACCCAACGCTCAGGTCCCTCCCAAACAAAAAGGGTTGACTGCTTCGATGAGACTCCCGAGGGTCCTGGAGTGTACAGAAAAGACGACCTATTCTGGGTAGACCACTACACGAAAGGAAAAGTTCACACACTGCCGCAGAGCGAAAAAGATCAAATGCGTCAAGAACGGTGGGGGACTATCATAAAGCTTCTTGAAGCTAAAAAGGACGAAATCGAAGAACCCCCCGTTCAAGGCCTGAAAGAATTCCTGCAGAACTTTCCCCCGGAGCGATTTCAGAATCCATATCTAGAAGAAAGATTCAAGATGGTATTCAGAAAGAAACCTGGAGCCTTCAGCAAACGCCTACTCATGGAACTTACGAATGTCTCCAAAGCTGAACAGGCCGAATACTACCAATTGATGCTCCGGGAACAAAGGTCTAAGGTGTCAACGTCAAAGATTAAAAAACTCAAATCAATTACCATGTGCAAAAGAGCCAAAGTATTCTATCCCTCCTATCAAGTGGAAAGAGAAGATGGTACGGGAGATGACATCTTTGAGTATGACCTTGACTACATAAGAGCGGATGACGTTGAGTTCCTTCACAACAGTCTGAAAAGTCGAATCAGAAAACGTCTATCCCACATGACAGCTGTAGGTGCCTTAGTTCGAAGCATGAATCGCCGATCGATCATAATGTGCTTAAGAGATTTTCAGATGGCGATCGAGAGTGCTATGGTTAAGGTGGGCCTACGAGCACCAGAACAAGATAGTTTTCTTTTAGCCCACCACCCGGCCTACAGAGTTATACTTAAAGGAGATCCGGGTGTTATTTATGTGAACCACAAGGGCTACAAAAGGTATATGCGCTTTGAGGATCTACCTTGCTATTCCGATGGTACACTTCGACTGGTTCGAGCTGCTCTCACAAAGAAAGTACAAGATTATGATGCTCAACCAGATCCTGAACAGAGATGCTCACCTACGGAGATACAAAATACACTCAGCGGCATAGACTACCTGAACGAGCGGCTACATACAAGACAAGTAACCAGACGTTTCGATGTCATACTTGGTCTTCGTGAATCAACAGATCATGCGCGAGTTCCAGGACCTCCTAAGTGATCGAAAAGGGGGAGATTGTTAGATTAATTATTTCGATCCTAGGAGTTATTTTGTAATATTTATTAACATTGTAATGTGTCTTGTATTTATTTCTATGTAATTTCTTTCTTATGTAATAGTGTAGGGGCCATTGTTGCCAAGTCTTGTAAGTTAATTAAATGAGCCTATAAAGGCTCCTAGGGTTGCTTTTTGACAATACACGGTTGACCTACATTTGAATCTTCTCTTGGAGCCGCCACTGTTTTTCCATATTCACCAACATTCATATTGTCTTCTTTCTTATTAAAAACACATTTATTGAGCTTGTTTCTTCATGTGTTTGATGAGAAAAACGTCAAGGTGCTGAATATATACGGGATTTCATATTAACAGTATCTTTTTCATCTCCAACAGGTCATGTAAAACAGCTTTCACGATTTTCAGACACACTGTTATCTTGAGCCTGTTCACCTGTTGAACATGAATCTCTATTGTTGAACACATCAGCAGAAGATCCAGGGAAATCAGCATTGATTGGTTCTGGACATGGTGTATTAATTATGCCAGTACACTTATTCACACAGGGTGTATCAACATAGTCATCATCATTTCCATTGTGATTAGCAGGTTCCACTCTGGATGAAGTGGAAGCTTTTGAGTCTTTTTCTTCATTGATGGAATGCATGAGATCATCAAAACTGAACTCTCCTGAAACTGATTCAGGAACAACTTTGGTGGAAGCACTTCTAGACTCCTAAAAGGTGACATTGATAGATTCATATATCACCTTTCTTTTGTAGTTGTATACTCTGTAGGCTTTAGAGATAGCAGAATATCCAACAAACACACCTTCATCAACTTTGGGTTCAAATTTTGCCAGCTGGTCCCTCTGATTCAGAATGAAGCAGGGACATCCAAACACATGGAAATAACTAATATTTGGCCTTCTCCCTTTGATTTACTCATTGGGAGTCTTGTTGAACCTTTTCACCACTAAGGATCTGTTTTGAGTGAAGCAGGCAGTGTTGACAGCTTCAGTCCAAAATGATGAAGGCAAACCTGATGCACACAGCATATTTTTGGCAGCTTCAATGAGAGTTCTGTTTCTCCTTTCAGCAACCCCATTTTGTTGTGGTGTTCTTACAGCTGAAAAGTTTTGTGAGATCCCTCTTTCTTCACAGAAGTCCTCAAGAGTACTGTTTCTGAATTCAGTACCATGATCACTTTTAAGCTGCTTAACTTGAGCAGAGTTCAGCATTTCATCTTTTTGATAAATCCAATAATTTGTCTAGCAGCCTCTCCTTTGGTCTTCAGAAAGATCACCCCATGTAAACCTGGAGAACTCATCAACCATTACTAGAGTATATCTTTTACTTCCTAGACTTGGGACACTGACAGGTCCAAACAAGTCCATGTGGATTAAGAAAAGAGGAGTATCAATAGAAAAATTATGCTTTGATTTAAAAGAGATTTTTCTCTGCTTGCCTTTCTCACAAGCTGTGTAGAGTTTATCCTTAACAAAGGTTATAAAAGGCAAACTTGTTACCAACTCTTTCTTACAGTGTTTGTTGATATTCTTGAAGTTCAGGTGTGATAGCCTTTTGTGCCATAACCAGTTCAGATCTATATTGCTTCTTGAGATAAAGCAGGTTTCAGTTGTGGGATCAGCAGATTTCATGTCCACAACATATACACCTTTCTTCCTTTGTGCACACATCACAACTTTGTCTTAGGACTCCAATATGTACCCCAGGTGCTCATCAAAATTAACCTTATAGCCAGCATCACACAGTTGACTTATGATTACAAGATTGTGTTTTAGCCCAGACACATAGGTTACTCTTTTGAATATAGTAGCACCAGCTTGAAGGGTTCCATATCCCTCTGTGGATCCCTGAACATTATCACCAAAAGTGACTTTTGGCCCTTTTTCAGGCCTGAGATCACTCAGTAAGTCCTTGCAACCTGTCATGTGGCCTGAGCAGCCGTTGTCTAAATACTAAACCTGAGATGGTTGTTTAACCTGCAGAGTGTGATGGGAAAATATTAGTTATCTTTAGGGGAACTCATCATAGGGATGAGTTCTCCTTCTTCATCAACATTTGTTGATGGACCAGTGAGATCAACACTAATATTTCCTATTTGCATTATATCAGCTTGGATACTATCCTCATTGACCATGTTACTTCCAACACTGCTGGTTTTTGCAATGTTGGAAGTAGCAGAGTCAGCAGGCCTCATGTCCTCAGTTTGAGGACATTCTTTGGCCATATGTGTCTTCTTCCCACATTTATAACATTTTCCCTTTTTAGATTTCTTGGAAGAAGTACTTCCAGAAACACATTCTGTAACATTTTTGTTGAACTTCTCAGCAGGCTTAGTAAACTTATTACTATTTATAGAAGCATCAATAGTTTGAGTAGAAGGCACAACAGCAACAGCTTTACCTGTATCCTCTTTCCTCTTTTTGGAGATATCAAATATAGGAAGTTTGATTGGCATTTGACCTTCCACAGGTTTGGGAAACTTATTCCCAACTTTCTCAGATTGAGCAATGGATTTGCCTTTGCCCTTACTGAGTTATGATGGATGTTGCCTAGCAACATCATCACTGCTTTTGGTTTTAAAAGACTTACCTTCATTTATAACCAGTTTTTCACTATAATTTAAAAACTTATTTGAAATCACAGCAGATTTACTTTGAACATGAGACTTAACCTTGTTGAAAGCAGGCTGCTTACCTTTTGAAAACTTTTTCTCAAAATGTTCAGCATCAAAAGGATTAACAGGTCTCTTACCATCAGCTTTAGATCCAGAACCTGTCTTGTTAATAGGTTTAATGTCCAAAGCTGCAGTTTGAACTTGTTTTCCCTTCTTTTGCTTGTGTGAACCAGCTGAGCACTTAGCAGACTAATTTAATGGAGAACACATTCCATCATCAGTGTTTGGAACATTTTCACACAAGCTGTCAGTGTTTTGAGGCATGACAAACCTATTGTTGAGACTAGCTTACCATTTACATTCTGAATGAAAGTACTTGGAAGCTCACCAAGAGTGGATAAGTCTTTTTCCAGATTATTTATCTCAACAATTGAAGCTGCTTTGTCAAGATCCCCTCCAAGATAGGCTTGGATTTGAGCAGGGATCTGTTGACTGATACAATGATTGACTTTTTGTGCAGATTGGCATCAAGAGTCAACAATATTTTGAAGCTTGGCTCAAGTTCGGTTTCCAACTTATGGAAGCTGTCCAGTTTACTAGATTTTATTTCAAGATCAGTTTTTAGCTTGGAGATCTCAGACAGCAAAGCATTATGCTTCTCAATAGCAGCTTTTAAGTTAACAAGAAAAAATTCAAACATTTTAACTTTTTCATCAGAACTGTAATCCATAAAATTTTGTACCTTATACATCATTGTTGGGTTCCAGTTCTCCAAGCTGCTGAGAGCCTCAGCTTCAGCCATGTCTTGTTTGAAGTTGCTTGTTGATGGGACATCAGTGTTGGCCATCAGACAATTATTATCTTCTTCATCTGATGATGAATCAGATTCCTGCCACTGAGTCCTCCAACTTTCTCAGCTTAGCCATGGTCATTAGGTACTTAACCCTGTAGCCATCGTCCTTGTTTGTCTTGTATGGTTTGGATGTTGAGCCAACAGCTTTAGGCACACAGTCAGCAACTACATAACCTGTTTTGCCACATTTAAAGCACTCAGCCTTAGTTTTGTCAAATGCTTTCTTTTTTATGGTACCTGACTTCTTTTGCAACATTTTTCCACCAAACCTCTTCTTATTGAATTTTCTGACAAGCATTGCAATCATTTGCTCATCATCTAATTCTGTAAGATCCTCACAGTCTTCTTCCTCAGACAATTCTTCCATTTCATCATCAGCCTGTTGATCAGCTTGTGTGAACACATCACACACCTGACCAGCAGGTTGTCTCACGCTGGCCACTAAGGCAGCACCACTTTTGGACATCTCCAATGCATTTCTTTACTATTGCTTTGATTGTTCATCATTTAGTAAGGACCCATACAGATTTACAAGATCCATACCTTTGATGGTGCCTGAGTTTCTTAGGATAGTTGAGAAATAGTTCCATTCCTCAGGCAGAATGTCCAAAAACTTGTTTACCAGAGTTAAGTTGTCCTTGGTTATCCCAACAGCTTTGAGATCATTGATTAGAGCAGTGAATCTGGTATAGGTTTCAGTGAGAGACTCCTTTGGCTTTGCAAAGAAGAGTTCATACCGTCTAACAAGATTGTTTATCCTGTTATCCAGTGTGATAGTGGGACCATCATAGACGGTACACAAAGTATCCCACATCTCCTTTGCAGTCTTCATTTTCTCAACCTGTTTGAACACATCATCAGGAAGAGAAATAACCCTTTGCATCAAGAGCAACCAGCATTTTGTCTTCATAAGACCTTTGAGCTTTTGCCTTTTCAAAGGTTCTGATCTCAGAATCAGCTCCTTCAGCAGCAGGAGTGATAGTAGTAACAGAAGTTGGCACATAGGGACCCTCCATTACTATCTCTGGCAGTTGTACATCTAGATTCTCTAAGTAGAGCATCATTCTGCAATTCCAACCAGAGAAGTTCAGATGATTGAACTTGGGAGGTTTTGCCATTGAACCATTGTCATAGAAAGAGGAAGAGCTGGCAGCACTGTTGTCCATGGGGAAATAGGGAGAATGAGAGATCTAGAGTTAAGACACACTCTATCTGCTCTGATACCAGTTGTAGGTCCCAAAAGGTTTCCCTAGTATGTTGCTCTAAGCTGTAGAGGTTGGTGACTACAGCTATTTAAAACTCAACACACTTTTCTCAATGTTTGTGTATATTATCAGCAAGTGTTAATTACAAACAAGCTTGAACCGCGGAAAGGTTCAAGCTGAGATGACTGATACAACAGATGTTTAACTAATCTAAGACACACTCAGACTTAGTACAATGAATACACTGACTAAGATGAACTCACTATTTACAAGACAGACAGATGGACAGCTTGAATAAGAACAACTTGGACACACGTTATTGTTTTATTCAAGCAGACTTGCATGCATGAAAATACACTTCCTTGCACGATTTGAATTTCACACTCTTGGTTGTCTCACATTCCTTAGAAGCTTCCTTTTATACTCTCACTAAAAATCTCAGTGAAGCTTCCTCATTGGACATGGAGATAGTGAGATGTCTTTCCAAAAAGACAAAACAACTTTTCTGCACGTTCTGACAAAGCAGAATTGTCTTTACATTTCAGAATCTTTGTCTTTTGCTTTTTGTCTCTGTTGTAGAAGGCTTTATTAAAGGAGGAATGCCAACTTTGAACCTTTCAACTTCTGTTAAGGCCATTTTGATATAAAAAATGGTCTGTCACCCATTTCAAATATCCACTTTGTCTTCATGTAAAATTACAGCGTAGGCAGTCTTTTGCAGCTTCCGTTTTCCACTTTGTCTTCGACTTTGTAAACTGATCTTGTAGTCCAAAACAATACATGAGGACATGGAAACATATTCCATAAAGTGTTTAGCCTGTTCTCAAAGAACAGGTTCTGTTCACAAAGAACAGAACACTTAGAATTTGTCCAAGTTGCTCAACATGATAGAGCAACGTAGATAGTTTATGTCCAGCCTGTTCAACAGAATAGAACAGCTTGGGCAATCTGCCTTAGTTGCAACAAATGCAACAGGGTAAACAGCTTTGACTAATATTGCAAATCACTTGTCAGGTTTCAATAAGGCATTAACAGGCCTTAAATTATACCTTCAAGTGCATCAAACAGGTTTGATTAAAAATCTCCCCCTAAGATGTATAACAGGTTTGACTGAGGTCTTTTTGTGCCTAACAAAGCTTCAGTCTCTACACAAAAACCATGAATCATTGCCTCTTTTTTATATTTAACGCACTTTCGATACACATTTGTTTTTTTACAGGACCATCGTGACGAGTTAAATGTAGAAACATCAACCCAGATAACGTCATGTGTTAAAGTCAAAAATAACGAAACACAAAACAGCAACGATGTGCACTGGTAAGTGATATACCAAAGTTACATACTTTTATAAAATTTAACGTGGAGTGACAGATTCATTTGCCTCCAAATATACACTTTTTTGCAAATACTGGAGTTGACATGGACATTAACTTCGTTCTTGGATGAGGTAACAACTTTAATATATGATTTAATTGCCGTTTTTCATATTCAATTGGTTGGCTAGTAATTTCCTAACCCATGTGGACATGGAATGGGAGCAGGAAGCAATTCGTTAACTTGAATTCATTGAACGCAAGATCGAGGAAGATAAAAGGAAAGCAAAAGCAGAGGTATTATAACTGGTGTATTCTTAACGTTTTTCAACTATAAAAAATCATCAATTTTATGCAGATAATTGATAAAGCCGTAGAAACAAATGATGATAAATCATTTTAGAAATGAATAAGTTTAATAGTTTCTACTTTTATATGTTGCACACGAACTCTAACTTGTATCAACCAATAGTTGACTACTTCATGTTTTTTTAGAATGCAAACAACCCATATGTCGAAAAAACACAAACCGAGAATGTAAGGGACGAAGCAGAAATTGAGGTATCATAAATTATTTTTCTAAGCATAAAATATGTATATTGTAGCAATTGTTAACATTGTTTTTGGCAGGACGACTGCATGCAAGTAATCAATAGGCGCAAAAGTCAAAGGTGTAGAAAGAAAAGCTACAAGATCATAGAAGATGTTGATGAAGATGCTCTTTGATGTGAATAAGTCAGTAAACAGAAGCAATTAGAGACTAATTTATATATATCTATAATCCAAACTGAAAGGCTACACGTTTGGTTTTATTTCACAAATTTTGAATGTTGTCTACGTACATTTCAATCTATAATGATGTTAACAAAACTGACGTGCAATGGAAAATAGAATGTATTAACGTGTCTACATATGTTCCACATGATGTCCTAAAACAATATTTTTACAAAAAAATAAGATGAATTTATTTATTAACTTTTTAGAAACGTAAAGTGAAAAACCAAATGATAGATAATAGTTTAACCAGTGTAGTGTAGTTTATATATTAGACAACTTGAAGACACATAGACGAAACATATTATTATTAAATATATTTCTTTATGAGGCAAACACAAAGGTATAATTACAATTATACGGTTACCAACAATACTATTATATGTTTTATTCGACATAACAGCATAATTTTTTTTACAAACACAATTTGTTATTTTATTTATTTCTGACCCACGTAAAAAGCAAAGATATGTGATAGATTATAACACTAACAACTGTAGTTTAGTATTCGTATTAGAAAAGTTGATATTACGCAATCAACACATGTTATTATCAATTATATTTCTTTAGGAGACAAACAGATAGGTATAGTGGTGCATGTTGTAATATATAGTGGGAATTACAATTAAAGTGTTATCAACAAACTAGTGGAAATTACAATTAAACTGTTAATATATGCTCGCTAGAAAAAAGCATATATACGTTGAAAAATAGTTAAGTTGAATTAATAAAACATATGTGTTTATAAAAAAAATGTTCATCAGCTAGGAAGTTAATCTCATTTTCAAACCTCCCTAAAATATAGGACCCACTAACATTCCACAACATGGGGATGATTGTCCTACAACTTAGGAAGCAGTATGCAACCATTTTTACTGCTTCTGGGATCAACTGTGTATAAATAGGTTGTGTCTATTCAATTTGGATGTAGAAGGCACTTTAATTGAAACACACAAATGGTCGAGAATCATAACATATCTGCAGACCAATTAGATGTTGAAATGGCTAATGAGTTGGAGGTAATACTTATTTCTGTAGTTCATTAATCCTTGTACGTTCTTTATAACATTTTTCTTATAATTTATAGCAACGGTTCATTTCTGGGACTGGGTTCATGTGATCACTTTGGCGTACATATTCCAACTTGGTCAGGAATTGAAATTCTGGGTATGTTCTTACCTTTGGTTTTTTCCTTATATTATGCTTGTGTGACTCTATTAATATTCGTGATAGCAAACCCGATGCCTAAAGCTGCAAAGAAGACTTGATAATCTCATAAATTGGAAATGGGATGAAGTCATCGATATCCCATCCGATGAAGACAGAAATGATATTTCTGGTCAAGAAACACAGCAAAGTGTACAAAGACAGAGAATGCATAAAGGACCATAAGAACTTATGATAAAGTAGGTATGTGTGTGTTGAGTCTTCTACTTCAAATTATATTGTCATCTTATAGTTGTTAACAGAATCAACTTTATACTATTTGTAATAGATTTTAGTTTAATATAGTTTCTTTTGTTACAGTACTTTTGTTATTTTATTTTTAAAGTGGTATTGTTATAAAAATTGAAGTTAAAAGATGATTAATGATGTTACATGAAACTAATATTCATCTGAAAAGATGAAATAACAAAACTTATATAATTAAACATGTTACTGACACTTTGTACAGTTCTCGATGCCTAAAAACTATTATTTGTAACATAGTTAGTTTTATCTATAATGAAAATTGACACCATCATATACTTATTTACTAGAACATCAAATGTTCACGTGTTATTTATTTTATAAATATGTATTCCTATATGATATACATATATGATATACAAACTAATGATAAAAATATTTTGTCTTACTATAAAAAAATCTATAATCATATCCCATCAATTTGCGATGCTTTGATAGTGTATGAATATAATTTTTGAACTTAAGAATTTGTGATATGACACTAAAAATTCTGAAATATTATAATCGGATAGAAACTTTTCACTACATTTTTTTTACAAGTCAACATAGTTTGTGCAAATTAGCCTTCGAAGGCAGATAAGATTTCTGTGAATATGATTACATTATTATTTAAAAGTTACTCAGATACACCTGACAACAAACCCAGTAATTATTAACCACCCACTAACCTAGTAGCCCTCTTACTGCTTCTGATGCTGCTTCTGATACATCCCTTTAAATACCTATTGATTGCAATAATTTTGACAAATATTCTCTATAGTTTCATTATAAAGTTAGCCAAGTCTACGAACTGTTTTTGGTAATAAGTGTAATAAGGTAACTCTCTTTCAAACATAATGTATATAAACATTCTCATACATCTATATATGCATTTTTAGTTTTACAATTAGCCTAAAGGTACATGCTATATTTTACGCCAAACATCATATACATATTCTGCGTCCATCAATTTCATTTGGAATATATATTAATTGTTGGATTAAGTTATCTTATACATTCATTTCTTGACAACTACTTTCGTCTTTCAATAGTGTCATGTTATCACGATTTTGTCGAGTATAGTAAGTTACAGATCAACATTATGTACTAACATCAATTCATACGTACATGTATAAATATATTTAGGTATATATACATACATACATATATTTATATATATAGATATATTTGCAAATATATGTATATGTATATGTCTGTGTGTGTGTGTATATATATATATATAAGGTTAAAGCAGTAGAATAGTTGTGTACTTTTTAAAATGTATCGATATGGTACGTGTATTATTTTAATTATTCATATTACGCGTGTACTTTCTGAATCGTATAGATTTGATACGTGTACTACATTTTTTTCATACCAATATGATACCTTTGGTAACCGGTAATTGGCTATACCTGTTTAATAGTGGAATTTGTCTTTTTATTAATGTTCAAATTTCCGTAATTAAAGCATCAAATACACTATCTCGTCCTTGTGAAAACCTGGTAGGAGAAATCACACAGCACAGCCAACTTCAAACACCTACAGACCTCTATAGAAATCTCCAATGACGATCTCTACCGTCGAGATCGAAGAACTATGTGTTGCGAAGCTTCTCCTCAAATTTCACGCAGATCGAACGGTGAACAAATTTGTACCGACGATTCTCCCACAACTGCGCAAAGCTAGACTAAATAACCGGTCATAAAAAAGTAAATGTATCATATTAACAATATAAAAAGTACACGTACTATATCGATACACCTTAAAAAGTATACTGCTATTGTACGGCTTTAACATATATATATATATATATATATATGTATATATATATATATATATATATATATATATATATATATATATATATATATATATATATATATATATATATATATATATATATATATATATATATATATATATACATATATATATATATATATAACTTTATGTATTAAAAGACCGCTTGTATTTAATACTTTGTCATGAACGCCTATGTTTTAGGTTTATTATTATCTTTAGGTATATTATACATTCAACATATTACAAAATATTGTTTCCCCTTTTACACATTGTTGATTTTTTAACCCTTATAAATGACCCCAGTTAGAAAAGAATGTTCTCATTTACGGTGTAATGTGTTTATGGACTTTGCATTAAACAGCTATAAACTTGTAACTTCATTTTATTTTCGTGCTAGTTTAGGATACGAACCTAACAATACAAACATCTGGACACCACAAAGGTTAAATAGCAACCAGAGATACAAGTACGTTTTCCTTTAATTTTCCTCAACACGTTTCTAATATGTGCTTTTTTAGCCATTCTACATTTAATTTTATCCTAAAAAATGTTATATTTCATAAACGCTTTTATAAATCCTAAGGTGAACGCACTTTTATTTGATAAAAATATTTGAAATGGTTCTATAACAACTGTTCATCTACGTGGATACATCATGTTCATCTTACTTCATTATGTATGTGTCAATGATTTAAAAATAGACCGGTGTGTAGTGATACGATACACACACACACACACACGATATATATAACATAATTATCAAGATGACCAGGATTCCAACACTGTATATGCAGTGCGGTCAAGATCTACTATAAATTGAGCACATATAACTGATAGATGTAAATTAAATATGAAAAAACGTTTAGAGACTTACCGAGCACCACACGTCCATGTGATGTGCTGCCAGAGGGCAGTGGTCTTCTAGCAAATATTACAATACAATAATAAATTCTTACAGACCATATGAATATATGCAAACACTAAACTAGATTCATAAGAAAATTTACCAAAACAATTCTTTTTGGTTCCAGGCACGTGCAACATGAAGAAGTAAAATAACACTTACAACAAAATGAACGTATAAAAAATTACATTAAAATTTTTAATTAAATTATCTAACCTATGCAATGTGCCTCTTTTTGGAGTTCCTTCAAGATTTTGGTAAGTAGCAGCCCATGTATCATATATGTGGCTACATTGGTTTAAAAGGTTTATATAATACATAATTAGTTAACAAAATGTATCAGTTTATGAAATGTTATTGATGTTGTCGCCTGTCTATTCGAATCAAAATGTTTTAAATATCGTTTCTTATCGGCTAGACAAGCATAGTCATTTTTTATTCATGCCACCATGGTGGTTGCATTACGATGGGTCATAATTGCCGAAATAGAAGCGTGTTATGTTGAATGTCGTCGCACCGGCAGCATGTAAAACTTGTAGACAGTCGTGGGATATACTTGTAGCAACATGTACCATGCAATTGTATGCAAGTGTGGGTATGTAAATAAAAACTCGAATAAGCTAAAGACACACCATTTTCATCTAACCTATGATGTACGCCATGAATATCAATCAACGTTTGACACGTTCCAACAAATGTTCTTTTTTAGTAAGTTCGAAACAACGCCTAGACAGGTGGGTTATATGGGTTATATGTTGTCATCATCGGTAGGTTTCATACCGTTTTATCTTAGTTAAACACATACCATCTTCATTTCTTATCTACACCAACTGTCATGGATAGGGCAGTGATGTAGATGTATGTTGCTTTGACTTTAAAAAAAGTTAGAAACGTTTCTTTCCAAATCGTTAACATAAGCAACACCTTTTACCCCCACATTGTTAAAAGCTATTTGAACGACAATCCAAAGCCACGGTAATGCTACATTTGCGATTGTTTAGCACACATATATGTATGCAACAAAATTTTATGCACATGTAAACACCGGCCATTTCTGAGACTTGTAACCAGTGACTTTAACCAATAACCATCGTCAGTCATGAAACGACTGTGATGGCTACCGGTGTTCATCAATACACAACAAACTTAAGCAGATCTATCAAATTTGTTTGATATTTTATCGATATAAGGATGCTCATAACCCATTGTTGATGGAAAATAGTTTTCATAACGGTGTTCAGCCATATATGTCGTCTTGCCGTTGACAGCATATTTAGGGCAACGGTTGTAAAGGTTACTACATCACTATACTCATTAATCTCATATCTAAAATAAAATCACAAATGCAGGTTGTTTTGCAAATGTATGTGTTCGATTCTTGTCGCATAGTCGTTAGCTAATCAATTTATAACTGGCCTAGGAGGTATGGCCACCGTGGCTGAAGCCATAGTATACGCCACCGTATCGGCCATATTGCAGAAAGTATGTTACATAACGTTTCGTTTTCTCTGGCCATCACGCAACCTGTTAAGGCGCCGGTCACGCGGCCGAATATGGATGAGCTGAATATGCAACCGATATTGTTGTCGTGCGTTGACCATGCCACCACAATGATGGTTACATAGAAACGAATCCATGTGATGGAGTAACTAGATCGATGGTAATGCACCAACGGTGGCACCTTATGACGGCACCATGGCCTTAAAAAATGTCGGCCGCCAGTGATGATGCTCATTTCTCATCGACATTAATAGGAAGATTGAAAGGTGCTAGAAAACCCTAGGTAAAAGGATATCTAGAGAGAAATGTGAGATCGTAGAGAGAGGTTAGAGAAAAGTAATGACTAGCTACTGTGGAAATTTATCAATTGTGTCGTTTATAAAGGACTGCTTTTAGGGTTTTCATCCGGGTTATTTAAAAGAATTACATTATTTAACCCAACTTCAAGGGTATTCATGTATCCCATATAAATGAATTAAATTATTTAACCCAACTTCAAGTGAAGCCTAATTTTCCATTCATCCACATCTTTGGGCTTGTGATTTCTGGTTGCTAAAAAGACATAAGTTCAAGTTGGCTCATGAGAATTGAAATGTGATTGTGAGTTATCAATTCATGAAAATTAAATTCTCATTCTAAAATATAAAGATATGGAGAGTTGCAACGTGAATCTGAAAGTGTTGCACTTGTATAAATTTGTTGGTTAAGTTAGTCAACCAAAAGCAGTTAAAATTAACCAAATAACCAAATACTTTGTCCAACGTTTTAGTGATGAATTATTATATTTTGATTGATTTGGAGAGATTCAAGTTATTTACATGTTTTTAAATTTTTAGTAGTTTGTTTGTTTTGAATTCCTATTTACTAATTTTGGATTTCACATTTTTTGTTTCCAACTCTTTTTAATTCAAGTTTTTTTTTTAATTTCATTCATATGTTTTTTTTAATATTTAGATTGTTGTTATTGTAAAATTTGGAGCTAATATTATAGTGTTGACACAACCAGGTTTAGTCGATTTGATGACAAAGTTCTCGGTCAAACCGGTAACCTTGGTTTGACAACAACTTTTCAAACCTAACCAGCCAAATATAATGTCTCGACCGAAGTAGCTAAACTTCGTTTGAAGTCTTCTTGCAGGATGCGACGTAAGTGCACGTTTTTCTTGTACTTAAGTTGTTTTATTATATATGTATTATTTAGTGAATGACTATATATTTTTTTATAACAAATGTCGTTTTGTTTATAGGGGATATAAGATAAAGATAAAGTTGTATGACACACCAGATACGGAACATGTAAGGTTTGCGATGATAACAAACTCTATAATATATGTTTCGCGTGTTACTTTCAGGTATGTTATGTTATGCTTGTAGTACATTACTTTTGGTATTCTTATGCATTACTTTATGTTTCAGATATTGATTGTCATATATGACATACTTTTCAGTTAATATGTTGTTTTATACTGATGTAACGAAGATTGTGTTCGACCCGGTGGTGCCAGAGGCACAAAATATTAGAAGAATGTTGCAGTGTTGAAGTTTTATTAACATTTAATGGGTTAATGGTTTTGTTAAGACGTGTTATTTGAATATATACTTTATTGTTTTTGGTTCATTAAATTTTTACATACTTATCGATATTACGCTATTCGAATTAATACATATGGTAAGCTATTATGAATTAGAAGTAAACATTTTTCATTGAATGTTGTCCCTTACACCGTACGGGTATTACACTAGTTAGAATATATCATCATCATCACATTAAATCTATTCACTTTTTCTGACAAGTAAGCAATTGACTTATATTTTTATATAATATGCATACCATTTTTGTTTTTCTATAATAGATATATTATGTTTTATAAGTTATGATCGAATTATTTTTATTTACATTTCGATATAATTTTATTAACGGCTGAACTATTTTCATTAGGCTTTTATTTTAGTATTTTTAAAATGGAAATTTTTTTATTGTCTACTTATGATCACGTTGTAGCACGCGGCGGGTTAAACAAACTTTTCAAATATATAAATTTGATGATACCAAACATAATATATGCTTAGAAGGAAAAATAATGTCGAAGTTTCAAGTCGCATGCTTGTTCTCGATTCTAGAATGACACGAGTAGTCGAAGTTGAACGCATTTGTAAACATTATATTTGATACCTACACTTAAAAGTGTAGAAATGGATGTGCTGAATAACATATTAAAATGGGCATTATGTGGTACAAGTTCAACAAGATCTCTCATTATTGATTTATATATTAAAAATGTTTAAAACTGATAAAAGAAATTACTTTTTTTTTGTTATCCATAAGCTTTTTAAATTTGTACATATACAAGATGTAATCGTGTAGATGTCATTAAATTATTGTGGAAAAAATTAAATAATCATTTTTATGGTTATGATACACACGTGACTTATTATTATATATTAATAATACATTCGATGTTTGACATGCCTTGTACATTTCCACTTTCCTCATCTCTCGTTTTAATTTTGTCATATTCTTAAATTCCATTATACACAAATAACTTCACATTTATTTTAATAATTAAAAACTCATATACAAAATAGGATCTCATTCGCGTAATCAAAGATGGAAACTTAGTGGATCTACTTGTCATAGGCCTAACCAGGATAAACGTGGGCCACTTGGCCTACCCTTTTTACTATCTATATCCATATCAACTTTAGCTTTTAGACTTGACAGATTGTTTCATAACAAATATTGATACATGCCAACAAAAATAACCTTTGACATTTGATAAAGTTTAAAAAAAACGAGCGTAAATAATATATTCAAGTCTTGTGTCAGATATAGAATATATTAAACATATATTATAATTTTTGACGTATTTTTGTGGATACAATTCAGCTCAATTTTCATTTACAGGTTTCCCATTATATATATATATATATATATATATATATATATATATATATATATATATATATATATATATATATATATATATATATATATATATATATATATATATATATATATATATATATATATATATATATATATATATATATTTGTTAATAATGATGTATTTTGTTTTATTCAATGACTTTTTATTTTCAACTAGTTTCATGTTTACAATAATTATGTATTTTGTTTGATTCAATAAATTTTGCTTAACTGATAACGATATAAAGATGTATATTGTTTAATTCAAAAGTCTTTACTACCAATTCGTCACATGACCATCGACATTACCATTTGCTACCAATGAAATTTTTTTTGGAATCATCACTGCTCGTAAATATGTTAAGATACTTTAAGCTACACCCGCAACTAACTAATTTTTCTTCCGTTTTAACTTGAAAACTCCAACAAAAAACAATTTTTGTTTAAAAAAAAGGTAAAATAAAAAATCATAGTGAATGATTGGTGGAATTGATGATTTTAAACTTATCACTTAGCAATCATTTTTTAAAATTGTAGGATGTTTCCTATTTGCAGGTAATCAAAGATGAAAACTTTACTGAATCTAACTTCTCATGGATCTAACCTGCTGGATAAATGTGGGCCACTAGGCCTACCCTTTTTACTATCTAAATAAACTTCAACTTTTGGATTTGACAAATTGTTTCGCAACAACAAGAAACTAGTTAAATACTCGTGCGTTGCTCGGATTTATTATTATAAATGATATTTCTAATTCAGCTAAAAAGTATTAAAAATATAATTAGTTGTAAAAACTACACGTCGACTGTTTTCCATCATTAATACTACTACACGTATATATGTTATATGTCTGCATACCATGACACCAATATTAGTCACCTTTGTGTGTTGATCGAAAGACTTAACCTTTTTGTTTAGAAAACATGTATTAAAATGAATTCATTAGAAAAAAGTGGCGTTTTGTTCACAGATTGTTTTAAAAGGAATTGGAATCTGTTAAGGAATTAGAATCTGCAAGGAATTGGAATTGGAATTGGAATCCAAATCATGTTTGGTTAGCTAAAAACAGAATTGGAATCCAATTAATAATTCGTTGGTAATGGTAGGATAGAATGGGTGGGTAGAGATGGATAAGTCTCTAAGCTAGGAATAAGATGAGATGGATAAGGTAGGGTGGGTGGGGTGGGTGAGGATGGGTGGGTGGGTGGGTGGGGTGGGTGATGAATGGGTGGGTGGGTAGGTAGGGGTAGGTATGGTGGGTAGTAGGTAAGAGTAGGTTGGATAGCGTAGGTAGGGTAGGGGTAGGTGGGTTGGGTGGGGTCGGTAATGTATGATGGATGAGGGATAGGTAGGTGGGTAGGGGTAACTATGGTGGTATTAGGTAAAAGTAGGTTGGATGGCGTAGGTAGGGTAAAGGTAGGTGGGATGGGGTGGGTGGGGTGGATGAGGGATAGGTAGGTAGGGGTAGGTATGACGGGTAGTAGGTAAGAGTAGGTTGAATAGCGTAGGTAAGGTAGGGTAGGGGTAGGTAGGTTGGGTGGGGTGGATGGGTGGGTAGGGTGGGTGGGTGGGATAAGGCAGGGCATGATGTAGTGTAGTGTGTTACATGATGTAAGTGGTATTTTTGTAATCAACAACTTTTTGTTTTTTAAAAAGGAATTGAATTTCATCCATAGTGTGAATGGATGATATTTTTTTTCATTCATTGGAAAATTTCAATTTTGATGGGATCCATTTCCTTTTTATAGTTGAACCAAACATATGAATCCTTACCCCTCCAATTCTTTGAGATTCCAGTGAACCAAACACCACCTTAATTATTGTAAATGGTATAATAGAATACATCACTTCACCTTCACATAATACACAAACTATCAAGTAAATTAACATTTTTTTCAAACCAATAAATAGGAATCTAGACAAAAGAAGTTACCATAAAAACCTTAATAAAATCATATTGTGTAACATCCCAAAATTTAAGATCATGTAATTTACAATTTATTTGGACTTAATCATTGTATTAATGAATTATTAAATCAATTTAAGTTTACTTTGATCATAATATCAGTTAAATGAGAAAATACGAAGTTGGGGGTGTGTTATGCAAATGGGTCAAAAATAGGAATAAAAGGAAGAAAACCTTTCATTTTTCACACTCCACTCTCTCACTACTCTCTCTCTCTACCGTATCCTCTCTCTATTCTCTCTCTCTCGGATTCCATTCAAGAAAAACACAAGAATCATCAAATTAAAGGTGTACAAATCTAGATTCAAGTAGCAATTAAGGAACTATAACAACTTCAAGTATCAAATCAAGGTAACATTTACTCAAATTTACAGATTTTTGATATGTTTGGTTCGGTTTTGGTGTAAAACGAATCACAATATTCTAGTTCTAATTGTTAATGCATGTTATAGATTTTTGTTACAATGTTAAAATCGACCATATATGTTGTAGTATACCAAATTTCAGAAACAGATTCGAAGTCTAAGTATGATTTCTGAGATGTTGTGTGTGTTTTAGTAGGTGTTCTTCGATAAAATGAAGAACATGGAATTAATTTGGTATAATTAAGTTGTAATTTAAAGCATAAAGTGTTAAAATAGTGCTACTAAGCTTACATTTACAATATTAGACTCAAAACATGCAAAAATGACCCAAACATAAATTCTGGAAAATATTGGAAATTTTCTAAGTATGAACTCGGATGATGATCCATCCGAATTCGGATCCCCCATTTTCGGATCATGCTCAATTCGGATCATTATAGCATTTCGGATCACACCCCCATTTCGGTTCTACCCAATCCGGACCACTAGTAATTTCGGATCCCATACACAATTTCGGATCATACACTCATTTCGGACTAACCCTATTTCGGACCTACCACAACTTCGGATCTCACTCAATTCAGACCATCCGGATTTCGGACCATCCGAATTCGGATGTGGTCCGAATTCAATTAGAATTTCAATTAAATTACAGAATACAAGTTTTAAGCAATTACTGACACAAATTCACTATTACACTTACTTTACAGATCATTGTGGTGTTATCAAAACACACATTGATTCAGAGACAAATCATACTATACCAATCACTGTGAGTAACAGATTGTCATTCGAACATTTATTGTTTTTGCATTCATGTTTATACATTCAATGGCATGTTCACTTTGTTCATATACATCATTTGGCACTCGTACATGATTTGTTGTTATGATGCACACTCGTACTTGACATGTAATACACATGTAGCCAGCGTTCAATTGAAAGTGCATTTATTTACATCATGTTTGCACTGCATGATCATTACTTCACAATCTGATGCGACCTGGACTGGGGCTGACAGCAGGCCACTGTCGGGGACTGATCATCCCACTCGTTATCCCGTCAGGTTCGGCACATCCCCGGTCAGCATTTGAACTACCAACCCCATGCTAGCACTGCATGGTTTACACATACATTGAGGCTTACCTTGCCTGTTTTCACATACATGGGGCTTACACTGCCCATGGTTAAGCATTGCTTGTAAAGAAATATTTGTTGTTTGCATAATCTGTTATCTCACTAAGCTTTAGCTTACAGTTGACTCACAAATGTTTTCAGGCAAAGGCAAAGGTGTAGCTGAAACTTCTACTTAAGCAATTCACTACAATATCCCGGAGACTATAGAAGCTATTGGTACACTGACGTAGTAGCTTGGGGCTGGGATATTATGACTTGTAAAACAATTATGATGTTGTAATAGTTAGACTTTATCACTGTAGACATGTACTTTCATTGCTTTAGTATGGATCTACTTAACTCTGATTTAAGTATTAAATTTCAATTATCATATTATTCATTGGGTTGTTTGTTGATCCTGGTGATTTCAATTATAATATCAAAGCAAGAGGGTGTCACAGGTTTTGGTATCAGAGCAATAGTTTGAGGTTTCAAGTATCCGCGAGGACTTGGACTCAAACTTAGGTTATGATATTAGAATGGACTCCTAGGAAATGATCTGAAGTAAGATAGGATTGACATGCACATGGGGACAAATAAAGGGTAACTATAAACACTTAGGACTTACAACTAAATGTTCTAAATATAAGTTGTTATATTTCAGAACATGTCAGGAGACGATATGACTCCTCAGCAAATGTTCCAGATGATGCAAGCTCTAATGGAACAGAACAACGAATTACAATCCAAACGAATGTCTGAGCAGGCTCAGTCATTTGCTGACCAGTTAAGGGCCAGAGATGAGGCCGAAGCGAAACGAAAGGCCGATAAACGAAAGAACAAGGAGCAACAACAGGGTGATCAAGAGGAAAGACAAGACACTGGGTCTTCTAACAGATCAAGGGGTTGTAGATTTAAGGACTTCAAAAGTAACGGAGCTGTTACTTTTGATGGAACCGGAGATGCTGTGACTGCATTGGAATGGATCACCACTACCGAGCGAACTTTCAGAATCAGCGACTGTGCTGATAAAGACATGGTCCGCTTTGCAACCGCAATGTTTGCAAGGGACGCAGTAATGTGGTGGGATGCTATGACACATGTGTTGACGATGGAGGTAGTGTCACACATGTCATGGAGCGAGTTCAAGGAAGTATTCTCTCAACATGTCACACCCTGCTACCTCGGTTGGCAGCGAGACGTGATGAGTGCGGAAGCGTAACCATAATCATAATGAACGACCACTATATGGACGTTTTCAAAAATACATCAATATGACTTTAAAAGGTAGAAATGTTTTACATAAACCGTAAATGATAAAGAGTAGTTCGCAAGGTACAGAGATTTAAATACATAATTAAATTATCTAAAATAATGCAAATAAATCTCCGACGGTTTGAAAAGAATGCGACTCCTTAAGTGCGGAAGCTTGAAAGTAGTTACTTCTGAAGGCATACTTGCCTTAATTTCCTGAAAATACACGCTAAAATACGTCAACAAAATTGTTGGTGAGCTCATAGGTTTACACGTAAATCTGACTTGTATGGACAACAATAATAGAGTTTGAATTTATAAAATCATAAATTCCATGTTATGTATTACATATAAACCATCATGCAATCGAAGCTTAATTAAAATGAGTTTGCCCTGTGCAGTATTCCCATACGTAATACCGTGTGTTAAATATATATGCACTCGCTGTTAACCGAACCGAGTCAACCCGAATGGGGGACATGACTCCCAATAGATCTATCCACAATATATTCACGCTTACAAATAAATGCAATTAACGGTTCATGATATAAGGGCGGATGGAACCACATGTGTAATACATAATAGAAATGACGTTGTTGTTGTGTCCATATAAAAACGAAGCATGTATTTCATCCCCAAAACATAACATTGTGAAAATAGGGGCTATGAGAACTCACCGAACTTGTGATGGCAAAACTACGCGCAAAAATGCAAATGTGCGTTGTTTGGTGGGTGATGAAACCGGAGCTGTTTAACCGAGTCCTAAATGATAATAAGGACTTAATATCACTAATATATGATAATATGTATATTTATGGATTTTTATGTCTTAAATCACCCAACATTACAAGTTTATAAATAAAATGCGCTTAAAACGTTTATATATATATAATTTTCCAGCTTTTTCGGAGGTTTTTCGGCCTACTTTGAGGCTGTTTTTGACCAAGCTCCAAAATGTTTTAGACTTTGGTTTTCTAGGACATTCAACTACTATATACAAAGGATTTTTAGAATCAAGAACGGTCATTTTTCGAGTTGTTTAGGTTGGTGAAAAAGCTTGTTAAAAACGCTATGTTGGCCATTTTTGAGCTGTCAAACTTTCGGTTTCCCAAATAACTTCTGGAGGTCTTACACTTCAAAATAAATCATGACAATTTGCAGATCTATAGTTAAGATATAGATCTAACGTTTGAGACAAGAATCAACTCATTTCGTTGAGTTATGAATTAGTTATGATTTTTCAAAGTCGATATAAATTTTCTGCCGAAAATCCGTAGTTTATAAACTTACAACAACTTATGATTCTTGTTGTTTACTCAAAGACTACTTGTATAAAAGTCATAATAGTTATAAAAACACATATATATCATATGTTTTCATAATATTAACACTTTTATAATGTGTTTACATATTCATAAACATATTTAAAGAAACAACTTAAAAATAAAAACTAGAAACTTATAAACTTGAGTTTTTATGAAACTTGTTGTTGTAGGTGATTATATATATTTTGCAAGACTTATATGAACATAAACATAAGATGATATAAGCTAGTATTTACTTACTTTGGGGTATTAGAAAGATGAAACCAAGTAGAAGTTGAAACTCTTGGAAGATTTCACCCAAAAACACTTGAAAATTACAAGAATATGAAAGTTGCACAACTTTGGCTTTGGCTTGAGGCCTTGGCCGGTTTTGAAAAGAGGATTTGAGAGAGTGATTTTGCTTTGCAAGGTGTGAGAAATGAGGTGAAGTTGTGGTTCTATTTATAGAGGTGAAAAAGGTGGTGAAATGATGATAATAGTGAAAAATCTTGGATGAAAGGAAAGAGGAGGATTTTGTGAATTCATATTTCTAGCAATTCATTCAACATTAAACAATTCATATGAACAATTATTAATCCAACACATTATATTGAATGATTAAAAGAGAGAAAGATTACATTGAGTTCTTGGCTATCTTGGACAACAATCTTCTTCTCTCTCTACTGTTCTAACCGTATGTGTGTAATCTGAGATTCCTTTTTTTCTATAACAGCACACATACACTCCTATTTATACACAATACAAAGTATTGAGGATTTACACAAACAACCCCTGAACTTTTACAATAAAATCGATTACAACTCTATATAAATTTGTACCCAACAATCTCCCCCTTAGAGATGAAATCAATTTTCAAATTAAAGTACATTGCAGGGAACTTGAACATTCTTTCTTGAAACTTTTCTTGCACCTTCTCTTCGATCTCTGAATCTTCTTCTTTATTGTCTCACTCTGATCTTCACATCTCTTCTATTCTGATCTTCTCTTTTCTTGTAAGCACACTCCCCCTTGGATCATGAATAGCTTTTAAATCTCTTCCTTGATCAATTGTCTTGAGATGATGTAGTAATTGCCTTCAGTTGATTTCAAACTACTCAACAGTTGTTTCTGAAATTCAGCTTTTCTCCCCCTCATGATGATCATAAAAAATTATGAACATCATGCAAAAACTTCAGAAACATTAATTCAATGAAATTACAATAGAAGAAATACAACAACAATTACAACTCAGAAATTATTACAAATTGATTTTCTCCCCCTTAAACTGACATCTCTCCCCCTATACAAAACAGATTTATCTCATCCCCTCAAAAAGTTCACTCCCCCTCGAATTGATATTATATCTTTTTAGAACAAAACAAAGCTTTACAACTTTGGGGAAAATGAAACACATTCATTTTGTGAGAAAACAAGTCCAGGTCCACATAGGATTCCTGTTTGCACAATAGACAAAATCTATGTGACATACGTTCAGCGCTGGCATGATAGTAACACTGGTAGGATTTCCAAATAGTCATCGTGAAATCCTTTATCATGAAAGAATCACTCATATTTGTTCCGGCTTAGTCACTTTGGACTAGCAGTTTATATTCACGCAGACTGTTAGACTCGATGTGTCCTAAAAGTGTATATAATTAGCTCTAGACACAATGTGCATCAAATGAAATTGGAGACCGGAGCAACTGTCTTCCTTGTTTCAATATCAATAATATCCAAATGATATATCGATAGAAATGTGTTATATCTCCGTGATTATTGAAACAGAAATCTTTTGAGAGATAACTGAGTAGTTGGTGGGGTTAAGTGCATGCGTCACTGGGTCCATGACGTCTTTTTCAATATCAAGTCGCCTAGGGCTTGATAGATTATGTGGTTTACCCAGCAGACACAGTGTAGGATAGGATTATCTTTTCTTCAAATCCTTTCTCAACTCTCAGCTCTCAGCATTTTTCAACCTAGCTCCCTCCGGCTCACTTTTCAGAATTAAATTCAGTCACCTTTATACGAAAAGCATAATCTGATGCACCGCCATCGCCTTTTAATATCCCTCTCATTCACAATTTACCTCTGCTCGACCCTGTCAGTATCCCGTGATAACTGACACTTCTCAACTAATAAACCTAAAGAACCCTCACCCACACAAACTATAGATGGTTTGCTCCTTGGGTAGGTCTTCCGGTTCTGGTTAGACCATAGAAGCGATATTTATGCCTATCACTCAGATTGGTGCTTAATCGGAGTCAGCAGAAAAATTTTCAGCTTTGAAAGGTCATGAGATATGATGAAATCCAACTTATATGGTATTGGAGATGATATGCAGATAATTTTGGGAGATATCAGAATGAAATGGAAAATCTGATATATGATATGAAAAGAATAAGATTTTCTTGAAAGAATTAGCACATGGGAGATAACAGGAGAATCCAGTATAAATTGGAAGAGTTCTAACAAAAAGAATCTCAGAAGAAATGAGATTATAAAAATCAAAGAGATTAGATCAATTAATCTCAATGATAGATTCAGAGATTCATAAAAAAAATTTCTTTTTAGCTCAAAAACTCTTTTTATGTGTGTGTCAAATATTTTCGTGAAAAATCACACATAGTTTTGAAAAATGTCATCGTCAAAGAATGTCTGAAACTCCCCCTGGAAATAAGTACACGCAGTTAGTCAACTCATAGAAATGAAATCAGGAGCAAAAAATTATAAAAATAAAACTCCCTCTTTGTCAATTTCAGCTTCGGAGTTGAATTCAGGGCAAGAATTCCAGTAAGATTTGTCTCTCAGACTCGGGTTTCAGTCTGATGTAACTGAAAGCCTTTGACTCTGGTTCATTGAAGTCCGGGTTCTAGTCTGAATTAACTAGAAACCATTTTGATTTGAAACACGGGTCTTGATCTGATGTAATCAAGAGCCTATTGAAATGAAGAACGGGTCCTTATCTGAAATGATAAGAAACCTATAACCTGCAAAATTTAAGATGTCTTTGGTATCCAAACAGATTTGGATCCAGACTTGTTAGCGCTCTTGGGTACCCATTTCAAAACAGGTTTTGGTACCCACTTGTACTTGGGTTTAGGTACCCATTGCAAGTTGTAACTATCAGCTTCTCTTTCAAAAGCAGAAAACAAATTTCTTTGAGTATGAGAAAATTGAATATCTGAATTTCTAAAGAAACTTGAGTTTGAATGTTCAGACTTTTTCAAACTCTTCTTTATGAACAACTGTCCGGTTCTAGTCTGTTTCTGGTAATATTTGGTGTTTTTCTGAGAAATTCTTTTCTTTGAAGAATGACCAGTATTTCCAGAAACTTTAGGAAAATTTGACTTTGAAGATTCACCGGTGTAAATCTTTACCGGAAGTTGTTCAACAATTTTATCTTTGCCTCTGTGTATCTTTAACAGATACTTAAGTTTAAGATCTAAAGAAGAATCAAATTTAGAAAATTCAGTTGGATTCTTTTCACTTTCTGTAGATAAATCAGAATGAACAACTTTGGATTTTAAACAAACTGAAGGATCTTTAACCTTTGATTCCTTTGAAGAAGGAGAATCACTAAGTTGTTTGGTAAGATGAAGTATCTGATCTTCTAAACCTTTGATAATGACCAAATAAGAATTCCTGTCATTATCAAATGATTGGAAATCAGTTTTAAAAGATTGTTCTTTAATTAAAAACATCTTTCTTTCATCTTCAAACAACTTATATTCTGTTTTAAAATTTTGTTCTTTCAGTAATAACACATGTCTTTCCTTCTCAAGAGAATCTTTAGTTAAAGATAACTCTTTTTCAAGAGCAAAAAATTCTTCTGATTTGTTTAAAATACAATTTTGATCAGTATGATTTGTCTTGGAAAGTAATTCTTCAAGATCTTTAACTTTCTTGTAAAGATCAGATCTTTCAGGCAAAAGATATTTGAGTTGAGTTGCAGTCTGAAAATTTTCTTGTTTCAGCTCATCAAGTTCTTTAAATAATTCAGATATTTTCAATTGATGAGCATAACTCTCAGAGTTTTGTTTTTCTTTTAAGCTCTGAATTTCTTCATTCAGTATTTGTACGTCACGTAACGCCAAATGTTTATCAGTATTTAACTGAACGAGAATGTCGTAATTGTTCTTACGAATCTTTTCAGATTCAGTAAGTTTGAAAATCAGCTCAGACTTTGACAATTGTTCAAATTCCATTATGAATTGCTAGAAATTGAATCTTCCAAGATCTTTTATGGAAAAACTGAGTGCATTCTGATAAAACTTTGAAAAACTATTTCAGTTAAAGATTACTTGAGAAAAATCAGCTCTGAAATGACTTTTTGACGTTAAAATTTCAGCTTTTCTGCATAAAATTGCCCGTAACTTTTTTCTGGAGTGGAATTGGGCCTCGAAAATTTACCGAACCGGCTACGCCTGTTTTAGAAATGTAGATCTCTTTTCAAGCTTCGATTTGACATATGGTAGGCCTTCTAACGATGTTCCAGTCAAAAGTTATGGTCAATTTAAGCAGCAAAGGTCAAATAGTCAAGAGTATGATGAAACTCGAATGAATAAGGACTCAACTCGAATATGTAATGATCAAACTCGAATGATGAAGTATCAAACTCGAAAAAAGAATCACCAAACTCGAATGAAGAAGTATAAAACTCAAATGATTGAGTGTGAAACTCGAATGAGAAAGGATTCAACTCGAATAACCCTTGAACTTTCTCGAATGAAATAGAAATCAATTCGAATTACAAAGAAGTTAAACTCGATCAAAGCTTCATGAAACTCGGTCAATGAAGTATGAAACTCGAATAACAATGGATAAAACTCGGTCAAAGAAGTATGAAACTCGAATAACAATGGATGAAACTCGGTCAAAGCATTGATAAAACTCGGTCAAAGCTTCATAAAACTCGAATAAAGCTATCATAAAACTCGAATAAAGCTTTAATAAAACTCGAATAAAGCTTTCATAAAACTCGAAAACTCGAATAAAGCTTTCATAAAACTCGAATGCCTTCTTTATAAAACTCGAATGACACTATGAATTTAGTTATGCCCGAGTTTTATCATTTTTCAACAAAAACAAGATCAGATTCAAACTTTTTCAACAAAAATCCATGAATTGACCTCAAATTGATTTCGAAGGTTCGTTTTAATAGCAGAAACAACTTTTGTGAAATCACTTTGGCTAATTCTTGATTAAAAACCAAAAATCGACCAAAAACCTCAAGAACACACACTTTTTCAAAAAATCTGAAATTTCTCAATTAAATTCTGTGTGTTTTGAGATAATATTTGATGTTTATATCATCAGATTCGCCTTTAAATTTCACACCTTCGATCCAAAATTCAGATCATTTCATCCACAGAATCAAAATCCTCAATTGATTTTCAGATTTTCAAAAAAAAAAATGAATATAACAGTGTTCTTAAAAAAATTTATTTCAGATTCAAAATTCACTCATATTCAGCCATATTAGGCTCTGATACCAATTGTGAATTCATATTTCTAGCAATTCATTCAACATTAAACAATTCATATGAACAATTATTAATCCAACACATTATATTGAATGATTAAAAGAGAGAAAGATTACATTGAGTTCTTGGCTATCTTGGACAACAATCTTCTTCTCTCTCTACTGTTCTAACCGTATGTGTGTAATTTGAGATTCCTTTTTTTTTTTTTATAACAGCACACATACACTCCTATTTATACACAATACAAAGTATTGAGGATTTACACAAACAACCCCTGAACTTTTACAATAAAATTGATTACAACTCTATATAAATTTGTACCCAACAGATTTGATGTAGAAAGGTTGAGTAAAAAATGAGTTCTTTTGGTCCTTGTGGTCCTTTACTATGGCCGGCCTATATATGTATTTATGGTGTATTTTTTTTTTTTGCATAAAAGTATTTAGAAATGTATTCTTGTATTTCCATTTTCTTGTAAATTCATAAATACTTTTGGATGCATTGTTTTAATGACTTGTTTTAGTCTTGCATAATTAAGGTTAGGTAATTGTATTAGTGTATGATTAGTGTCACCAATCATGATTTAATTATGTACTTAGTTGAATTAATCCTTCATGTCGTAAATTGATCGGATTAATTGATTTCCCGATTCATCGCACCGATGAATTTGATTCTAATTGAGTTGAATTTTCTAATAAACCTTGTTAATCACTTGATTAATTTCTAATGACTACTGATTAGGCTATAATTGACTATTAAATGTAGATTAGGGTTTTGTTGCTAACCTGGTTTAGTGCCGGATGTTACAGTCTCCCCTTTCGTCCCGAAATTAGCTCGTGTTCTCCACTTCTTGAGTACTTGAGAACAGGTGAGGGTATTTTTCTCGGAACTGATCTTCACGTTCCCACATAAATTCAGGACCTCGCTTAGAGTTCCATCTGACTTTTATTATCGGGATCCGACTGTGCTTAAGTTTCTTGACTTCTCGGTCCATTATTTCTACAGGTTGCTCAATGAAGTTCAACTTATCGTCTAACTCCAGCTCGTCCATAGGTATAACGAGTGATTCATCAGCCAAACACTTCTTAAGATTGGACACGTGGAAGGTATTATGAACGTTACTAAGCTCTGGGGGCAGGTCGAGTCGGTAAGCTACCGGGCCAATTCTTTTGGTGATTTTGAATGGTCCGATATAACGAGGATTGAGTTTTCCTCGTTTCCCAAAATGGATTACGCCCTTCCAAGGCGAGACCTTCAACATTACTTGATCTCCCTCTTGGAATTTCAAATCCTTCCGTCGAATGTCTGCATAACTCTTCTGTCGATCCTGCACGATCTTTAATCGGTTACGAATCTGGGCTATCTTTTCTGTAGTCTCTTGGATGATCTCAGGTCCAGTGATCTGACTATCTCCTACTTCAGCCCAACAAAGAGGTGATCGACACTTTTGCCCGTAGAGTGCCTCGAATGGGGCGGTCTTAATGCTTGAGTGATAGCTGTTGTTATAGGAAAACTCGACTAATGGCAGGTGTCTGTCCCAACTTTTGCCAAAATCGATGACACATGCCCTTAACATGTCTTCCAACGTCTGAATCGTCCTTTCACTCTGACCATCCGTTTGCGGGTGATAGGCTGTGCTCATATCTAGGCGTGTACCCAGTGCTTCTTGTAATGACTGCAAAAATCTTGATGTGAACCGGCTGTCCCTGTCTGATATAATTGATACTGGTACTCCATGTCTTGAGACGACTTCTTTAAGATAGATTCGTGTTAACTTATCCATCTTATCAGTCTCCTTGATTGGCAGGAAATGTGCGGTTTTGGTAAGTCGATCCACAATCACCCAAATAGTGTCATAACCTCCAGAAGTCTTTGGCAACTTGGTGATGAAATCCATGGTGATGTTCTCCCACTTCCATTGGGGTATTTCTGGTTGAACTAGCAATCCTGATGGTTTTTGGTGCTCAGCTTTAACCTTCAAACATGTTAAGCACTTGCTGACGTAGGTAGCAATGTCAGCCTTCATATTTGGCCACCAGTACATTCCTTTCAAGTCGTGATACATTTTATCTGACCCTGGATGGATAGCATATCTTGTCTTATGCCCTTCATCCATGACCAGCTTTCTTACTCCTCCGAATTTTGGTAACCAAATTCTGCCCATGAAGTATCGACATCCATCCGGCTTGATTTCAAACTGCTTATCCATCCCTCTCAAGGCTTCATCCAGTATATTACCCTCCTTGACTGCTTCTTCTTGTGCCTCACGGACTTGAGAGTTTAGGTTTGACTGTATAGTCATGACCAAAGCTCGGACTCTCAAGGGTTTAACCCGTTCCTTTCGGCTCAGGGCATCAGCTACGACATTTGCCTTCCCCGGATGATCGGAAGATGTTGGGATATGAGGCGAGTCTTGGGTTGGGACTATAGTGACTATGAACTGCTAAAATTCGTTATCA
>JAANYP010004127.1:0-62500 GCA_020465985.1 Centrapalus pauciflorus
GATATGCGCATGTGGGTGTGCATAGATGAAGGGTACATTCCGCCAGTTTCTGAAGTTGAAGGCCGTCAAAAGGTCTTGTCATATCAGATGATGAAAGAGGATGACAAGAAACTATTTGAAGCTGAAAACAAAGCTTTCTCCATAATCCGTATGGCTTTACCTCAAGATATTTTACACACATTTCGGACTCCAAGGACGTCGAAGGAACTTTGGGAGTCTCTCCAGAAAAGGTGTGAAGGTAATCCTCGGGTGCGTAGAAAGCGTACAGAGCTGTTGACTCAACAGTTTGCAATTTTCAAGGCTATTAAGGATGAACAGTTGGATGATATTATCACAAGGTTCTATCATCTGATAACTGAACTTGAAAGTCATGGAATTGAGTATTCGGACACTGACAAGAACAACAAGCTTCTTGATGCCCTACCAGCCAAATGGGCTATGTACGTGGCAATGATTAAGCTTAATGAGGACAAGTATTATGCTCAATCACTTGATGACATTGTGGGAACGTTGAGGGCATATCACTTCGAGATGATCAAGGCTGAGACTGATTACGAGCAAGTCCAGAATCCGGCTATGTATTTTGGAAAGACATCTAAATCATCAGTGACAGCTGAACCGAAGAGTGCTACAGCGTTTTTCACCGGAGAAACGTCATCGCCACCAGAGTCCGAAGACTCACTGAATCGCGCGTTCTTAGGGTTAGGAAGATCGGAAGAACCGAAACCTCAAGTCCATCAGGCACCGACAAGTCAGAGCTATTCGAAGATGCCGATGAGCACAAAGTCCGCAGAAGAACATTTGAATCTGCTTGCTTCCTTTGTGGCAGCTTATGGAAATTGTGTTCAAGGGAAAATCAATGACCCAGCTCTATGGGATGAAGATTATGATCAGGTCGACCCTGATGACTTAGAGGAAATGGATCTTAAGTGGCAACTGGCCATGGTGACCCAGAGGGTTAAAAGATTCATTAAGAGAACTGGGAGGAATCTACAAATGAACAACAAAGGGATAGGATTTGATAAGTCTAAGGTCAAATGCTACAACTGTCAGGGATTGGGACACTTCGCCAGGGAGTGTCAAAGACCGAAGGTAGAATCTTACCAAGGACAGAGTCAGCATCAAGGACAGTACCAAAATCAGTCCCAACAGAGATACCTTCCGAGTTCCTCATCTGGTCAAGCCAATCTAGCGGGTCTAATATCCAATGTCACTTCTGACAGACAGCTAGATGGTTCCTATGACTGGAGTTCACATCCTGAGTCCAATGCTAGAGCTTTCATGGCTGAAGTTACGGAGAATGGTTGTGAAGAAGACGAGCAGACCACAAGGGACAGCAGTCCGATGTGGGTAGAGAAAGCGAATGATCAGACCGTGCTGGAGTTTGCTGCTCAGATGGCCAACATGGAATCTGATAACTCTAAGGTTAGTCTTTCTTATTCTCTATTTTCAGAATTATGTGCTTTGTGTGCTACTTCTAATGATAGGTTAAATCTAGTCTTAGAATCACACAAAACCATCTCTGCTCAAAATGAAAATTTAAAAATTGAAAACGCTAGCCTAAATGATATAAAGCAAGATTTAAAAGAAAAGCTTAAGGCTGATGCTCAAGACGTAATCGTTCTAAAAGACAAACTGAGTGAGCAGTGTGTTAGGATAGAGCTTATGTATGAGCACGTAGAGGCCTTGACCAAAAGTCTGAAAGATAAGGACATAGAGCTAGCCGAGACAAAAGTTAAGGTAGCAGAGGCAAATAGCAAGCTGGAAAAGTTTAGGAATTCGAGCCTAAACCTAGGAAAAGTCTTAGATGCCCAAAGACAGTCTAAGAAGCCTGTAGGTCTAGGTTTTCACGAAATTCCTCCACCCTTCAATGCAAACTATGTGCCTCAGCCTCAGGAGAAAACTGACAAGTCAGTAGTTTTAGAGGACCTACCTGAACCGACACCTGAGCCTACAGTTGAAAATACACCTAAGGTGGATGACTCTACTGTCAAGGTCAAGAAAGTGAAATTTGTGTCTTCCTCCAGTGAAACACCTGCAGAAAAACAGAAAAGTTCATGGGCTGACCAGGTCGAAGAGACAGACACTATAGATGTACCAATGGAAGTAGACACTAGTGAGACACCTAGATCTAGGGGACCAACCAAAAAGTCCATGGATAAGATGTCTTGCTTTAGATGTCACGAGAAAGGGCATGTTGCTTCTCACTGTCCAAATAGGAAAGCAGATGTTACCCCTAAGACAGTGAACCCAACACATGTTAAGCCCTCAACAAGTGTGGCGAGCACGAGTAGTTCTCAGAGTACCGAGAAAACTGTGCAGGCCGCACCAAAACCTGTTGTGAAACAAACACCGGTTAAGGTTGGACCAAAAGAAGTGGTTAGGACAAATTCACCGAATCGTGTCATTAATCAATCTAGGTCAGCACCTCAACAAGTCTATAGGAGCACCACACCTAGTAGGTCACACACTCCAGTTAGGTCACATACTCCCGTTAGACATTATGTTCCGGTAAGAGCTCAGGGATCACAGTCTGAAATGCAGTATAATAAGAGTTATTCTAGAGCACCACACCAAATGCCTACTCAAAGGCAAAGAGTGCATCTAAATCACTCGGCACCACAACAGAATTCAGTTCAAAGGCCCAGGTCACCTGAAAGGCGAACTGGGTACTTGAAAGAGTTCACGTATGTGGACGAGAATGGTATTACCAAGTCAGTCATGGCTTGGGTTCCCCGTGATAACTAACCTATTTTCTTTCATGTGCAGGAGATAACTACCGGTCCAAACAACAAGTGGTTCGTCGACAGTGGTTGCTCCAGGCACATGACGGGGGAAAGGAGTCTTCTCACAGACTTCAAGGGGGGTAATAGGGGATTTGTATCATTCGCGGGTAACAAGGGTGGAAATATCACTGGAACTGGAGAAGTCACAAATGGGACGATTACTTTGGATCAAGTTTATCACGTTGATAAACTGGTTCATAATCTCATTAGTGTCTCTCAAATCTGTGATAAGAAGAACTCGGTGTTATTTACTGACACTGAGGTGTTAGTGCTAAAGCCTGGATTCAAAATACCTGAAGATTGGATATTGATGCGGGCGCCAAGGAAGAATGACTTGTACATGCTCGATATGAACAAGCCAGATACTTCGATGGGTCCGATCTGCTTACTATCAAAAGCTTCAGAGACGGAGTCCGTACTGTGGCACAGACGCATGGCTCACCTGCACCTGAGAAAGATGAATTACATTACGAAGCATGGACTGGTGCAAGGTGTGCCCATGAAAAGTTTTCAGTTCGAGGATAAGTGTCTACCTTGCATGAAGGGCAAACAACACAAGAAGACACACAAGTCCAAGAAGCAGAATTCCATTGCCTCAACATTCGATCTGTTGCACATGGACCGTTTCGGCCCAATCAACAAAAGGAGTATTGGAGGTAGTTGGTACTGCTTAGTTATCACCGACGATTACTCACGTTTTTCTTGGGTTTTCTTTTTAGGTACGAAGGACGAGACGGCTGCGAGGCTCATCGGGTTCTTGGACCAAGTGGAGAACTCATATGGAACTAGGGTTAAATGTATTCGTAGTGATAATGGAACTGAATTCAAAAACACTGTAATTGGTGTATATTGCCTATCAAAGGGCATCGTGCATCACTTCAGTGCACCATATGAACCTCAACAGAATGGGGTGGCCGGAACGTAAAAATAAACTTTGATGAGGCTGCAAGGACTATGCTTTCCGGATTCAAGCTTCCTACCATGTTTTGGGGGGAGGCAGTGAATACCGCGTGCCACATTTTAAACCGAGTCCTTACAGTCAAATCATTGAAACAAAACATGTTATGAAATTTTGAAAATATAACGGCCACCGTACTTAACTGGATTCTGAACCGTTTGGAGTACCATGCACACTTTTAAGAATCAACAACATCAACCGAGTTTGGTGAAATAGGCTGAACGAGGATACTTCCTAGGTTAATTGTGCCAAACTCACCAAACAAACGGGTGTTCAACAAAACAACTAGTACTGTGGAGATTGTGTATAACATTGAAGTCACGAGTTATACACATGAACCCCAAACTGGTCCGGAATGGATATTTGACTATGATAAGTTATTTGAGTCATTTAACATTCCTCTGGATGATAATGCAGGTACAATAGAGAAGGACTTGGCGACGTTGCATCTGAACGACGATGGCCAAATCTTTCCAAGAACCACGTTCGAATCTACTTCCGAGCCTACTGCGACTATAGATGGGTCTCCAGAAGTTGCTGATCAAGAGGCACCTACCACTGAGAATCAGACTCAAGCATCGAGTTCCAACTCTGAGGAAAATGTCCGTGAGGAGGAAAATGTAGAAGCTGAACCTGTTCCCCCATTAGGTGAAATAGGATCCAACTTAGGAGATAATCTAAGAGTTGATGATATAAAGACCTCTAGGATTAACAAGAACCATCCAATAGAAAGCATCATAGGAAATCCTAACGAGGGTGTGAGGACTCGGAGTAGTGTAAATAACAACACCGTGTTGTTGTCGATGATAAACGACTCCGAGGCATATCACACATGTCTATATCCGTGTTTCATATCGCAAGTAGAGCCCAAAAATGTGCAAATGGCACTTAAGGACAACTCCTGGGTTGAAGCAATGCAGGAAGAACTTTCACAATTTAGGAAACTAGAAGTGTGGGAGTTAGTTCCGTTACCTTGAGGGGAGATTGCTATAGGAACCAAATGGGTTTTTAAGTGCAAAAGAGACGATCGGGGTATAGTCACGCGTAACAAGGCGAGATTAGTTGTAAAGGGTTTCAACCAAGAGGAGGGAATCGATTACAACGAAGTTTTTGCACCAGTAGCAAGGCTGGAAGCCATTAGGTTGTTTCTAGCGTTTGCCTCCTTCAAAGGCTTTAAGGTATATCAACTGGATGTTAAGAGTGCTTTCCTGTACGGGAAAGTGAAGGAGTTAGTGTATGTAGAACAACCGCCCGGATTTACAGATCCAAAATATCCTGAGAGAGTATATCGCTTAGATAAGGCTCTTTACGGATTACATCAGGCACCTAGGGCATGGTATGAGACTCTATCCAACCATCTGTTAGAAAATGGCTTTGAGAGGGGTAGGATAGATAGTACTCTATTTGTGAAGAGAAAGGGAGATCACTTTATCTTGGTACAAGTGTACGTCGATGATATCATTTTTGGATCATCAGACGAATAGATGTGCAAAGATTTCGAAAAGGTGATGAAGTCTAAGTTCGAGATGAGTGCTATGGGAGAGTTGAATTTCTTTTTAGGGTTACAAGTTGACCAAAAGAAGGAAGGGATGTTTATCCATCAAACTAAGTATGTCTATGACATATTAGAACGGTTTGGGATGGAGGGAACTAAGTTGACTGCCCACTTCAGCACGCCGATTCAAGTGAATCACAATCTCGGGCCGGGTACTGAAAGTGATACCGATGTGGATCCGACTTTATATCGGGCCATGATTGGGTCACTTATGTATTTAACGCTTCAAGACCTGACATAATGTTTGCTGTGTGTATTTGTGCTAGGTTTCAAGCGAATCCGAAGGAGATGCATATGAAAGCTGTGAAGCGGATTCTACGATACCTCAAGTCGAAACCGAAGCTGGGACTTTGGTATCACGCGGAGGGAGATCTAGAGTTGGAGGCGTTCACAGATTCGGACTACGGAGGATGCAGCTTGACGCGCAAATCAACGACTGGAGGTTGTCAGTTCCTAGGAGGGAGATTGGTGTCCTGGCAATGCAAGAAACAAACATCGGTAGCCGTGTCAACGTGCGAGGCCGAGTATGTAGCTGCTGGTAGTTGCTGTTCACAGGTTCTGTGGATACAACAACAATTGCGGGATTACGGTTTGGCTTACACTCAAACTCCTATTAGGATAGACAATCAATCTACAATTGCTATAACTAATAATCCAGTTAAACACAGTAAAACAAAGCACATAGACATAAGGCATCATTTTATTCGTGATTGTGCTGAAAAGAACTTAATCAAACTGGTAAAAGTGGCAACAGAAGATAATAATGCAGATTTATTTACCAAAGCGTTTGATAAGTCACGGTTTAAGTATTTAATTCAACTGAACGGAATGCGCAACCCAGAGTAATTTGACCTTAGTAGTAGTAAGTTTATTTTCTTTTAGAATCGTAGTATTTCTTTCTTTATAGTAGTCTGCTAATTTAGGAAAGTTTCTATTTTTAGTAAGTTTCTAATTTTAGTAAGTTTCTATTTTTAGTAAGTTAGTAGGTTAGCTTATTTTACTGCTTTTTCTTATGAAAAACAAAAGAAAAAAAAAAGAGAAAATCAGAAAAATACAAAAAAAGAGAATATCAGAAAATGAGTTAAGTCTTAGATACATAGGTTCAAAGTGACGAAAATTAGCCCCGTCGTTACAGACTCTAAGTATTTAGGCTTTCACACATAATGCAACTAAATCCTAAGTGTTATACTTTATTTAGTTCGATGTGTTGGTAGGCATAATACATATAGGGAATCTCAAGGCTAATAAAATATTCTTGAAAAAGTCAAGCGTGTCACTAACTTAGATGTACGACCAATCGGTCTTAATTTTTATGTACAAGATATACAAACATTGAGTCTAAATGAGGTATGCAAACTTTCTAGGGATGTATGGCAACATCAAATACATCTGACAATGGAAAGAATAGAAATATCATGTAAAACTGAGAGTCGAAAACATGCAACTCTGTTGTACGTAAGTACAGACCTGTTGTCTCTGTTTAGATTCGGGTTAGCAGACATGTCGCTTTGTTGTACGTCAGTACAGACCTGTCACCGCTGTCTGCTAACTTTAAAAATAAACCTTAAGTCGAACTAAGACACTTTGTTGTATGAGAATACAGACCTGTGTCCGATGTTTGTCTTTTAAAGAAAGTTTGCAAATACCAACAAGTTAGAATTTTTGTCTGTGTGCCTTGATCATAAAAGTATGTCTATGTCTGAGTCACGTAAGATAATTTCCTGATAAATAAAAAGGCCAAGGGATATTCCGAAATGTAGAATGTTTAACAGGGTAAAATACCAACAATTGGCTAAATAGGTATGTCACAACAAACAATCAAAGGAATAAAAAATTCCTAAGTGTGAAAGTTTAAGTACTGAAAGTTAGTATCGGACATCGCTATCTGATTGAACCTTTCTTAGACTATACTCATCAAAAATGTTGTTAAGTATTTAGCTTAGGTTGTCAAATTTTTCTTAAGTCTAGATTAAATTTTTTGGTCAACATTTTATTTTACTTTATTTTATTTTTACCTTAGTTTATTTTATTTCATTTTAGTTTAGGTAAAAGGTCAAAAGTTACTGAGGGTGCATTCAAAGTTGGATAAAATAAACAATGCGTGAATTATCTTGAGCTTAGGGTAAAAGAGTTGGCATAGTTTATCTGGTTACACGATACCGTAGAAAAAGTTGGAAATGTTGAATTTATTTCAAAATTTTCGAAAATTTTCTAAGTATTGGAAGGATTCGAATCTAAGACAGACTCGAATAAGGAGTACTTCGAATCTGTCAGTAGATTCGAATCTACTCTTAGACTCGAAGGTTGGTAGTATATATAGGTCAACAGTGAAGTCATTTAATACCTACTGTTGTCGAATCTATACTCTCGAATCTATTTTGGCGATTTCGAATCTGTCCTCGAGTCTACCGTTTCTCTACTAAACGACATTTTGTCGACTTTGAAGACGTTGTGTTCGAGTCTACAAACACTTCTAGGTATAATCAACTAGATTGTACAAGATTTGTGTAGTTTTATACACAATTTTAAGCTAAAACATCAAATTTTGAAGTTTTATGGGTCAAAATAGGGTTTTTTGCTAAATAACTAAGTTTGGACCTATAAAAGATCAAATTAAAGACATAAATCAATGATTAGAACCTAGTTGAACTAATGTATGTGATTTACCAAGTTCAAAATGGTTAAAATCTTGGGTTTTTGTTGAAAATTCATTCGTCGGGGCTTCGAATCTGTTCTAGGACTCTCGAATCTGTTCATAGGTTTCTCGAATCTATCATTAGATTCGAGATGACCATGATATTCGAATCTGTCCATTAGACTCGAAAAGGGACACTTCGAATCTGTTCCCTTCGAATCTGTACTTTATTTATTTTGTTTAATTTAAACTTTATTAAACTTGTGGAAATTTAATTGTGTTGGATTTTGTATTTAATCAAGTACAAAATAAAACAAATTTTGAATTTAAACAAGTTTATTGATTTTTAATAAGTCTAACAGTTTTATTTATTGTGCAGATATGGCAGTTCGTGCTTTTGTCCCGAAACATAATATGGTCCTTAATCCAGACAATAATATCCCTGAGGCGCAGGGATATCGCCAAGTTTTGGATTTCCTAGCTGAATCTAGGATTAGCTTTGCTCTATACCATAACATCCCAATTGTTATTTCATATGTGAGGCAGTTTTACGACCATTTACAAGTTGATTGCACTGTCACCCCGACAGTTCTAAGAACCAGAATCGCTGGCCAACCTCTAATCTTCTCAGCAGATATGTTGCGCCAAGTGCTACAGTTGGGTTCACAGGAACAAGAAGACGGGCCTATAGACTTTCCATTGAGTATTAGGCAAGCCGCGTTTCTGAGAATGGGCTATAGTCTGGACGTTACGAAATCATCTTATATGAAAAGTGGATTGATAGGGCAGTGGCGATTTCTGGTCCACGTGTTCATGGTTTGTTTTGCGCCAAAGAAGGCTGGTTTTGATTACATCGTCTCAAAGATCCAATCAGGGGTGATTGCGATGGTGTATAATAGGAAGTTCAGCTTCTCGCAGTTGTTTTTCTCGGAATTCATCCATCAGATTACAGCTCCTGACAGAGAAAGATTCCTTCTGTATCCAAGATTTGTAATGATGTTGATAAGGCACTTCTTGCCGAATTTGCCACAATCAGAAGATTCCTTGAGCGTGAATATTATGGATAAGCGCATCTTTTCGGATTGTTCCTCACATCGAGGAAGGTTAGCGGTTCCGGTGGCGCGTCCATTATTTGGAGCAATTGTAGACAGGGAATTTCAAGCCCCAGGTGATGCCAACTGGGCAGGGGTAGTTGATATTCAACCGCAACAACAGCAACCGCAACGCCAACAACAGCCGCATGCTAGGCCGCGTGATCCACGACGCCAACAGCAACAACCTGCTAGTCAAATTCAGGCGTCCAGGCCTTCAACAAGTGAACAACCACAGGCACAAGAAGCAGGGACTTCAGGTGCAGTCCCCGAATCTGAGCAGATTGCTCAGACCTTGGAGGAAATATGGTCCTCTGGTCCTAATGCAAATGAAGATGTGGCAGCAGCATTAGTGGGTGAGCTGCTTAGTCCGCCTGGAGATGAAGATGATATATTTCGTGATGTTGACGAATATCAACCAGAAAGGGCAGCTGACGCATTAATATCTTCAGAATCCGAATCAGATTCAGAGGAAGTTCCTGCAGCTGCAGTTCCTGAAGTTCAAATTGGAACTTATGGTTCGCGATTGATAGTCAATGAAGGTGGTTCGAGGAGGCGAGAGGCCAGGGAATCGGAGGAGTCAGATTTTGAAGAAGATGAGACTGCTTAGTTGGTGACAAGGCAACGGGCCAAACGTCACAGGTTTATGCAGGGGACTTCATCAGAGTCCGATGCACAACCTCAGCCTCAAACCGAAACCCAACCCCAAGTTACAGCTCCACTATCACCGCCACCTCAGCAACATGAACCCTACATTCCCCAACCATTCAATCCTGCTCCCTTTCAGTCCATCCCTTCTACATCAGCAGCCTATACCGACAATCAACGAATCATGCAACTCAAGAGTCGTGTCGACTTTCAGAACGTTCAAATCATAACTCTCACAAAAGCAGTCGGTGAACTCCAAGAGCATAACTCTAATCTTGATAAGGAGAATGCAGAACTGAGAAAGATTGTTGAAAGTGTTAGAGACGAAAACACGGAGATTAAATCATTTGTTGCTGATCAATCGTCTGAAATCCGAGCAATGCGGTCCCTCCTAGAGCAACTTATGAAAAATCTACAAACTCAGGGGGAGACGAGTTGTAAAGATCAGGAAGTACAGCGAAAAGATGATGATAATGAAGGCAATGATCCCGGTGCGAATAAAGAGATTGAGTCTGTAGATTTTCCTGCAGCTCAATTATACAAGTTCAGGGGGAGCCTAGTCAAGGCGAAGGACAAAGGGGTGAAGCTAGTTCATCTAAACAGCCTTCAGACTTTGAGATCAGTGAGATGATTGAAGCACTCATGGATCTTGATGATGATACACTGGATGGAGGTTTTGATTATGAAGATGAAGAGCTTGAAGAAGGAGAGTTTATTCCGGAAGAGATAGTAGATTGGCAACCTGAAGATGAAGTAGTAGCTGATGAGGATGATGAAGCTGACGAAATAGTTGTACAGCAGAATCCTATCACTGACACTTATATGATAGATGGAGATAGAATTGTCGATGTTGACATAGTGAATGCTGCCTTGAATCCTAAGTCATCGACTGAAGAACCAGCAAGAGAGCTAAGTAACGAAGAAAAAAGGAAGCTATGGTTCAGAGCCGAAGAGAAGGAGTTAGCAATTAGGAGATCAATGAAAGTGCCTGGTACAGGGAAGCTATCTGAGCGAATCTTAAGTTGGTTCTTTGACAGAGATCTTCAACTTTTTATAATTAAAAGAAAAGACGGGCTTCAGTACTTAAGGCGAACATTGAAAGCATTCAACACCCTTCCAAAGATTGAAATCACAGCCCTTGCATGGAAAGATCTGATAAATATTGGTGATGATCGTTATGCGAATGTAATTGAAAGAATAATAAGAAAGGAGGGGAGATCTAGGAAGTTTGAACGGTTGAGTCCAAGGGTCGGAAGAAGAGTCGAGGATAAGTCACGTATAGATCCTCTTACAGGCCGACCTTGGATGAGGATTCAGTACAAACCAGTGAAATGCCTGAGGAAGGTACCTCTGAAGAAAATGCCACAGAATGTCTTGCGAAATCTACATTGGTGGTATGCTGATACAGAGACCGGGGAAGCAGTCATGGAAGATTTTGAAGAAAAGGTCATCCTTAAAGTCTATGACCCGCTTCACCTGGTGAACCTATCTAAAGAAGACCTGCAGATTTTGTATAACTGTAAGATTTCCAGTGACGCACATATGGATACTGAAGCTAGTAAGTATGAAAATGTGGTCAAGGTATGCGTTGAAAAAGGTTTGTATGCTGGTAGTGTTTTCAATCAATAATAAACCATGTTCTCAAATCAAATGTGTGAATTATTAGAAGCTATCGTCAAGGGGGAGTCTGTTGGTACATCCCGTGTGACGATAGCAGTCTAAGTTGTCTTACATTGTGATTTAGCATATGTTTGGTATATATATATATTATGTATGATTGATGATTATCAGTGTTTGTATGTTTGAACCTGATGTAACGTATTACAAGAAGTTCAAACATAAAGCTCAAAGATAAAATCAGTCATAAGGTAATATCATAAGTTTCAAACACTTAGTTGTATATGTCAAAGGCTACATTCGAATTGCATAAGAGGATACATTCGAATCTGTGATAGATTCGAATGAGACCTTAGATTCGAATATAGGATAGATTCGAGACTGTCATGTTGAACAGACTCGAATGGGCCTTGGGCCAGATTCGAGTCTGACCCACATCAGATTCGAATCAGGGTCTATAATTAGGGATAGACTCGAATGATTAGAGAACTTTTTGCCGAATTCGTGAGGAATTAAGCAAGAGGCGATCTCGAGTTTATCAGCTAGGTGAGTGCCGTTTCGGAGAGAATTAGTACGTAGGATCGTTCGTGTGTCGTTCGTTCAGCGTCTAATAGTCTCCGTGTTCTGTTGGTTGAGAGTTGTCCGTCTGACCGTCAACGAGGATTCCGCACTCGTTCACGGATCCGCGTCTAGATAGATCTTGCAGTCGTAGACCTTACAGCTTGTGTTTTTCGTATTTTTAGATTTTATAGAATTAAACGTACTTGATCTGAAAATGTCATACAGGCGCTCAAAAAGCTGATGGAAATTCTTTACCCTACATCAAATACAGCTATAGAAAATAAAGAGTTGTTGTTATCTTTGTTTTCAACAGCATAACATGTATCATAGTTAATTGTTGCTTTGATATGATTTGTTAAGTAATAAGAGAAAACGGGACAAAGGAATAGCACGCAGAAAATTTTATTTCAATTCTCGGGTGGTAAAGGAATACTTTTAAGCCTATACTAGGTTAATACCCATGTACTACATAAGTTGACTTAATAATAATATTTAAAAATAAATATTTATAATAATAATAATAATAATAATAATAATAATAATAATAATAATAAATTAGATTTTGGAATTTAATGTGATTAGGATTTTTTATGCTCTTATTTAATAAAGTTTTCTTGTTTCAGGTTGATGATAATCTGAAGATTTTCATGAAAATTGCAAGGTTTTAACATCAAGAATGATTTGACCGTCGAGGATTGTCAATAGTTTTAATCTAGTTTTTATAGTTAGAATTTTTTAACTATGTACTACAAATATTGAACTTTTCATGTTATTTTCAATTAAATCAATGTGGTTCAAGTAATGAAATTTAATTTGCTTTTAGTATATAATATTTGATAAGTGTTACATTTGATAAGTGTTGTTTTTAGCATTTGCATAATGACAACATTTGATAAGTAAAGTGTTGCTATAAGTTTGTAACAATAAATTAAAAGTATTGCTTTAGAGTATAAAAAGTGTTGCATTTATAAAGTATTGCTTTTATAAAATAATGGCATCACATTAAAAAGTGTTGCTTTAGAATATAAAAAGTGTTGCATTTAAAAAGTGTTGCATTTATAAAATAATGGCAACACTTTTGAAAAGTGTTGCATTATCTAGTGAAAGTGTCGCTTTAGACCTAAGGCGACGTTGGCTAAGGTGGCACTACATAAAGTGTCGCATTAGGCCTATAGCAACACTTTTATGGTCTAACACAACACTTTTTCCATGTTGCTTTAGGTTCATTTTGTTGTAGCGTCTGTTTTTGTATCATTTTTAAAGTATACCTAGACATCTCCAAAAAATGTGTGCAATATACCAAAATCTTCCTAAAACACTGAAGTTTAACATAAAAAAATATTATGACTTGATCAGAATTTAAATATATGAAAAATGCTTGCAAAGTGAGGTCCTCAAATCTGGACAGATTGTGTTTTGTCCACTATCACTTTGCAATCATAAACTTGGTCTTATATATTGAAATACTTCATAAAAATAAATCATGTATTCTACTTTATTCCATTCATTTTATTTATTCTAACTCCATGCAAATTAAAAACTAAACTATAAACAAAAATATTTCATACATCTAAAGGATTTATGAACAAATATGGCATTGTATGAAAATATAAAAGAAACTAAGTATAATCTATGGTTTTAAAGGTTTAAAATACAATTTACATAGAATTCCCACCATGTGTTATAGGCGGACGTTAGACGTGTTTAGGATTCAAACCTTGCAAACGTCACCGTTCACTCGAAGCGACGTGAGTATTCACGACCCCTTTTGACTATTTTTAACGTTTTGGGGGAGAAGCATGTTACATTCTTGCAAACTCAAGATATACTTACATACTTGCTTAGCCTTATGCATGCCAACTATTGATATACTTTCAAACTCGTTTATGCTATGCATGCAAATGTGGTTGTGGTTATACTTTTGAATTTTACATTGTTATGATACTTTTTGCACTTGGTATGTATGTAAACTTGATTAGTGAATGAAACCGAAACACAGGTCTACTCATTAACTCACTTTATCGAGCCGAATATAACTATTGATAATTTGATATCAATACTTGGTGACCACCCACTCACGGTGTACAATGTGGAGTGTTCCTTTCTCATACTATACCCATAAGACGGGGTACTTGCACTTAGGTTTGAGTAGGAGGTGTTATTCTCTAATTTTGCATACAACGGGTTACCATGTGCCACACCACGAAACCAACACTCAAATTTTGACATGTTTTATACTATGTGAAATAGATTGTTCGTTTTTACATAAATCGTGAACTCACCAACTATTTTCAATAGTTGACCCTTTTTAGAATGCTTTTCAAGAAATCAAGCTTAAAAATCGGATCTCTACGATATGCATGTTTTGGTCTGCTTGAAGAAGTCTTCACATTTTTATCAAGCACTTTATTAATTAAAGTTTCGATATGGTTGTAACCATAAAACAATTTCCTTTAAATTCGTATGTAAAACTTTTACTATGTATGGTATTTGATCATTAACTTATGCTATGATCACAACACTGTTACATCTCGTGTTTCCGCTTTAGCGGGGTGTGACAGTTTTTGGTATCAGAGGCTAAGGTTATAGAGAATACCAAGTATTTCATTTGAAAATTTTTAAACTATAACCACTAGCTCAAAACATCGTTTCTAAACTATTTTACATATTACTAGTTTAATTAAGTCAAGTGTAGCATCATCGGATCGTAATTAAAAAAGCTTGATCACCTTTGTTTAACCAAGAAAAGATGATGCAAGACTTGAAGTGATTACACTAGGAGTATGTTTGACAATAATTTTTGTACTACAACTACTTTTATAAAAACTTCATCTTGTGTGTGTGTGATCATTGCATATTACCTTCAACACCCTATGCTAATAGAAATGATTAAGCATACACAATTATGTAAGGAAATATTCACGAGTCGATATAACCAGATGAAAGGTGCCTAGGAGAGTCGTTCGGCTTGGTTGTTGGATTTTCCGAAAGGCATATGCCGAAAGGATCCTGCCTCCCGATCGACTTGACTGGCCATTCATTGTTGGTAGTCAAAAGTGAATATTTTATACCCTTAGGCCAAATGTTTAGCAATTGCATACATAAACCATTGTAAGGTCTACTGACTACAGATCTATCTAGACGCGGAGCCGTCAACGAGTGCGGAATCCTCGTTAACGGGTAGACGGAAACAACTCTCAATCAGAAACATGGAGACTATCAGAAGCTGAACGAACGACACACGAACGATCCTACGAACTGATTCTCTCCAAAACGGTACTAACACTGATGATAAACTCGAGATCGCTTAATGCTTAATTACTGACGAATTCTGCAAAAAGTCTAATAATTAATCGAGTCTATCCTTAATTATAGAGGCTGATTCGAGTCTGTTATGGGCCAAACTCGAATCCGGCCCAAAGCCCATTCGAGTTTGTCCACATTGACACTCTCGAATCTGCCTTCATTCGAATCTAGGGCTACATTCGAATCTATCACAGATTCGAATGTTAAGCCTTATATAATTCGAATCTAACTAATTCACATACTCAACTTAGCATTGAAACTTATGTTTTTACCTTATGATTGATATTATCTTTGTACTTTATGTTTGAACTTCTTGTAATACGTTACATCAAGTTCAAACATACAAACACTAATAAATATCAACCATATATAAACATATATAACAAACACTTGCTAAATCATAATGTAGGATCACTTAGACTGCTATCGTCACACAAGGTGTACCAACAGACTCCCCCTTGACGATAGCTTCTAATAATTCACACATTTGATCAAGAACTTTGTTTATTATTTATTCAAACTACTTCCAGCATACAAGCCTTTTTCTATACACACCTTGACTACCTTTTCATACTTCTTGCCTTCTGATTTCCAACCTTCATGGTAATAGATAGGTTGTTCATTAAGCTTCTGCAAGTCACTTTGAGATAGGTTTACAAGATGCAAAGGATCATATACTTTCAAAATTACCTTGTCTTCATGATCTTCCATGACTGCCTCTGCTGATTCGTTGTCAACGTACCACCATTTCAAGTTCGCAAGAACATCTTGTGGCATTGTCTCCCCCTGAGCTTTTAGATTTTTCATTAGCTGCTCAAGGAGGGACCGCATCGATCGAATCTCTTCTGACTGATCTGCAACAAAGGTTTTGAGCTCTGTGTTCTCTTCCTGAACCTTTTCTACAATCTTCTTCAGATCGGCATTCTCTTTATCAATATTTGCGTTATGCTTCTGAAGCTCACCGATTGCAGTAGTTAGCCCAAAGATTTGGATTTCCTGGAAGTCAACTCTATCTTTTAAGCGCATAAACCTTTGATTTTCAGCATATGTGGATGAGGTTGATGGAATGGACTGTATAGGTGTAGGAATGATTGGCGATGGAATATATGGTTCATCGCGAGCTGGTGGTGGTGGTGGAATGGTGGTCTGAGGTTCCTGATGTTGGGGAATTTCTGGTTGTGCTTCATATGCTGAAGATGATCCTTGCATAAACCTATGACGGTTGGCCTGTTGCCTCGTCACTAATTGTGCAACTTCCTCCTCTTCAAAATCAGAATCATCAGATTCTCGTGATACTCTCCTCCTCGAAGCATCTTCATTGACTACCAACCTAGATCCATACGTTCCAATCTGAACATGAGGTTCTGTAGACACTGATTCTGGAGCTTCAACTTCGATCTCCTCCATCTCTTCTGATTCTGTAGCTGATGATGACAAAACATTACCAGTCTGTTCTGGCTCATATTCTTCGACATCCCTCAGCACATCTTCTTCTCCTTCTGGAGGCTCAAGTAATTCTCCCACCAATGCTGCAGCTATATCTTCATTTGCATGAGGACCTGCCTCCCAAATTTCATTAAGAGTTTGGCATAACTGATCAGCTTCATTTGGGACATTTGAAGGTCCCTCTTCTTGTACTTCCGGCTGCTGACTTGTAGAAGGCCTTGATGCCTGTGTTTGACTCGCAGTCGCTCTTTGTCTTCGCCGTTGTGGCTGTGCTCGCGGTTGTCTTTGTTGTTGCGGAGGCTGCCTGGGTTGAACTTCAACTTCCCCTGCCCAGTTGGCAATATCTGGGGCCTCAAAATTCCTATCCAAGATGGCTCCAAACAACGGACGCTCAACTGGAACAGCCAATCTTCCTCTGTGCGAGGAACAATCAGCAAAGATCCTCTTATCCATTACAGCTACGCTCTGAATCTCATTCGACTGAGGCAGATTCAGCAAGAAATGCCTGATAAGCATCATTATGAACTGTGGATACAGCAGGAATTGTTGATTTTCTGGAGCGGTGATCTGATGAACAAATTCGGAGAAAAACATTTCCGAGAAACTGAACGGCCGATTATATACTAACGCGATTATCCCAGACTGGATCTTCGAGACTATGTAGTCAAAACCGGCTTTCTTTGCTGCAAAGCAGACCATAAAGACGTGAGCCAAAAACCTCCATTGGCCGATTAGCCCGCTCTTCATATAAGAAACCTTCGTCACATCCAGACTATAACCCATTCTCTGAAAGGCCGCTTGCCTAATACTCAGAGGAAAGTCGATAGGTCCAGACTCCTCTTCCTGCGAACCCAGCTGCAACACCTGACGCAGCATATCCGCCGAAAACACTAGCGGTTGTCCAGCTATTCGAGATCTTAGCACTGTCGGGGTGACCGAGCAGTCTACCTGAAGATGATCATAAAATTGACGAACATATGGAATTACAATCTGAATATTATGGGATAAGGCAAAAGCTATCCTAGATTCAACAAGAAAATCCATCATTTGACGAAATCCCTGCGCTTCCGGGATATGATGATCATAGGGAATGATCATATTATGTTTCGGTACGAATGCACGAACAGCCATATCTGCACAATAAATAAACTATTAGAATTATTAAAAATCAATAAACTTGCCTAAATTCAAATTTGTCTTATTTTGAACTTGATTAAGTACAAAATCCAACACAAGAGAATTTTTACAAGTTTAATAAAATTTAAATTAAATAATTCAACTAAAGTAACAGATTCGAATTGAACAGATTCGAATATATCCCTTTTCGAGTTTGATGACAGATTTGAATGTCATGGTCTTCTCGAGTTTGTCAGTAGACTCGAGAAAGTCCATGAACAGATTCGAATCCCCGTCGGCCTTCTTTTCAACAAAAAATCATGATTTTAACCATTTTGAACTTAGGAAATCACATACATTAGTCCAACTAGGTTCTAATCACATATATGTGCAATTAATTTGACTATTTATCGGTCCAAACTTGGTAATTTTGTAAAAACCCGATTTCGACCCTTAAACCTTCAAAAATCGATGATTTTACCTAAAATGATGTATAAAACTACATGAATCTTGTACAATCCAGTTGTTTGTACCTAGAAGTATCTGTAGAATCGAACACTAAGGCAAGAGACTCGACAAATTGTCGTTTTTTGTGAAAGTTGGTAGATTCGAGGAATAGATTCGAGGTCGCCAAGATAGATTCGAGGAAGTAGATTCGAAAACAGATAGGAGTTATGACAAGAACTGTTACCTATTTATAACACCTACCTTCGAATCTATGGCCAGATTCGAATCTACTGACAGATTCGAAACTTCAATTTCGAGTCTGTCCTAAACTCGAATAACACCAAAATACTTAGAAAAATTTCGAAAATTTTGAAATAACTTCAACTTTTTCAACTTTTTTCTACGGTATTGTGTAACAAGATAAACTATGCCAAATCTTTTACCCTAAGCACAAGATATTTCACGCAATGTTTATTTTATCCAACTATGAATGCACCCTCAGTAATTTTTGACCTTTTACCTAAGTAAAAAATAAAATAAAATAAAATAACTAAGGTAAAATAAAATAAAATAAGATAAGTAAAAAATAAAAAATAAAAATTTTAAACTTGACTAAAAATTTAACTAAGACTTACGCTAAACTTATTAAAATTAACAACCTATGCTAAACTCTAAAAAAAATATTTTTGATGAGTATAGTCTAAGAAAGGTTCAATCAGATAGCGATGTTTGATACTCACTTTCAGTACTTAAACTTTCACACTTAGGAATTTTTGATTCCTTTGATTGTTTGTCGTGACATACCCATTTAGCCGATTGTTGGTATTTTACCCCTTTAAACATTCTACATTTCGGAATATCCCTTGGCATTTTTATTTATCATGAAATTATCTTACGTGACTCATACATAGACATACTTTTATGATCAAGGCACACAGACAAGGATTCTAACTTGTTGGTATTTGCAAACTTTCTTTAAAAGACAAACATCGGACACAGGTCTGTATTTTCATACAACAAAGTGTCTTAGTTTGACTTAAAGTTTATTCTTAAAGTTAGCAAGACAGCGGTGACAGGTCTGTACCGACGTACAACAAAGCGACATATCTTGCCAGCCCGAATCTAAACAGAGGCAACAGGTCTGTACTTACGTACAACAGAGTTACATGTTTTTGACTCTAAAATTTGTATGTTTTTTTATATTCTTTCCATTTTAAGATGTATTTGATGATGCCATACATCCCCAGAATGTTTGCATACCTCATTTAGACTCAAAGTTTGTATGTCTTGTACATAAAAATTAAGACCGATTGGTCATACATCTAAGTTAGCGACACACTTGACTTTTTCTTGAATACTTTATTAGCCTTGAGATTCCCTATATGTATTATGCCTACCAACACATCAAACTAAAGTAAAGTATAACACTTAGAATTTAGTTGCATTATGTGTGAAAGCCTAAACACTTAGAGTTTGTAACGACTGTGCTAATTTTCGTCACTTTGAACCTATACATCTAAGACTTAACTCATTTTCTGATATTCTCTTTTTTTTGTATTTTTATGATTTTCTCTCTTTTTTTTTTTGTTTTTCATAAGAAATAGCAATAAAATAAGATAACCTACTAACTTACTAAAAATAGAAACTTACTAAGAATAGAAACTTTCCTAATTTAGCAGACTACTAGAAAGAGATATTACGACTAGAAAAGAGAATAAACTACTACTTCTGGGTTGCGCATTCCATTCAGTTGAATTAAATACTCAAACCGTGACTAATCAAATGCTTTGGTAAATAAATCTGCATTATTATCTTCTGTTGCCACTTTTACCAACTTGATTAAGTTCTTTTCAGCACAATCACGAATAAAATGATGCCTAATGTCTATGTGCTTTGTTTTGTTGTGTTTAACTGGATTATTCGTTATGGCAATTGTAGATTGATTGTCTATCCTAATTGGAGTTTGAGTGTAAGCCAAACCGTAATCCCGCAATTGTTGTTGTATCCACAGAACCTGTGAGCAGCAACTACCAGCAGCAACATACTCGGCCTCGGACGTTGACACGGCTACCGATGTTTGTTTCTTGCATTGCCAGGATACCAATCTCCCTCCTAGGAACTGACAACCTCCAGTTGTTGATTTGCGCGTCAAGCTGCATCCTCCGTAGTCAGAATCCGTGAACGCCTACAACTCTAGATCTCCCTCCGCGTGATACCAAAGTCCCAGCTTCGGTTTCGACTTGAGGTATCGTAGAATCCGCTTCACAGCTTTCATGTGCATCTCCTTCGGATTCACTTGAAACCTAGCACAAATCACACAGCAAACATAATGTTAGGTCTTGAAGCAGTTAAATACATATGTGATCCAATCATGGCCCGATATAAAGTCGGATTCACATCGGTATCACTTTCAGTACCCGGTCCGAGGTTGTGATTCACTTGAATCGGCATGCTGAAATGGGCAGTCAACTTTGTTCCTTCCATCCCGAAACGTTCCAATATGTCATAGACATACTTCGTCTGGTGGATAAACATCCCTTCCTTCTTCTGGACAACTTGTAACCCTAAAAAGAAATTTAACTCTCCCATAGCACTCATCTTGAACTTAGACTTCATCACCTTCAAGAAATCTTTGCACATCTGTTCGTCTGATGATCCAAAGATGATATCATCGACATACACTTGTACCAAGATAAAGTGTTCTCCCTTCCTCTTAACAAACAGAGTACTATCTATCCTACCCCTTTCAAAACCGTTCTCTAACAGATGGTTGGATAGAGTCTCATACCATGCCCTAGGTGCCTGATGCAATCCATATAGAGCCTTATCTAAGCGATATACTCTATCAGGATATTTTGGATCTGTAAATCCGGGCGGTTGTTCTACATACACCAACTCCTTCACTTTCCCATATAGGAAAGCACTCTTAACATCTAATTGATATACCTTAAAGCCCTTGAAGGAGGCAAAAGCTAGAAACAACCTAATGGCTTCCAGCCTTGCTACTGGTGCAAATACCTCGTTGTAATCGATTCCCTCCTCTTGGTTGAAACCCTTTACAACTAGCCTAGCCTTGTTGCGCGTGACTATACCCCGATCGTCCCTTTTGCACTTAAAGACCCATTTGGTTCCTATGGCAACTTCCCCTCGAGGTAATGGAACTAACTCCCACACTTCTAGTTTCCTAAACTGCGAAAGTTCTTCCTGCATCGCTTCAACCCAGGAGTTATCCTTAAGTGCCATTTGCACATTCTTAGGCTCTACTTGCGATATGAAACAAGAATAGAGACATGTGTGATATGCCTCGGAGTCGTTTATCATCGACAACAACACAGTGTTGTTATTTACACTACTCCTAGTCCTCACACCCTCGTTAGGATTTCCTATGATGCTTTCTAATGGATGATTCTTGTTAATCCTAGAGGTCTCTATCTCATCAACCCTTAGATTATCTCCTAAGTTAGATCCTATTTCACCTAATGGGGGAACAGGCTCAGTTTCTACATTTTCCTCCTCGTGGACATTTTCCTCAGAGTTGGAACTTGTTGCTTGAGTCTGATTCTCAGTGGTAGGTGCTTCTGGATCAGCAACTTCTGGAGATCTATCTACAGTCGCAGTAGGCTCAGATGTGGATTCAAACGTAGTCCTCGGAAAGATATGGCCATCGTCATTCAGATGCAACGTTGCCATGTCCTTTTCGATTGTACCTGCATTATCATCCAAAGGAATGTTAAATGACTCAAATAATTTATCATAGTCAAATATCCATTCCGGACCAGTTTGGGGTTCATGTGTATAACTTGTGACTTCAATGTTATACACAATTTCCACAGTACCATTTGTTTTGTTAAAAACCCGTTTGTTTGGTGAGTTCGGCACATAACCTAGGAAGTATCATTCGTCAGCCTTTTCACCAAACTTCGGTTGATGTTTTGTTCGTAAAAGAGTGCATGGTACCCCAAACGGTTCGAAGCCAGTTAAATTAGGTGGCCGTTTATTCAAAATTTCATAACATGTTTTGTTTAAAGATTTGACAGTTAGGACTCTGTTTAAAACGTGACATGCGGTATTCACTGCCTCCCCCCAAAACATGGTAGGAAGCTTTGAATCTGACAACATAGTCCTAGCTGCCTCAATTAGTGTCCTGTTTTTACGTTCGGCCACCCCCATTTTGTTGAGGCTCATATGGTGCACTGAATTGATGCACTATGCCCTTTGATAGGCAATATACACCAATTACAGTGTTTTTGAACTCAGTTCCATTATCACTACGAATCCTTTTAACCCTTGTTCCGTAGGAATTCTCCACTTGGTCTAAGAACCCGATGAGCTTGGAAGTCGTCTCGTCCTTTGTACCTAAAAATTAAACCCAAGAAAAACGTGAGTAATCGTCAGTGATAACTAAACAGTACCAACTACCTCCGATACTCCTTTTGTTGATTGGGCCGAAAAGGTCCATGTGCAACAAATCGAATGTTGAGGTTATGGAGTTCTGCGTCTTGGACTTGTGTGTCTTCTTATGTTGCTTGCCCTTCATGCACGGTAGACACTTGTCCTCGAACTGAAAGCTCTTCATAGGCACACCTTGCACCAGTCCATTTTTCGTTATGTAATTCATCTTTCTTAGGTGCAAGTGAGCCATGCGTCTGTGCCACAGTACAGATTCCGTCTCTGAAGCTTTGGATAATAGACAGATTGGCCCCATCGAAGTCTCTGGCTTGTTCATATCCAGCATGTACAAGTCATTCTTCCTCGGTGCCCGCATCAATACCCATTCTTCAGGATTCTTGAATCCCGGCTTTAGCACTAACGCCTCAGTGTCAGTGAACAACACTGAATTCTTCTTGTCACAGATTTGAGATACACTAATGAGATTGTGAACCAGTTTATCAACGTGATAAACTTGGTCCAACTTTATTGTCCCATTAGTGACCACTCCGGTACCCGTGATATTTCCACCCTTGTTACCCGCGAATGATACGAATCCCCGATTCCCACCCTTGAAGTCTGTAAGAAGACCTCTTTCCCCTGTCATGTGCCTGGAGCATCCACTGTCGACGAACCACTTGTTGTTTGGACCTGTGGTAATCTCCTGCACATGAAATAAAATAGGTTAGTTATCACGGGGAACCCAAGCCATAACTGACTTGGTTATACCATTCTCGTCCACATACTTGAACTCTTTCAAATACCCATCTCGCCTTTCAGGAGACTTGGGTCGTTGAACTGGAGTTTGTTGTGGTGCCGAGTGATTTAAGTTCACTCTTTGCCTTGGAGTAGGCATTTGTTGAGGAGCTCTAGAATAATTCCTATTATATTGCATTTCGGACTGTGATCCCTGAGCTCTTACCGGTGCGTAATGTCTAACTGGAGTATGAGACCTAACTGGAGTGTGTGCCCTGCTAGGTGTTGTGCTCCTATAGACTTGTTGTGGTGCTGACCTAGATTGATTAATGACACGATTCGGTGAATTTGTCCTAATCACTTCCTTTGGTCCAACCTTTACCGGTGTGTTTTTCACAACTTGTTTGGGTGCGGCCTGCACAGTTTTCTCGGTACTTTGAGAACTACTGGTGCTCGCCACACTGGTTGAGGGCTTAACAGGTGTTGGGTTCACTGTCTTAGGTGTAACATCGGCTTTCCTAAGCGGACAGTGAGAAGCAACATGCCCTTTCTCGTGACATCTGAAGCAAGACATCTTATCTATGGACTTTTTGTGAGTTCCCTTAGACTTAGGTGTCTCACTAGTGTCTAGGTCCTTTTGTACATCTATGGCGACTGGTTCATCGTCTTGATCAGCCCAATCAATTTTATGTTTTCCTGCAGGTGTTTCACTGGAGGAAGACACAAATTTGACTTTCTTAACCTTGACGGTTGTGTCAGTCACCTTAGGTGCATTATCTTTTACAGGCTCTGGTGTCGGTGTAGGTAGGTCCTCTAAGTCTACTGATTTATCAGTTTTCTCCTGAGGCTGAGGCACATAGTTTGCATTGAAAGGTGGAGGAATTTCGTGAAATCCTAGACCTAGACTGTCGTTGGGCGTCTAAAACTTTTCCTAGGTTTAGGCTTGAATTCCTAAACTTTTCCAACTTGCTATTCGCCTCGGCTACCTTTACCTTTGTTTCAGCTGGCTCTATGTCTTTGTCCTTAAGACTTTTGGTCAAGGCTTCTACGTGCTCATACATAAGCTCTAACCTAACACATTGCTCACTCAGTTTGTCTTTCAGAACTATTACGTCTTGAGCATCAGCCTTAAGTTTTTCTTTAAGATCTTGCTTAATATCGTTTAAGCTAGCATTATCAGCTTTTAAATTCTCATTTTGAGCAGTTATGGATTTATGTGATTCTAAGACTAGATTTAACCTATCATTAGAATTAACACACAACGTACATAAATCGCGAAAAAGAGAGTAAGTCAGACTAACCTTTGAGTTATCAGATTCCACGTTGGCCATCTGAGCAGCAAACTCCAGAACTGTCTGATCATTCGTCTTCTCTACCCACATCGGACTGCTGTCCCTTGTGGTCTGCTCTTCCCCATCACAACCAGTTTCCGTGACTTCAGCCATAAAAGCCCGAGCATTCGATTCTGGATGTGAGCTCCAGTCATAGGTACCATCTAGCTGTCTGTCTGAAGTGACATTGGATAGTAGACCAGCTAGATTGGCTTGACCAGATGATGAACTTGGAAGGTATCGTTGTTGAGACTGAGTCTGAAACTGTCCCTGATGCTGACTCTGCCCTTGGTATGTATCCACCTTCGGTCTTTGACACTCCCTGGCGAAGTGTCCCAGTCCTTGACAGTTGTAGCACTTTACTCTGGACTTGTCAAATCCAATCCCCTTGTTGTTCATTGTCAGATTCCTTCCAGTTCTTTTAATGAATCTCATAACCCGTTGGGTTACCATGGCCAGTTGCCATTTTAGATCCATTTCCTCAAGATCATCAGGGTCGACCTGATCGTAGTCCTCATCCCAGAGAGCAGGATCGTTAATCTTCCCTTGAACACAATTCCCATACGCGGCCACAAATAAAGCGAGCAGGTTCAAATGTTCTTCCGCAGATTTTGCGCTCATTGGAATCTTTGAATAGCTCTGAGATGTCGTCGCATGTGCTGCTTGAGGTTGAGGTTCTTCCGATCTTCCTAATCCTAAGAACGCTCTGTTCAGTGTATCATCAGGCTCTGCTGGTGATGAAGTTTCTCCGGTGAAAAACGCTGTAGCAGTCTTCGGTTCGGCGGTCGCTGAAGGTTTTGTTGATTTACCAAAATACATTGTTGGATTCTGTACTTGGTCGTAATCCGTTTCGGCCTTCAGAAGCTCGAAATGATATGCCCGCAACGTTCCCACGATATCCTCCAGAGATTGGGCATAATACTGATCCTCATTTAGCTTTATCATTGCCACATACATAGCCCACTTGGCTGGTAGGGCATCAAGAAGCTTATTGTTCTTGTCGGTGTCAGTATAGTCAATCCCGTGACTCTCAAGCTCCATCAATAGATGATAGAACCGAGTGATGGTATCATCCATTTGTTCATCCTTTAACGCCTTGAAAATTGCAAACTGTTGTTTCAATAATTCTGTGCGCTTCCTTCGTACCCTTGGATTACCCTCACACCTTTTCTCCAGTGACTCCCAAAGTTCTTTAGACGTCTTTTGAGTCCGAAATGTGTGTAGTATATCTTGAGGCAACGCCATTCGAATTATCGAAAATGCTTTGTTCTCAGCTTCATAGAGTTTCTTATCATCTTCCTTCATCATCTGATAAGATAGAACTCTCTGACGGCCTTCAACTTCCGAAATCGGTGGAACATATCCTTCGTCAATGCACACCCACATGCGCATGTCATTAAATCGCACAAAATCGGTAAACCGATCTTTCCACCAGTAATAATCCTCGAGTTTCATCAGCTTAGGCGGAGTGTTTGCCTTCCCGACCTCGTGGTCCATTTCCAGGAATTTTTGAAGATTTGACATCTTTTCGGAATTAATTGAATATGAACTTAATTAATTTAATTCGAAACTAATTTGAATTAATTCGTTCGAATCTAGATAGATTCGAATATAATTAGATTCCAATTTATTTGGGATTAAATTCGATTAAGTGTTGAAATTCAATTAAATTCGAAATTAAGTCAGATTCGAAAAGTCCTCAGATTCGAAGGTCAGTGCAAACTCGAAGACACAATAGATTCGAACCATATTCGATACTAGTCTAAACTCGAATTAAACTCGAAAGAAGTAGACTCGAGACCCTATTCGAATGTAGCACAAACTCGAAATAGATTCGAAAACCCTCTGTATCAGACTCGAAAGGAGCGTATTTGGTTAGACTCGAGACTAAGTGTAACCCTAATTACCCCTATTAGATTCGAGCGCCGCAAACTCGAAAAACGGCTAACACTTCGAATTCTTTACGTTTTGCAGATTAAATAAATATTTTTACAAAGAAAAATATTGATTTCGATCAAAAACGTGAAAAATAACAAAGTATTTCCCGAATAAGAATTTGCTAAGCTCAAAAACACGATTTTGAGAGAAAAACCGTCCAACTAGCGTCAAAAAACCTAGAATGTATCTAGATGAACACGAAGAACACCAAGAACACTCCGTAGTCTCTGATACCACTTGTAAGGTCTACTGACTACAGATCTATCTAGACGCGGAGCCGTCAACGGGTGCAGAATCCTCGTTAACGGGTAGACGGAAACAACTCTCAATCAGAAACACGGAGACTATTAGAAGCTGAACGAACGATACACGAACGATCCTACGAACTTATTCTCTTCGAAACGGCACTAACACTGATGATAAACTCGAGATCGCTTAATGCTTAATTACTGACGAATTCTGCAAAAAGTCTAATAATTAATCGAGTCTATCCCTAATTATAGAGGCTGATTCGAGTCTGTTATGGGCCAAACTCGAATCCGGCCCAAAACCCATTCGAGTTTGTCCACATTGACACTCTCGAATCTGCCTTCATTCGAATCTAGGGCTACATTCGAATCTATCACAGATTCGAATGTTAAGCCTTATATAATTCGAATCTAACTAATTCACATACTCAACTTAGCATTGAAACTTATGTTTTTACCTTATGATTGATATTATCTTTGTACTTTATGTTTGAACTTCTTGTAACACGTTACATCAAGTTCAAACATACAAACACTAATAAATATCAACCATATATAAACATATATAACAAACACTTGCTAAATCACAATGTAGGATCACTTAGACTGCTATCGTCACACAAGGTGTACCAACAACCATATATGCCCATATCGTTATTAATCAAATATGTTTGGGCCTTAGTAATTAAGTATGCTTATATATATATATATATATATATATATATATATATATATATATATATATATATATATATATATATATATATATATATATATACACACACACACACACACACACACACACACATATATATATATATATATATATATGCTTCATGGAGAAGTCCGATTCATCCCGCTTTAGCCCCCCAAGTACACACCCATGAGCAATAGCGAGGATTTGTCTAGAAACCTCGATACTTCAGATGAGGATCCTAGTGAAGCACAATCTATTGAGCAGTCATACCATATACACTCGCCTGTTAGACCTCAACCCCCATCCCAATGTCAAGGTCTTCGGATCAAGCACACTACAAAAAAGAGGGTCCCAGTTCCGATATCAAACAGAGCTAGACCTAGTGCACCACAGCCAGCAACTTCCTATCCACCACCAATTGCTATAGGAAGACCCATGCCAGAAGTTCAAAGGCCATTGGGGAGACCCAACAATTCAAAGCCCTTAAGTTTGAACCGGAATACATAAGAGGCACTTTGGCACATCAGGCATATGTGCAGACAAGCTTGACGAAAATGGTCGAGCATTTGATGATAGCCTAAGTGATGATTATGTAATTGAGTTTGCTAACAGTCTAGAAACTACTGTCAAAGATGTACTGTTAAGATGTACCTTAGAACTTAATAATAAGTTATTCAATATCGATCTAATCATAATTGAATTCGGAAGCTTTGATGTAATTGTGGGAATGGATTGGTTATCCAAAAACCAAGCAGAATTTTGTTGCTCCGAAAAGGTTATCAAGTTACCTTTTCAAGAAGGAGAAACCCTTATAATACACGGAGATAAATCCAATAAGAGCTTGAAGATTGTGTCTGGTTTAAAGATTCAAAGGTTCCTTAGGAAAAAGTGTTGTGCTTTCCTAGCACATGTAGTCGACAAGAGGGTTAAGGAGAAGCAAATTCAGGATATTCCGGTGGTGAAAGATTACCCCGAAGTATATCCAGAAGATTTACCCGGTTTAACTTCATTGAGACAAGTCGAATTCCATATCGACTTAACTCCTGGAGCAGCTCCGGTAGCCAAATCACCATATCGTTTGGCACCAGCTGAGATGAAGGAGTTATCAGCTCAACTTCAAGAACTTCTTGACTAGGGCTTTATCCGGCCAAGCTCTTCGCCTTGGGGAGCTCCGGTTTTGTTTGTCAAAAAGAAAGACGGATCTTTTCAAATGTCCATCGACTGTAGATGAACAAGCTGACGATTAAGAACCGATACCCCTGCCGCGGATTGACGATCTATTTGATCAGTTGCAGGGTGCAACATACTTTTCAAAAATAGACCTTCGATCTGGTTATCATCAATTGAGGGTCCGAGAGGAGGATGTTCCTAAAACAGCTTTTCGAACACGTTATGGGCATTACAAGTTCCTAGTCATGCCCTTTGGATTGACAAATGCTCCAGCTGTGTTTATGGACCTAATGAATAGGGTATGTAGACCATATCTGGACAAGTTTGTCATAGTCTTTATAGATGACATACTAATCTATTCTAAGGACAAGGAAAGCCATGAGTAACATCTGAACATAGTTTTAGAAATTCTTTTGAAGGAAAAGTTGTACGCTAAGTTGTCTAAGTGTGACTTCTGGATTAGGGAAGTACGTTTTCTTGGTCACGTGGTTAACAAAGAAGGAATCCATGTTAATCCGACAAAGGTTGAGGCAATCAAGAAATGGGAAGCACGAAGGACCCCAACAGAAATTCGCCAATTCTTAGGGTTGGCGGGTTACTATCGGCGATTTATCGAAAATTTCTTAAAAATCGCCCAATCTCTAACATCATTAACGCGGAAGGAAAGGAAGTTTGAATGGGGAAAATCGCAGGAAGAGGCATTTCAACTTTTAAAAGACAAGTTATGCAATGCTCCAATTTTTGGCATTACCAAAGGGAACTAACGGGTTTGTAGTTTATTGCGATGCTTCACATCAAAGTCTAGGATGTGTATTGATGCAAAAAAGATAAAGTTATTGCCTATGCTTCAAGACAGTTGAAAGTTCACGAGAAGAATTATACAACTCAAGATTCGGAGTTAGGAGTAGTATTTTTCGCACTATAAAACTGGAGACATTATTTCTACGGCACAAGATGCACTATATTCATCGATCACAAGAGTTTGCAGCACATTCTTGACCAAAAGATGCTCAACATGAGGCAAAGGAGATGCGTTGAGTTGCTTAGTGACTACGATTCTGAAATCCGATACAACCCGGGCAAGGCTAATGTAGTAGCCGATGCCTTAAGCAGAAAGGAGAAGGTGAAACCTGCGAGGGTGCGAGCAGTTGGATTAATGGTGCAAGACTTTGTTAGAAAAACCAACTTGATGGATTTTCTTAGTGATTTTGAATGTGAAGTGAAAAGTCACCAAGAAGGGGCTGATGTAGTGGCTGGCATGTCAAGGAGAAATGAGGGATCCAGTCGGTATGTATCTTAGCAACAATTATGCAAGTACAAACCAGTCTAAAGACAAAAATCCTTGAGGCACAATAAGAAGCAATGAGGACAGAAAACGTAAAGGATGAAGAATTGCGTAATTTGGAGCAAAGATTTGGAGCAAACATTGCCTCATATGTAAGTAAATGTCTAACATGTGCAAAGGTCAAGGCTGAACACCGGAAACCCTCGGGACTGTTGCAACAACCGGAAATTTCGCAGTGGAAATGGGAAGGAATTATAATGGACTTCGTTACAAGGCTGCCCAAGACCGCCAAAGGACATGATTCCATTTGGGTCATCGTGGATCGATTGACAAAATCAACACATTTCATACCCATTCGTGATAGCTACAAGAGGGAAAAGCTCGCGCAGATGTACATTAACGAAATTGTTACCCGTCATGAAGTACCAGTCTCCATCATCTCGGACAGAGGCAGTCGTTTTACGTCACGATTTTGGCGTTCTCTACAAAAGGCTTTAGGTACTCAAGTAGATTTGAGTACGGCATATCACCCGCACACGGATGGGCAGAGTGAACGTACAATTCAAACGCTGGAAGACATGCTTCGGGCATGTGTGATGGAATTCAAAGGTAGTTGGGATGCGCACTTACCTTTAACTGAGTTATCTTACAACAATAGTTAGCATACCAGCATCGGATGTGCCCCATATGAAGCATTGTATAGACGTAAATGTCGTTCACCTCTTAGCTGGTTGGAGGTGGGAGAAAGACAACTGACCGCACTTGAAATCATTCAAGAAACTACTGACAAAATTTCGATTATTCGAGATAGACTAAAGGCGGCTAGGGATCGACAAAAGAGTTACGCGGATAACCGAAGGAAACCCTTGGAGTTTGAAATGGGTAGCAAAGTATTTCTAAAGGTGTCACCATGGAGAGGACAAGTTCGATTTGGGAAGAAAGGCAAGCTAAGTCCTCGATACATTGAACCTTTTAAGATTCTAAAAAGGATTGGTCCAGTGGCATACAAACTCGAGCTACCCGCAGAGTTAAGCGCTATTCATAATGTCTTCCACGTATCAAATCTTCAGAAGTGTGTAGCTGAAGAGCCACTGATTGTCCCGACTGATGAAGACCAAGTTGATGACAAGCTACTCTTCCGAGAGGAACCCGTGGAAATCCTTGATAGAGAAGTTAAGAAACTCAGGCGACATAAAATCCCCGATTTACCTACTAAATTACTTTTCGAATACTCAATTAGTTATTTAGACTTTCAATTGGAACCTAAGTTGCATACATTTGCTAAACCTCAATAGATTACTTAATTTTCAGCGTTCGACGTAGAATGTTCTGATAATTTTCGTACAATGCTGGAATATATAATTAATGGATAGACATAACAAGCTATTAATGATTCAAAATACAAAGACACATAATTATGAATTCACTAAGTAATTAAAGCAAACATAAGTAAGAAATTTAATCAAAGATTTGAAGAAAGACATCCGTATTGTGCTATTTTAACTAAAATAGCAACAAACTTATAAAAGTTTACATAAATAGTAATAAATAAGATAAACATAAATTTGAAATATAAAAATTTTATAAATATAAATTACACATGCCAAAGAGTTACTTATGTCACAAACTAGTAAGAAAATAAGCATAAAATTTACTTTTTATGCACAAACAAGCAACCAACTCTTAAATACATATATTAACAACTTTATAAAAAAAAAATAAATCTGAAAACCCTTTAAGGGCCCGCCAAGAGGAAAAAAAAAAAGAAAAGAAAAAGTGATTTTTTCTATAAAAATCACTTCAACACTCCATCTCTTCATCATTTTCAATTCACTCCTTCTCTCTCTTGTTTCTCTCACTAAAACTCAGATTTTTTTCTCAAAAATCTGTAAAAAAATCCAGCCATTTATATATTCATCTGAACTCTTCAAGTGTAAATCAAAAGGTACAAACATGTGTTCATGCATCTAGCATGAACACTACCCTCAAACTTCATCTTTTTACAAGTTTTCTTGTCATTTCTTCTACTTTTCTTCCATTTTTCTTCAAGAAACGTTTTTTTTTCTCTTGGCTGGCCCTTAAAGGGTGAAATTTCAGATTTATTATTATTTTTTTAAAAATTTGTAAATATATATATTTAAAAGTTGGTTGCTTGTTTGTGCATAAAAAGTAAAGTTTATGCTCATTTTCTTACTAGTTTGTGACATAAGTAACTTTTGGCATGTGTAATTTATATTTATAAAATTTTTATATTTCAAATTTATGTTTCTCTTATTTATTACTATTTATGTAAACTTTTATAATTTGTTGCTATTTTAATTGAAATAGCACAATACGGATGTCTTTCTTCAAATCTTTGATTAAATTTCTTACTTATGTTTGCTTTAATTACTAAGTGAATTCAAAATTATGTGTCTTTGTATTTTGAATCATTAATAGCTTGTTATCTCTATCCATTAATTATATATTCCGGCATTGTACAAAAATTATCAGAAAATTCTACGTTGAACGCAGAAAACGAAGTAATCTATTGAGGTTTAGCAAATGTCTGCAACTTAGGTTCCAATTGAAAGCCTAAATAACTAATTGAGCATTCGAAAAGTAATTTAGTAGGTAAATTGTGGTCTAACCTAAAACACTAAATTGACAGTTGTCAAGTAAATTAATTTAATGAGTTAGCTTTCCAACTCATCTGGTTTCAAGAGAATCCAGTTAGATTTGGGTATGAAAACGTATTTTTAAAGTTAAGTGTGCAAAAAGTAAAAATCTGGCAGAATATTTATGTGACTTGTAAATACCATAACTCTCAAAATAATGCTCCAAATAACTCGAATTCATTACTGTAATTTAGTATTATGAGTTAGCTTTCAAATGGTTATGGTCTCACTCAAATCCATTGAGGTTTGACCCTCCAAACAGTCCATGCAAGAAAGTTGTCCAATCTGCTCAACCTTCTGGACTCTGTTTTTGTGTCATTTTTAAAGTTGACTTAGACATCTCCAAAAAATGTGTGCAATATACCAAAATCTTCCTAAAACACTAAAGCGTAACATAAAAATAATACTATGAGCAGATCAGAACTTTGAATTTTAAAAAAATGCTTGCAAAGTGAGGTCATCAAATCTGGACAGATTGTGTTTTGTCCACTATCACTTTGCAATCATAAACTTGGTCTTATATTGAAATACTTCATAAAAATAAATCATGTATTCTACTTTATTCCATTTATTTTATTTATTATAACTCCATGCAAAATAAAAACTAAACTATAAACTAAAATATTCCATACATCTAAAGGATTTATGAACAAATATGGCATTGTATGAAAATATAAAAGAAACTAAGTGTAATCTATGGTTTTAAAGGTTTAAAATACAAAGTTACATAGAATTCCCACCATGTGTTATAGGCGGATGTTAGACGTGTTTAGGATTCAAACCTTGCAAGCGTCACACGTTCACTCGAAGCGATGTGAGTATTCACGACTCCTTTTTACTATTTTTAACGTTTTGGGGGAGAAGCATGTTACATTCTTGCAAACTCATGATATACTTACAAACTTGCTTATCCTTATGCATGCCAACTATCGATATACTTTTAAACTCGTTTATGATATGCATGCAAACATGGTTGTGGTTATACTTTTGAATTTTACATTGTTATGATACTCTTTGCACTTGGTATGTATGTAATCTTGATTAGTGAATGAAACCGAAACACCGGTCTACTCATTAACTCACTTTATCGAGCCGAATATAACTATTGATATCAATACTTGGTGGCCACCCACTCACGGTGTACATCGTGGAGTGTTCCTTTCTCATACTATACCCATAAGACGGGGTACTTGCACTTAGGTTTGAGTAAGAGGTGCTATTCTCTAATTTTGCATACAACGGGTTACCTACCATGTGCCACACCACGAAACCAACACTCAAATTTTGACATGTTTTATACTATGTAAAATAGATTGTTCGATTTTTCATAAATCGTGAACTCACCAATTATTTTCAATAGTTGACCCTTTTTAGCATGCTTTTCAAGGAATTAAGCTTAAAAATCGGATCACTACGATGTGCATATTTTGGTGTGCTTGAAGAAGTCTTCACATTTTTATCAAGCACTGTATTAATTGAAGTTTCGATATGGTTGTAACCATAAAAAAATTTCCTTTAAATTCGTATGTAAAACTTTTACTTTGTATGGTATTTGATCTTTAACTTATGTTATGATCACAACACTGTTACATCTCTTGTTTCCGCTTTAGCGGGGTGTGACATTAATCTCCATGATATATGAAACAGAAGTCTTTTGAGAGACAACTGATTAGTTGGTGGACTTACGTGCATGCGTCACTGGGTCCATGACGTCTTTTTCAATATCAAGTCGCCTAAGGCTTGATAGATTATGTGGTTTACCCAGCCGACACAATGTAGGTAGGATTATCTTTTCTTCAAATCATTTCTCAACTCTCAGCATTTTTCAACTTAGCTCACTCCGGCTCACTTATTAATAAATAATGTCCAGTCAGCTTTATCGTGAAAGCATGATCTGATGCACTACCATCTCCTTGCAATATATCCCTCTCATTTACATTTTACTTCTGCTTGACCCTGTTAGTATCCCGTGATAACTGACATTTCTCAACTAAAAGACCTAAAGACCCTCACCCACACAAACTATAAGATGGTTTGCTTCTTGGATAGGTCTTCCGGCTCTGGTTAGACCATAGAAGCGATATATATACCTAATCACTCAGTTTGGTGCATAATCAAAGTCAGCAAACTATCAGAAAAGTATATAGTAATGAAGCTCAACTGATAACCTGATGAGATATATTAGAAGATGATTAAGAAGCCTTGATAAATGGGAAGGGAGTTGGGAGAATTCAGAATGAAATGTAAAATATGATATAGAATATGGAATGAATCAGATTTTCATGAACGAATTAGAACTTGAGGAATATGGGAGAATTCACCAAGAATGAATGAATTCGGAGAATCAGAAATGAAAAGCAAATTCATAATGGGAGAATCAAGAATGATATGAATTATAAGAATCTGAAATAGATGGGGAATCAGAATATGAAGAGAATCTCAAAAGAATTGAGATCTGAATATCACAAAGACTAGATCAATTAGCCTCAGTGATATGTGTCAGAGATCAGTTATATGAAAAATGTATCGTTTAAGCTCACAAATATGCTCAAAATTATTTGATAACAAATATTTTTCTTTATGTGTGCAGAAAAATATTTCTTTCAAAAATGGCACATAACTTTCAAAAATCTCTTCATCAAAGTATAGATGAAATTCCACCTTCAAATAAGCAAATAATCAGTCAACTGATATTAAGAAGAATGAACTAATATAATTCAAATTCCATGTATGTTATCGTATGCTCTGTGTTGAACTGATAAAGAAATCAGGTCTTGAATTTGATTGTTGCGGAAGCTTGGGTTCTATACTTAGGTGTATAGAAGCCAACTGAATGAAGACCGGGTTCTGCGCTGACATGTACAGAAACCATTTCATTCAGCACGGGTTCCAGTCTGAAGTGATCTAGAAACCATCTCACTAAGTATGGGTTCCAAACTGATATGTTTGAAAACCATTTCCAAAGAAGACCGGGTTCCAGTCTGAAGAGGTCTAGAAACCATTTCATGGAGTGCGGGTCCTACTTTGGTATGAGTAGAAACCATTTCACCTGCAAAAAGAAAATTAATTGCCCTTTGGTATCCATTGCTTATTGGATACTGGCAGATTAGATGATTTAGATACCCACTTCATCATAGGCTTAAGTACCCATTTCATCACAACTTTCTTATCTTCAAAATTGAAAACAGAAATTAAGCTCCATTTTTGTCTCAGTGAAATTGAAATTTGATTTGGCTAAGACATGAGAATCAGAACAAAAAGAATTATGTGAATGCTTTTCTCTAAAAATTTGTCCAGTATTGTCCTGTTTCTGATCAGGGATAATTGTGCAAAAAAACGCCCCAACTTGTCGGTTTTTGTGATTAAAATCTCAAAAAAAAATTCGTTGCATAGAAAACTCTGAATTACTAAAAATCAGTAGATGAAGGTTTTATCAATCAGTAACTGGTTGAAACCGATTATTAATCCTACGTGGACCTGTAAATAACCTTCGTGAAATAAATTTTAATTGTTGAAACCGGTTGTCAAGTATTACACATCATTTAAACCAGCATTGATAATTTTAATTGTAATTTTTAACCGGGATTATATCATCAACACGGGTTTAAATGATGTGTAATACTTGGCAACTGGTTTCAACAATTAAAAATTTCTCCACGTAGGATTAATAACGGTTTCAACCTGTGAGTACCACCCCTTACGGGACGGTAGTCACGAGTCAAGGTCCCACATCATGCAATACGATATCAATCAAACTAAGATAGAGTAATTAAGTTGCGGAATTATAAATTACAAGTACAAATTATTAGGATTAAGTTTAATATAGATTACATTTTTCAAATTAAACTTGTAAAGGGTACCATCTAATCTAATACATTACATCATACAATCATATCAAGTCTACCCAAAACCACCACAATTGTCATCTTCAAATCAGTACCGAAAAGTTTGTTGAGTAGTGGTCTGTGAAAGCTTCAAAACTTGGATCTTGAATGACCTAAAAACTAGGTCCAATAGACTTCCCTTTATCTTTTCCTGTAAAAATGTAAAGTAGCAACTGTAAGCAATGCTTAGTGAGATTATAGATTTTCAGAATTTCACACATTATCAAGCGGATCATGGGTCTAGCGTGATATGTCTTGACTGCCGCTACAGCCACTCATGATTGAGACATAGTAGTCATAGAGTCGGATGATGTTCAAGCCACGCTCACGCTTAAATCGTGGGGATCAGCCACATACTGGGCTAGCTACCAGTAAATCAACATGGCGGAACATCGAAGGGTCATTACCAAGTTCAATAGAACTGGTGAAATAGCATGGTTTAGAACAATAGACCGACATGGCTAATCAAGCTGAATCAATGAGTCAAATGTCTGAGCAATAATGAAAGCTTAAGTCATCAAAGTCATGAAAGCAATATATCTCATAGCAGTATCTGAAATGAGCTGTAATATTCTTTCGTTCATATTCCTTGTTTCATTAATATTCTCAAAAGACCTATATATGTGTGTGTGTGTGTGTGTGTGTGTGTGTGTGTATATATATATATATATATATATATATATATATATATATATATATATATATATATATATATATATATATATATATATATATATATATATATATATATATATATATATATATATATATATATACTCATGTTGTTTAAATTCATATATCTTTCATCATTATTTATGGATATTAAATTATAAAATATCATTTATTTGTGATGTTAAAATATCAAAATAAAAGGTTCGGATCCGGATCTCCCTAATTCGGACCATCCGGATTGGTCATCCGGATTCGGACCAATCCGGCTCAGACACCCGGATTCGGACCGGAATGTTCAATCCGAACTTGGCCATCCGAAACATAGGAACCGAAATGGCAGCTTCCGAATTTGTACATCATCTGAAATCATATCAATCCGAATTGAGACATATGATCCGAAGTAGCATTATCCGAAGTGGGCAATCAAATTCGGACCAAGTAAGATCAGAAATAGTCATCCGAAATAAGCCCCATCCGAATTCGGGTTCAACCGAATTCGGATCCATATCTTCATAATTTTCCAGAAATTTGTTCTTATTGTTCTAACATATGTTCATACGGATTTTACATAAAATTCACTAAAACCCATTTATATTAACATGCAACTTTATATTATGTTATATTATCATTCTTGAGTTGATTTTATACTATTTTCCCTATCAATAACATCACAATTTTGATCAAGATCATCCAAAATCAATATTTTTTATCAAGAACGCATTATTTACAAAATTTCCGATTTTCACCTTATTTGGATGATCCAAACTAAAATTTTTGTTTCTATTACATTTATACACTTAAATACATGATTATCTATTACAATTTATAACATGCAACTCATAAATTTCATAATTTAATTTCTTATTTCGGTTTTTTTTCATAAGAACCGAACCAAACTTGCATAAACATCAAATTTAAGTGGTTTTTACCTTGAATTCTTGGTAATTCCTTGTTGTTTGATGCTTGTAACCTTCACTTGACTTCAATTCTTCAATTGTTTTGCAAATTTATGGAACTTTTGATTATTTTTGTGATGTTAGCCGTGAGATAGAGAGAGAGTAGAGAGAGAGTGTGTAAAATTATGAATTGTGATTAATGATCATTAATTGGGTTTATATATCAATTTGGTTATATTTACCATTTAACCCACTAAACTTTTGTATTTTACATCTCTTTTAATTTAATCATATTTAATACTTTATATCATAAATTTATTTTTAATTAAATAATCTCATACTTAATTAAATTTATAAATCAAATAATGTAATGAAATTACATTAATGGCTCAAATACAGATTTAAGTTCAGATAAAGACTAGGTTGTTACAGAATGGGCTCCACAACGCACAAACTTCGTCCTCGAAGTTAGCTACGTTCGAACAGACTTGGATATGTAGTTTTCATGACATCTTCAGATTCCCAAGACAGATGCGAACCCTTGTGGTGTTTCCACTGGACGAGTACCATCTGTATTTCTTTATTTCAAAGTTTTTTTTTGTCTTCGAGTCCAGAATACATTCCGACTCTTCAACCACTCGAAGCTTTTCATCAATTTGCAGATTAACATGTGGTATCCGCACTTCTCTTTCATCTGCCAGGATCTTTCTCAAATGACTAACATGGAATACAGGTTGTATTCCAGATAAGTCCGTTGGCAGTTCAAGACGATAAGATTGATTTCCTATCTTTTCCACAATCTTGAACGGACCAATGAATCTCGGAGCCAGTTTGCTTCGCTTTATGAATCTCACCACATTCTTCATTGGGGATACTTTCAGCATCACCCAGTCGTTAACTGCAAAACTGATAGATCTGTGTCGATTATCATAATATGACTTCTGCCTGCTTTGAGCTTAAAGGATGTTTCTTCTAACAAGCTGAATCTTTTCATGAGTCAACTGTAGAAGAGCAGGACCCGTTATAGGCGATTCACCTGTTTCACACCAACAGGTGGGAGTTCTGCACTTTCTTCCGTATAGAGCTTCAAATGGAGCCATCTTGATCATGGAATGATAACTGTTCTTATATGAGAATTCGACCAAAGGCAAGTGGTCGTCCCAGTTACCACCCAGATTAAGAACGCAGGCACGAAGCATATCTTCGAGTGTAAGGATAGTACGCTCACTCTGGCCATCTGCATTAGGATGCAAAGCAGTACTCATAGAAATTCGAGTACCCATCCCGTCTTGAAATGCTTTCCAGAACCTTGAAGTGAACCGACTATCACGATCAGATACGATAGATCTCGGCACACCATGACGAGAGATAATTTCAGTGATGTACATCTGTGCCAATCTATCAAGAGAGTATGTCTCTTTCATCGGCATGAAGTGAGCTGACTTCGTTAATCGATCCACGACTACCCAGATGGAGTCGTGTTGTCTCTTGGTCTTTGGCAGTTTCGTGACGAAGTCCATGGTTATATGTTCCCACTTCCATTCAGGAACTGGCAGTGGTTGCATATCCCCGAAGGGTTTCTGATGTTCTGCCTTAACCATCTGACAGACTCTGCAGCTTTCAACATATAGACCGATGTCTTTCTTCATTCCTGGCCACCAGTAATCAGCTTTTAGATCAAAGTACATCTTTGAGCTGCCGGGATGAATAGATAACTTGGACTGATGAGCTTCAGATAGAAGAGTGTTGCGAATAGAACCATATTTAGAATTCCAGATTCGGTTTCCCTTGAGGCATTGAAGTCCCAAATGGTTCATAGACAGAAATTGCAATTGCCCTTTGAGGTTTTCAGAACAGATGTTTTCTTCTTTCAATGCCTCAGCTTGAGCAGATTTGATATCTTCGATAAGATCGGAAGAGAATACAACAGGAGTTAGAGCATAGCAACACTTTTCTGGATATGTCTTTCTACTCAGAGCATCCGCGACCACATTGGCTTTGCCGGGATGATATAGGATCTCGCAATCATAGTCCTTGATAACCTCCAAGGACCGTCGTTGTTTCATATTCAGATCCTTTTGAGTAAATAGATGTTTAAGACTTTTATGGTCAGCATAGAGCTGACCCTTAGTCCCATAAAGATAGTGACGCCAGATTTTTAGTGCAAAGGTTACGGCAGCCAACTCAAGATCATGAGTTGGTGCACTTTTCTCGTAGTCTTTCAATTGCCTTGAAGCGTAGGCAATGACCTTTCCCCTTTGCATGAGAACACATCCTAAGCCAGTACCAGATGCGTCGCAGTAAACGACAAAGTCATCATTGCCTTCTAGTAAGGCTAGGATCGGCGCTTGAATAAGTTTCTGTTTTAGAGTTTCAAATGCCTCTTGCTGTTTATCCGCCCATACGAAAGATGTATTCTTTCGTGTTAGCATCGTAAGCGGCACAGCAATCTTCGAGAAATCCTTAATGAATCGCCGATAGTAACAAGCCAATCCAAGGAAACTTCTGATTTCGGAGGCATTGCGAGGTGTTTGCCATTTCTGAACAGCCTCGACTTTAGAAGGATCGACTGAGATACCTTCAGCAGATACAACAGGACCAAGGAATTGGATCTATAAAGAAATCAAGTAGAATTTCAAGTTTTGTTTGAAACAAAGAACCCTTAGGAATAACTCAAGACAATATAAAGTTGTACATGTCTGAGCCAGAATTCACACTTAGAGAATTTTGCGTAGAGTCTTTCTTTTCTCAGTAACTCTAGAAATTGTCGCAGATGATTTGAATGATCAGCCTCCGTTTTGGAGTAAATCAGGATATCGTCTATAAATACGATAACTGACTTATCCAGCATCGGTCTGCACACGCGATTCATGAGATCCATGAACGCCGCTGGTGCATTTGTTAAACCAAAAGGCATTACGAGAAATTCGTAATGACTGTATCTTGTTCGGAAGGCTGTTTTCGGAATATCCTCATCTTTAACTTTCAATTGATGATACCCAGAATGAAGATCAATTTTAGAGAAGTAGCTGGCTCCCTGTAGCTGATCAAATAGATCATCAATCCTGTTCAACTCCCGATAATCGATGCACATTCGGAGAGTTCTGTTTTTTTTTTTTAATAAACAAGACATGTGCACCCCACAGAGATGAACTAGGTCGGATAAATCCCTTCTCTAATAGATCTTGCAATTGTTTAGACATTTCCTGCATATCTGCAGGCGCAAGTCTGTATGGAGCTTTAGCAATTGGAGCCGCACCAGGAACTAAGTCAATGCCGAATTCGACTTGACGTTCCAGTGGCACTCCAGAAATATCATCCGGGAATACGTCTGGAAACTCACAGACGACAGGAATATCAGATAAGGATTTCTTTTTGACTTCAGAGTTAGATTCAGACGAGACATAGCATATGTAAGACTCGTGACCCTTAGACAGATACTTGTGAGCTTTTTCAACAGTTATAAAGCAGTGAGCACCTTTCCGCTTCTCGCCTTTGATTTCCAATACTCGACCGTCTGAAGACTTAATTCTAATGATTCGGCGGTTGCATACGATCGTAGCTTCGTTATTCGTTAACCAGTCCATGCCGATGATGACATCAAATTCTTCTAACGGTATCGGGATAAGGTCGAGATTGAATACTATATTATTAACGAGCAGAGTACAGTTACGATAAACAGAATCAGCCATAACATAATTGTAGGTATAAAGGAATGACTAGCACCGGAATCGAATAGTACTCGAGCAGGGATTGAGTTAAGCATGAACGTACCAGTTACCACATCAGGGGTTTCCTTTGCTTCCTCGGCTGTTATCTGAAAAGCTCGAGTCTTTGCGGTTGGAGTTGCAGCTGAACTTTTCATTGTAGACCGTCCAGCTGATGACTGTGACTGAACTCGTTGCCCGCTGCGACACTGATACATGAAGTGTCCTCGTTTTCCACATTTAGCACACCCAAATCCTCGTTGGGGGCATTCTTCACTGCTGTGGCCAATTCTGTTGCAAGCAAAGCATGTGACGTCGTCTGGGTTACACAATCCCATGTGTGACCTTCTGCATCTTTTACAAAATCGGGGCTCGTTTGTGAGGGAATAGGCTTGGACTTTCTACGGCGAACTGTACAGCTGAGATTGCTGAGGTTGCTGGGACTGAGACATATTTGGCTTAAAGAATCGACCGAATATTTGCTTCTTTGGAGGAGAAGGACATGTCGGGTTCGCTGATGGAGCGTAGAGCTGATCACCATACTCTAGATATCCCCTCTCGATCTGTCTGGCCGCTTCAATTGTGACACCCTTGCCACAACAACCACCAATTACAATACACCCAGGATTAATCACCAACATACAATAACATAATGATCTGATAACCTAAATTAAGTGCGGAAGCATTAAAAACATAATTAAGTAGTGCAACAAGTGTTAAACACCCTACGGTGCTATAAGGTACCAAGTCTAAGTCTACACACCCATACATTTATTACAATCATCCAGAATATAATACAACATTGTCCCACAACATAATTACCAATTAAATAGCAGATATCTTCCAAATCTTCCAAATGACCTAACTAGAAGGTCCGGCGGTAGACTTCCCTTTTCCTGTAAAATAAAAATCAACAACTAAAACGTAAGCGGATGCTTAGTGAATACAAAGATTGCGCATTTTATAAATTTTATGAAGCCCAAGAGTAATCCCGACGACAAACGTCGTATACTCTCTTCGTACACCAAGTACGGACCAGAGCCGCAGCCCCTTCGAGCTCAAAGCTCGGCATTTACACATACCATCTGAGACAAACGTACGATCGGGGATGACATACTGCCTACCGGGCCTAGGAGGGATCAGCTCCAGGTCATATAGCACAGTAACATCAGAGTAATCGATGCGACCCACCGGTTCATCACTAGATGCACAACAACCGAAAGGACATGCAACAAGTAAGAATGTGCATCTAAATCTACGCAAGTTAGTAGAATTCCAAACAATCAATGAAACAACAAGTCTCAGCAGGCAAAGCTTACATAAAACAAATATAAACATGCGAAATCTACTGTACTCACAGTGGGTGCGTAATTATCTTTAACCAATTTTATCTCTCTTCGGGCTTTCAACCGGATTCCACCAAGTACCCCACTGTGGGTTAAACAACACCACAAGGGACCTGTTATATCAATTACAACAATACCTCGTATCATTAACCGTTTAAATCCATAAAATCAAGTTTCGTAAGTTTGGCGATATTTTCCCCCATTTCGGGTACATGTCCAAATTCATACCATAATTAAGTTTGAACCCATTTCATGTTCATACATTGTCCTTTATATAACTCATGATATAAACCATCAGTTGGTGTGTTTTTATTTCCAAATAACCTTTCATTATATACCTTAATTTACTACCAAAAATATCCCAAAAGTGTAATCATTAGTCCATAGATTCGACCCCTTTAAAACCCATTCGAATCTGCCCGAAATTGAATAGTACTCGCCGAGTTCAGTATAGGAACTCGCCGAGTTCCTGTTAGATTCGAACCATTTCGACTTTAGGGGCTAAACTCGAACCCCATTCGAATCTAGGGGCTAAATTCGAACCTATAATGATAGATTCGAACCCTTGTTCGAATCTGATGGTTAAACTCGAGTATATACTCGAATCTAGCACAAATTTCGAGTTTGTTCATGCATTTCGACTCTGTTCTTGACCCATTCGAGTCTGTTCATCATTTCAACTTAAATCCTTCATTTCTAAGGCAAAAATCACTAATATATCATGTATAATACCTAGATTCGATTCGACTATGCATATACTTTCATATTCCAGCAATATTTCAATCAAAAACAAGCTTAAATATGCATAAAATGATAGATTCGAGATTCTTGTTCTTCAAAACCGAAACCATAACTTAAAAAAGGATCGATTCTTACCTCAATTCGCACGAAATCTGAAATCCGTTTGTAGATTACTGTTGTACTCCTCGATACCTTTCCGATGACGTATAATTCTCGAAAATCTGACGGTCGGTTTGTGATTTATCTTAGAGAGATGTAGAGAGAAAATTTCTAGAGAGATAGAGTAGAGAGAGAGTGTAAACTAGAAAATGAAGCCTATTGCCCTTTATATACTACTTTCGTCATTTTGCACATTTCATCACCCGACTTAACCGGTTCCATAAAATACCGATTTAATCTTAAATTTATCATAAATAACTTTTAAATTCATAATAATCCACAAAATTGATTCTGAGTTCAATTTTCTTAAAAATAACAACAAACTTTGCTAAATATCCAAATACATAATAATCACCCAAATTCAACTTTAAATATAAATTTTCCACTTAATTAGTCAAAATACATCAAATTGAATCCGTGGATGTTACAACATGGGCTCCACCACGCTCAACTTCGTCCTCGAAGTTACTCGGACTCAAACAGTTTCGGATATTTTCTTAACATTTCTGACTTAGTTTCCCATGTATGATTTGCTCCTTTATGATGCTTCCAACGTACAAGCACCATTTCTATCTCCTTACTTCTCAATTTCTTCATCTTAGTGTCTAACACACACTCCGGCTCTTCAACATATCGGAGCCTTTCATCAACCTGCAGTTCAGTATGGTCGGCCCAATCCTCGTTTCCAGTGTTAAACGATTTTCGAAGATTCCCAACGTGAAATACTGGATGTACGCCCGACATCCCTTCAGGCAATTCTAATCGATATGACTGATTTCCAACTTTTTCAACAATCTTAAAGGGTCCGACAAATCTCGGAGCCAATTTGCCCCTCTTAACAAAACGAGTAACACCCCTCATGGGTGATACTTTCAAATAGACCCAGTCATTCACTTCAAAATTGATCGGCTTGTGCCTCCGATCATAGTAGCTTTTCTGACGATCCTGGGCCGCCTTCATGTTCTGCCTAATCAACTGTATCTTCTCGTTTGTTTCCTGAAGCAAGGCCGGCCCAGCGATTGGTGTTTCACCCGTTTCTCTCCAACATGTAGGAGTCCTACATTTCCTTCCATACAAAGCCTCGAACGGTGCTTTCTTGATCGTAGCGTGGTAACTGTTGTTATACGAAAACTCTATGAGTGGCAGATGATCGTCCCAATTGCCACCGAGATCTAACACACACGATCTCATCATGTCTTCAAGCGTTAAGATGGTCCGCTCACTCTGGCCATAAGTTTGCGGGCGGTAAGCTGTACTCATTGCTATTCTTGTCCCTAACCCTTCTTGCAAAGCCGACCAAAAATTTGAAGTAAACCGGCTGTCCCGGTCCGATACTATGGACTTAGGCACTCCATGCCTAGAAACAATCTCGTTCATGTAAATTTGAGCTAATTTCTCCAATGAATAACTTTCACGAATCGGTATGAAGTGAGCCGACTTTGTTAACCGATCCACGATTACCCAAACCGCATCATGCTGTCGCTTAGTCTTCGGCAGTTTCGTAACAAAATCCATAGTAATGTGCTCCCACTTCCATTCCGGAATGGGAAGCGGTTGCAGACTGCCATAAGGTTGTTGATGCTCAGCCTTTACCAACCGGCAAGTCCTACATCGTTCCACATACTGCCCTATGTCCTTTTTCAATCCCGGCCACCAAAAGTCTGCCTTTAAGTCGTTGTACATCTTTGTGCTCCCGGGATGTACAGAAAACTTAGATTGATGTGCCTCCTCAACGATCACATTTCTCATACCACCATATTTCGGCACCCAAATTCTTCCGTACACACCTTTTATACCAGACTCGCTCGTTTCCATATTCTTTAAATGTATTCTAACATCCTCAGCACCAATATTCTCCTCTTTCAAGGCTTCTTTCTGAGCAGCCTTGACATCATCAATTATCGTGGAGGTCAACATTGTAGAAGTCATCATATAACAGAAATCCTTAGCATACGCTTTCCGGCTCAAGGCATCGGCTACTACATTAGCCTTTCCGGGATGGTACAGTATCTCACAATCGTAGTCTTTAATAAGCTCCATAGACCTACGTTGTCTCATATTAAGTTCCTTCTGGCTAAAGATATACTTCAAGCTCTTATGGTCCGTGTAAAGTTGACACTTAGTACCGTACAGGTAGTGCCTCCATAACTTCAATGCAAACGTTACCGCGGTCAACTCCAGATCATGAGTCGAATAATTCTTCTCATGCTGCTTCAACTGTCTTGAAGCATACGCTATAACCTTCCCACGCTGCATCAATACAGCGCCTAACCCTAACCTCGAAGCATCGGTATACACCACAAAGTCATCATTGCCCTCAGGTAAGGCAAGTATCGGCGCTTCACTCAAAGTTTTCTTCAAAACGTCAAACGCCTCTTGCTGCACGGTCTCCCAAAAAAAAGGCGCATTCTTCTTCGTTAATGCCGTCAGCGGAACTGCAATCTTTGAAAAGTCCTTTATAAACCTCCTATAATATCCCGCCAACCCAAGAAAACTCCTGATTTCTGTAGCTGATTGTGGCGGTTCCCAATTTCTTATAGCCTCAACTTTAGCTGGATCAACCGAAATCCCAGCTCCAGATATAACATGTCCTAGAAACTGTATCTGTTGTAGCCAAAACTCGCACTTTGAGAACTTGGCGTACAACCTTTCTTTTCTTAACAACTCCAACAGTTCTCTCAGATGTTCAGCATGTTCTGCTTCAGACTTAGAATATACCAGTATATCATCAATAAACACTATCACCGACTTATCCAACATCGGTCTACAAACCCTATTCATCAAGTCCATAAAGACAGCCGGGGCATTGGTTAACCCAAAAGGCATAACCAAGAACTCGTAATGCCCATAACGTGTCCTAAATGCTGTCTTAGGCACATCCTCTTCTCGAACTTTCAGTTGATGGTACCCCGATCTCAGATCAATCTTAGAAAATACACAAGCGCCATGTAACTGATCAAACAAGTCGTCTATCCTCGGCAGAGGATACTTGTTCTTAATCGTCAATTTATTCAGCTCCCGGTAATCTATGCACATCCTCATCGTGCCATCTTTCTTCTTTACAAACAGTACCGGAGCTCCCCACGGTGATGAACTCGGCCGAATAAAGCCCTTGTCCAATAACTCCTGAAGTTGTGTCATCATTTCTTTCATCTCGGTTGGGGCAAGACGATAAGGAGAACGAGCTACCGGTGCAGCTCCGGGGATCAGATCAATTCGAAACTCAACTTGTCTCTCAGGCGGCACGCCAGACAAGTCTTCCGGAAACACATCCGGGAATTGTGAAACAACCGGCACATCGGCCAAAGTTCTCTTCTCTGCCTTAGCATCAATCGCATATGCTAAGTACGCATCACATCCCTTTGCAACAAGCTTTCGAGCTTTTGCAATAGTAAGCAAACACAGATCCCCGCTTCTCCTATCCCCATATATACATATCTCACGCCCCTCCGGGGTAGTTATCTTTATCATTCGGCTCTTACACACTATGTGGGCTTCATTCTCGATCAACCAGTCCATCCCGACTATGACATCAAACTCACTGAATTCTATCGGTATCAAGTCCAAATTGAAGACTACATCTTCAATTACTAACGTGCAGTTACGGTAGACATGATCTACTTTTACAAGAGTGTTGCTAGCAGTTTCTATATCAAGAACAGCAGATAATCTAGATAGTGGCATGGCAAATCTTTGTGCAAACATAGTAGAAACAAACGACCTATTGGCACCCGAATCAAATAAAACTCGTGCATGCATAGAATTAACTATGAACGTACCCGTGACGACCTCCGGATTTTCCCTTGCCTCCTCTGCAGTTATCTGGAAAGCACGAGCAGGTGCCCTTTGAGACTGACCCCGGCGGTTAACTGAACCACCACTCGAACCTCCAGACGAGCGTGTTGATGATGGGACAGCAGCCGTTGGAGCATTCTTTCTACAATTTCTGCTATAGTGACCCCACACCCCACACTTATAGCAAGCATCACCCTTCCTTGGGCAGTCATTCTGAAAATGTCCCAGCTCCCCACAGCAAAAACAAGCACGTCCGTTAGGGCATTTGCCAAAATGCTCCAGGTGACATTTGTTGCAGTATTGTGGTTCGGTGTTGATAGAGTATGCACGAGCACGACCGTGATCAGAAGAACCAGATGGTCGGCGAAAAGACTGCTGTGACGAGTATTGTGAAGACCGGGAAGATCCCGAGTATCCTCCCTCCCTTTGGCGCTTCGGCGGTGACGGCTGTGTCGGATTGGTGGAAGCAGCAGCAGACCCAACAGAGTAGCCCGACATAATCAAAATCTGCTCTACATTTCTGGCAGCCTCAAGTAAGCCAGCAAATGTAGGGTAACGAACATTGCTCATGACCCTCCTAATCTCAATGTCAAGACCAGCCTCGAACCTGGTCACTTTCCTTTCTTCGGTGTCCACCTGATGAGGTGCGAACAGACTTAACCTCGTGAACTCCACAGCATATTGGGACACCGTCTTCGTCCCCTGTACCAGCGCCATAAACCTTGCCTCTAATCTCCGACGCTCATCAATCGGACAGTATTGCTGAGTGAATAAGTCCTTGAACTCAGCCCAAGTCATAACCGAAACTTTCTCTAATGTCAAAGCATTCACCATGGCATTCCACCACATGATTGCATCATTCGTGAACATAGCAGTTGCATAACGAACCATGTCCTTCTCAGCACAGTCGCTGATTCGGAATGTTCGCTCAGTTGCTGTTATCCATTCCAGTGCAGCAACAGCATCCCCTAAACCGTTAAACTCTACAGCTCCATTTCCTTTAAAATCCTTAAACCGACAACCCCTGGGCTTATTAGATGACCCAGTGTTGTCATCTTGTTCCTCATTAATTCCTTCTCTTTCTTTTTCTTTGTTCTTCCTTTTATCTTCCCTTCGCTTAGTTTCGGCCTCATCTCGAGCCCGAAACTGCTCTTGAATCATCTCTCTTTGCTCAGCCATCATGGCTAGCATCATTTCTCTCGTCTCTTCAGGTGTCATTCCTCCTCCAGACATGTTCTGAAATACGAAACATATAACTTATTTAGCAACATGTCATAAATTTAAAGACACCATTCATTTGTCCCGTATGATAGTCAATTTCTTATAATTACTAGATCATAACCTATCTTAGTTCAGATCATTACTTAACATCACTACATATCATCACCTAATGTTTGAGATCAAGACCTCACGGACACTTGAATCTCAAACAACTGCTCTGATACCATCTCGTGTGACACCCTTGCCACAACAACCACCAATTACAATACACCCAGGATTAATCACCAACATACAATAACATAATGATCTGATAACCTAAATTAAGTGCGGAAGCATTAAAAACATAAATAAGTAGTGCAACAAGTGTTAAACACCCTACGGTGCTATAAGGTACCAAGTCTAAGTCTACACACCCATACATTTATTACAATCATCCAGAATATAATACAACATTGTCCCACAACATAATTACCAATTAAATAGCAGATATCTTCCAAATCTTCCAAATGACCTAACTAGAAGGTCCGGCGGTAGACTTCCCTTTTCCTGTAAAATAAAAATCAACAACTGGGGAATAAGCGGATGCTTAGTGAATACAGAGATTATGCATTTTATAAATTTTTATGAAGCCCAAGGATAACACAGATGACCAACATCGGATATCCTCTTCGTACACAAAGTACGGACCAGAGCCGCAGCCCCTTCGAGCTCAAAGCTCGGCATTTAAACATACCATCTGAGACAAACGTACGATCGGGGATGACATACTGCCTACCGGGCCTAGGAGGGATCAGCTCCAGGTCATATAGCACAGTAACATCAGAGTAATCGATGCGACCCACCGGTCCATCACTAGATGCACAACAACCGAAAGGACATGCAACAAGTAAGAATGTGCATCTAAATCTACGCAAGTTAGTAGAATTCCAAACAATCAATGAAACAACAAGTCTCAGCAGGCAAAGCTTACATAAAACAAATATAAACATGCGAAATCTACTGTACTCACAGTGGGTGCGTAATTATCTTTAACCAATTTTATCTCTCTTCGGGCTTTCAACCGGATTCCACCAAGTACCCCACTGTGGGTTAAACAACACCACAAGGGACCTGTTATATCAATTACAACAAATTCCTCATATCATTATTCGTTTAACTCATAAAATCAAGTCTCGTAAGTTTTGCAACGTTTTCCCCCATTTCGGGTACATGTCCAAATTTATACCATAATTAAGTTTGAACCCATTTCATGTTCATACATTGTCCTTTATATAACTCATGATGTAAACCATCAATTGGTGTGTTTTTATTTCCAATTAACCTTTCATTATATACTTTAATTTACTACCAAAAATATCCCAAAAGTGTAATTATTAGTCCATAGATTCGACCCCGTTAAAACCCATTCGAATCTGCCCAAAATTGAATGTACTCGCCGAGTTCAGTATAGGAACTCGCCGAGTTCCTGTTAGATTCGAACCATTTCGACTTTAGGGGCTAAACTCGAACCCCATTCGAATCTAGGGGCTAAATTCGAACCTATAATGATAGATTCGAACCCTTGTTCGAATCTGATGGTTAAACTCGAGTATATACTCGAATCTAGCACAAATTTCGAGTTTGTTCATGCATTTCGATTCTGTTCTTGACATATTCGAGTCTGTTCATCATTTCAACTTAAATCCTTCATTTCTAAGGCCTAAAATCAGTGTTATATCATGTATAGGATGCATATATTCGATTCTACTATGCATATAGTATCATAATCCAGCAACATTTCAATCAAAAACAAGCTTAAATATGCATAAAATGATAGATTCGAGATTCTTGTTCTTCAAAACCGAAACTATAACTTAAAAAGGATCGATTCTTACCTCAATTCGCACAAAATCTGAAATCCGTTTGTAGATTACTGTTGTACTCCTCGATACCTTTCCGATGACGTATAATTCTCGAAAATCCGACGGTCGGTTTGTGATTTATCTTAGAGAGATGTAGAGAGAAAATTTCTAGAGAGATAGAGTAGAGAGAGAGTGTAAACTAGAAAATGAAGCCTATTGCCCTTTATATACTACTTTCGTCATTTTGCACATTTCATCACCCGACTTAACCGGTTCCATAAAATACCGATTTAATCTTAAATTTATCATAAATAACTTTTAAATTCATAATAATCCACAAAATTGATTCTGAGTTCAATTTTCTTAAAAATAACAACAAACTTTGCTAAATATCCAAATACATAATAATCACCCAAATTCAACTTTAAATATAAATTTTCCACTTAATTAGTCAAAATACATCAAATTGAATCCGTGGATGTTACATCAACCATTTTGTTGGTACATCCTGTGTGACGATAGCAGTCTAAGTGATCCTACATTGTGATTTTAGCAAGTGTTTGTTATATATGTTTATATATGGTTGACATTTATTAGTGTTTGTATGTTTGAACTTGATGTAACGTATTACAAGAAGTTCAAACATAAAGTACAAAGATAAAGTCAATCATAAGGTAAAAACATAAGTTTCAATATTAAGTTAAGTATGTGAAATGCTAGATTCGAATTATTTAAGGCTTGGCATTCGAATCTGTGATAGATTCGAATGTAGCCCTAGATTCGAATGAGGGCAGATTCGAGAGTGTCATTGTGGACAAACTCGAATGGGCCTTGGGCCAGATTCGAGTTTGGCCCATAACAGACTCGAATCAGGCTCTATAATTAGGGATAGACTCGAGATATTATCAGACTTTTTTCAGAATTCGTGAGGGATTAAGCATTAAGCGATCTCGAGTTTATCATCAGTATTAGTGCCGTTTCGGAGAGAATCAGTTCATAGGATCGTTCGTGTGTCGTTCGTTCAGCCTCTGATAGTCTCCGTGTTTCGTGTGTGAGAGTTGTTTCCGTCTACCCGTTAACAAGGATTCCGCACTCGTTGACGGCTCCGCGTCTAGATAGATCTCGTAGTGGTAGACCTTACACATTTCCAGATAGGACTTATACTTTATCGCGCTCATCGGGTGTCGGTATCTCGGGTTGAGTCCTCCACGAAATCTATTCATCTTCCTTTCCTCAGTAGCTACTTGATACGAGGAGTAGCCACAAAGTCGCGAGAATTCATGTTCGTACTCGTCAACAGATTTAGTTCCTTGAGTCAGCTGCATCAGTTGAACTTCCATCTTGTCTCGTTGATCAATAGGGCAATACTTCGCGTTGAACATGTCTAAGAACTGTTCCCACTCTAAAGTCTGTATTACCTCTTCTCCATATATGCTTCTTTGGGTTTTCCACCAAGCACGGGCAGCACCGACGAATAGAACAGATGCGTAACTCACTTTCTTTGATTCTAAACAATTAGAGATTCTAAAGATCTCTTCAGTATGGCTGGTCCAATCCATCGCCTGAATTGGATTAACTGTACCCTCAAAGTTAAGGGCACCGCTGGCTTTGAAATCTTTGAACTTACAGCCTTTCGGCTGTGCAATTTGGGTTTCAGGGTTCGAGTTATCAGAATCAGATTCATTATTCTGGACTTGTTTTTCTTTTCTCTTATTCTTTTTATCATCACGTCTCTTAGCTTCGGCCTCATCTCTGGCCTGAAACTGTTTTTTGCATAATCTTATTTTGTTGTTCAGAATGTTGGGCTAATAATTGTTGCATCATTTCAAACATCTGTTGGGGAGTCATGTTGGGAATATCACTTGATCCTGACATCTTTACTGAAAATTAAAATCATTTAACTATCAGTTTATTGACTTAGATCTATGTACCCTTTTTCCCATCCTAACAGTCTGTACATCCTATCTCAGTTCAAACCACCTAAATGATTGATACATATGTATTGATTCAGTTTGAGACCAAGTATTACTCACGTAATACTTGATTCACTCAAACTATGGGCTCTGATACCATCCTATGAGTACCACCCCTTACGGGACGGTAGTCACGAGTCAAGGTCCCACATCATGTAATACGATATCAATCAAACTAAGATAGAGTAATTAAGTTGGGCTAATAATTGTTACATCATTTCAAACATCTGTTGGGGAGTCATGTTGGGAATATCACCTGATCCTGACATCTTTACTGAAAATTAAAATCATTTAACTATCAGTTTATAGACTTAGATCTATGTACCCTTTTTCCCATCCTAACAGTCTGTACATCCTATCTCAGTTCAAACCACCTAAATGATTGATACATATGTATTGCTTCAGTTTGAGACCAAGTATTACTCACGTAATACTTGATTCACTCAAACTATGGGCTCTGATACCATCCTGTGAGTACCACCCCTTACGGGACGGTAGTCACGAGTCAAGGTCCCACATCATGCAATACGATATCAATGAAACTAAGATAGAGTAATTAAGTTGCGGAATTATAATTACAAGTACAAATTATTAGGATTAAGTTTAATATAGATTACAGTTTTCAAATTAAACTTATAAAGGGTACCATCTAATCTAATACATTACATCATACAATCATATCAAGTCTACCCAAAACCACCACAATTGTCATCTTCCAATCAGTACCGAAAAGTTTGTTGAGTAGTGGTCTGTGAAAGCTTCAAAACTTGGATCTTGAATGACCTAAGAACTAGGTCCAATAGACTTCCCTTTATCTTTTCCTGTAAAAATGTAAAGTAGCAACTGTAAGCAATGCTTAGTGAGATTATAGATTTTCAGAATTTCACACATTATCAAGCGGATCATGGGTCTAGCTTGATATGTCTTGACTGCCGCTACAGCCACTCATGATTGAGACATAGTAGTCATAGAGTCGGATGATGTTCAAGCCACGCTCACGCTTAAATCGTGGGGATCAACCACATACTGGGCTAGCTACCAGTAAATCAACATGGCGGAACATCGGAGGGTCATTACCAAGTTCAATAGAACTGGTGAAATAACATGGTCTAGAACAATAGACCGACAAGGCTAATCAAGCTGAATCAATAAGTCAAATGTCTGAGCAATAATGAAAGCTTAAGTCATCAAAGTCATGAAAGCAATAAATCTCATAGCAGTATCTGAAATGAACTGTAATGCAATATCATGTGAAATGATAATCAAATAGCTTTCATGATCCACTGGGCATCACCGAACCATAGTGAGCACAGGTCTCAATTCAGCTGATCATATATGAATGTCAAGTAATCTATCATCAACAATATGTCTCAACCGGAAATCTCGCATGAAATGCTGAATATCTATAACTCATAGTTTGGGGTCTTTATCAAGCAGATGTAAAATCCACCACCTGAGTTATCTCAGGATTTAAATCTTTGCTCTTTATCTATCTGATCTCTGTCAATTCTTTTCAATTCTGTGACCCGCTTTCAATATCTTTAAGTCTTTAATTCTATGTTCAGAAATTAACTGAACCTGTCCAGAATCATTTCATGTCACATTATTAGCTTTTTAGCTTTTAAAATCATTATTTCATCTGATTCTGATACTGATAACTCATCTATCTTTCTTTCGTTCATATTCTTTGTTTCATTAATATTCTCAAAAGACCTATATATATATATATATATATATATATATATATATATATATATATATATATATATATATATATATATATATATATATATATATATATATATATATATATATATATATATATACTCATGTTGCTTAAATTCATAAATCTTTCATCATTATTTATGGATATTAAATTATAAAATATCATTTATTTGTGATGTTAAAATATCAAAATAAAAGGTTCGGATCCGGATCTCCCTAATTCGGACCATCCGGATTGGTCATCCGGATTCGGACCGGAATATTCAATCCGAACTTGGCCATCCGAAACATAGGAACCGAAATGGCAGCTTCCGAATTTGTACATCATCCGAAATCATATCAATCCGAATTGGGACATATGATCCGAAGTAACATTATCCGAAGTGGGCAATCAAATTCGGACCACGTAAGATCCGAAACAGTCATCCGAAATAAGCCCCCCGAATTCGGGTTCAACCGTATTCGGATCCATATCTTCATAATTTTCCAGAAATTTGTTCTTATTGTTCTAACATATGTTCATACGGATTTTACATAAAATTCACTAAAACCCATTTATATTAACATGCAACTTTATATTATGTTATATTATCATTCTTGAGTTGATTTTATACTATTTTCCCTATCAATAACATCAGAATTTTGATCAAGATCATCCAAAATCAATATTTTTGATCAAGAACACATTATTTACAAAATTTCTGATTTTCACCTTATTTGGATGATCCAAACTAAAATTTTTGTTTCTATTACATTTGTACACTTAAATACATGATTATCAATTACAATTTATAACATGCAACTCATAAATTTCATAATTTAATTTCTTATTTCGGTTTTTTTTTTCATAAGAACCGAACCAAACTTGCATAAACATCAAATTTAAGTGGTTTTGACCTTGAATTCTTGGTAATTCCTTGTTGTTTGATGCTTGTAACCTTCACTTGACTTCAATTCTTCAATTGTTTTGCAAATTTATGGAACTTTTGATGATTTTTGTGATGTTAGCCGTGAGATAGAGAGAGAGTAGAGAGAGTGTGTGTAAAATTATGAATTGTGATTAATGATCATTAATTGGGTTTATATATCAATTTGGTTATATTTTCCATATAACCCACTAAACTTTTGTATTTTACATCTCTTTTAATTTAATCATATTTAATACTTTATATCATAAATTTATTTTTAATTAAATAATCTCATACTTAATTAAATTTATAAATCAAATAATGTAATGAAATTACATTAACGGCTCAAATACAGATTTTAAGTTCAGATAAAGACTAGGTTGTTACACAACCGGTTACTCATTGATAAAACATTGATTTACTGATTTTTAGTTAGTTTGGAGTTTTCTATGCAAAGAAATATGATTTGGGGTTTTAATCACAAAAGACTGACAAGTTGAGAGTTTTTGGCGCAATTATCCCTTCTGATAATACTTATTATTATTCTAAGAAGATATTTTCTGAGAAAAAGAATTAGTATTGTCAGAAAGTTTTAAAACTGTTGATTTAGAAGTTTCACCATAGTAAAACTTGATTGAAATCTCATCTTTAAATTTCTCTTTGTCTTTGTTTATCTTTAGAATATACTTGAGATTTAGATTGGAACTTTTTTTGGTTAACTCTTCCTCAAGATTTGAAATTTTGTCTTGAAGAGTTTTAATTCCCTCAGAGGTCTTCAATAAAGAAGTTTCATTATTCTGATTTGTTTTTCAAATATCCAGCTTTAGCTCACCTATATTTTTAGATAAACAAAAATTATTTGATAAAAGATGTTTAACTTTAGCATTCAAATAATTTTCACGTTCAGAATCCTTCAATTTCTTCATCAAGTCAGATATTTGACATTTAAGCTCTTCTGTTTCAGAATTCAAAATTTTCTCTCTCTTAAAATTTATCAATCTTTAATTTCAAAAGATTAACTTCAGATACAGCCTGAGTCTTTTCAAAAATCGCTTGTGTCAGAAGACAATCAGACTCAGTAAGTTTAATAGTTAATTCAGTTTTATCTTTAGTTAACTCTGAAATTAGATTACAATGAGATGAACTGTTCTGAAAAATTTGAATCTGTTTTAACAACTCAGAATTCTTCTCAGTCAAGTATTTAACATTGTTATTTGCATGAAATTTTTTTCATTCAGTTTCATCAATACATCAAAGTTATTTCTAAACTTCTTCTCAGCATATTCGGCTCTTGCAGTTAGAGCTTGATATTCAGCAACACTCACGTGTGAAGCCATAATATCTGGAAAAGAAATTTAAAGTGTTAAACAAATAGGCTCAAAATAATATTCAGATAAGCTCTGAACTTCAAAAATTAACCTGCACCTGAAAAATTCTAAGTCAGAAAGATATATCCATGAAATAACAAACTCTGAATTGATAAAATAAAGAGACAGTGCAAATTTACCTTAAGAATTGAAAGTCAAACCAAAAAGGTTAAAGTCAAACTTAGTCAAAGTCAAACTTCATCAAAAAGGTCAAACTTTTTCAACTTAAATCAAACTAGGTCAAACTTTGTCAACTTAAATCAAACTAGGTCAAACTAGATTGAATTAAGTCAAACAAAATCAAATTTAGCACATTAGGTCAAAAAAATCAAACTTTCTTGAACGAACCACTCGAAATAGAAGCTTATGAACCCGAGATTAACAACTTTCGAATTCGAGATGTAAATGATAAAAATTCGACTTGAACTTCGATTCGTGTAGTATAAGTCCTATTGACTCGAAGTATAATTCTTTGGACTCGAGATTCTTGAAGAAAAATGATTAAGGATGCGAGATGCTTCAACGTTGAACTCGAGATTCTTGAAGGCCAGACTCGAGATTCGATTCCTGTGAACTCGAATTCGAAACCAACCGAGATCTTGTTCTTGATTCGAGATGAACTTGCCTTAGACTCGAAGTGGATAGCTTGAAACTCGATAATTTCTTGTAGACTCGAGATCTTTAGATAGTTGAACTCGATATAAATCAATTGAAACAAGTTTGCATGAAATTCATGTTGCATGGCAAACTCGAAATATATGGAACTTGAATTTACATGCAGATAACAAATTAAATCAGCCACTATAATTGACTATTTGACCTCACTTGATGCAAGCAAAATGCTTTAAATAGTTTAATTCACACGACACACGAGCTCGAGTAAGAGAGACGCGAGCTCGAGTTGCATGAAAATGATTCTGAACTTGGAAGATACCAACCTGTACTGAAATGGAGAAATTAATTCAAAGATCAACCTCCATATTTGACTTCTAAATTGTTCTTTTTGTCCACCGTCCCCTCAATTATTTGAAGTTCTGGTTGACTCAAAATTTAATCATGTAGACTCGAGATGGTGATGTTAAACTCGAAATGGAGCAGTAGTAGACTCGAGAAACAAATCACATGGATATTTCCAATTAATATAGCCACTAATTTTGACCTTTGACTACCGACCATTAATATCATGCAGACTTGCATGGACTCGATGTAGGTCCCAAAAGGTTTCCCTAGTATGTTACTCTAAGCTGTAGAGGGAGGTGAATACAGCTATTTAAAACTCAACACAGTTTTCTCAATGTTTGTGTATATTATCAACAACTGTTAATTACAAACAAGCTTGAACTGCGGAATGGTTCAAGCTGAGATGACAGATACAACATATGTTTAACTAATCTAAGACACACTCAGGCTTAGTACAATGAATACACTCACTAAGATGAACTCACTGTTTACGAGACAGACAGATGGACAGCTTGAATAAGAACAGCTTGGACACGCGTTACTGTTTTATTCAAGCAGAATTGCATGCATGAAAACACACTTCTTTGCACGATCTGAATATCACTCTTGGTTATCTCACATTCCTTAGAAACTTCCTTTTATACTCTCACTGAGAATCTCAGTGAAGCTTCCTCATTGGACAAGGAGATAGTGGGATGTCTTTCCAAAAAGTCAAAACAACTTTTCTGCACGTTCTGACAAAGCAGACTTGCCATTACATCGCAGAATCTTTGTCTTTTTCCTTTTTGTCTCTGTTGTAGAAGGCTTTAACCAAAAGAGGAATGTCAACTTTAAACATTTCATCTTCTGTTATGGCCATTTTGATATAAAAAATGGTCTGTCACCCATTTCAAATATCCACTTTGTCTTCATGTAACTGAACAGCGTAGGCAGTCTTTTGCAGCTTCTGTTTTCCACTTTGTTTTCGACTTTGTAAACTGATCTTGTAGTCCAAAACAATACATGAGGACATGGAAACATATTCCATAAAGTGTTTAGCCTGTTCACAAAGAACAGAACACTTAAAATTTGTCCAAGCTGCTTAACAGGATAGAGCAGCGTAGACAGTTATATGTCCAGCCTGTTCAACAGAATAGAACAGCTTGGGCAATCTGCCTTAGTTGCAACAAATGCAACAGGGTAAACAGCTTTGACTAATATTGCAAATCACTTTTCAGTTTTCAATAAGGCATTAACAGACCTTAAATTATACCTTCAAGTGCAACAAACAGGTTTGATTAAAAATCTCCCCCTAAGATGTAGTACAGGTTTGACTGGGGCCTTTTTGTGCCTAACACTAGGGATTCTCAGTTGGACACGAGTTTACAATTAACTCAAGCTCGTGTCCTTAAGGGTCGAGATCGACTCTGAATGACGTGAAGTCCCAACAATTGCAAGCAATATTGGCTTTTGATCAGCTCAATTTATGACTTCTTGACGTCATTTGATATTATTCATCTGAATCAGAAACAAGCAAACAAGTTTCTGTCAAATAAAAGCAAACAGATCAAATTTGTGTACATGAAATGATGAACAACAACAAGAACAACCTGGCCAATTCTGAAATTTAACATGTTTTACGTGAAAACGTTAGAATTAAGCCACAAAATACATCACAAATGAGTACTAAACATAAACCGAATCCAAATGATACTCATTCAAAGACCAAAATAAAAAATGCATCAAGAACATGCAGTGAAACACCAAGAACACACACGCTTAAAAACTTCCAAAATTCTTAAGGAAATTTCCCTTGGAAATTACTTTTATACCTAATATCTACACTTTCATCTAATTACATGATTAGTCCCTAAACTAATGATTTCATCACAATATCGAACCTATATATACATACATACATACATATATATATATATATATATATATATATATATATATATATATATATATATATATATATATATATATATATATATGTATAGACACACACACACATATAGACTATGGTTCATGTGAGTACCTAAAAAATGCAGAGTACTGTGAGTGCCTGTGAACACACGGGTTTCGGCTATGAACATACTTTGAAAAAAAAAATTTCATATTCATTTAGATACAAATAATATAAGACTATTTGTAAAATATTACATACATCACACTTTCTAACATCTTAAAAGTAATGTGAATGGGAAACAATTTTTGTGAACATACTTAGTGTGGACATATGTTCACAACAGTTCAATTCATGTGAACATGCAAGTCTCACATTGTTCTATTGTGATTTTTTACAAGTAGTCTTGTATTATTAATTTAAACATGATAATGAAAAAATCAAAAAATTGGTTTTAAGTAAGGTACCTCCGGTACTCCGCTATATATATATATATATATATATATATATATATATATATATATATATATATATATATATATATATATATATATATATATATATATATATATATATATATATATATATATATATATATATATATATATATATATATATATGTATACATATACACACACACACACACACACACACACACACACACATATATATATATATATATATATATATATATGGGTTCAATAGAAAAACAATGTGCGCATCAGGATACCATAGGAAATTTATATCCACCAATCGCAGTCATTGGATCTCATGCATTAATTAAAAAGAACAAGGTTTCAATGATGTAATTAATATCACTTTTCGGATGCATTATCTAATCGATGCATCAATGTGCATAAGGCAAAATGGTAAACATGTAAAATGTCTAAATAGAAATCTCACTACTTTCCAAGTAAAATATCACTTTTGTTTAATTGATAAATCTCATCAAAATCGGCAAGTAGAGATAGGTTTTTCTAGCATTATAAATGATTTTTAAAATCTACTAAATTAATGTAAAATGAATATACCTATAATTCCCTTGAATAATCTTCTTGATGCATTTCAGATTGTTTATGCACCATGTTGGTTTCCTATGGCTTCATATTGCACATTGGTTTTCCATTGAACTCACCCCTACATATATATATGTATATACATATATATATGTAGGGGTGATATATATGTATATATATATATATATGTATATACATATATCTATATATATATATATATGTATATATATATAATATATATGTATATATATATACATATGTATATGTATATACATATGTATGTATATACATATGTATATACATATACATATGTATATACATATACATATATATATGGTTCGAGAGAGTACCACCCATTATGCAGCGCACCAGAAGGTACCACCTTTAAAAAAACTTTTTTTAAAATTTTTTTCATAAACATGTTTTAATAGACATTATGAAGATCATACATAAATTTCACATCCATTCACATTTCCTAGCTCCTAAAAAGTGATGTGAACACACACTTACATAATTTTGAAGACATGTGAACATGCATTTATGTGATGCGTGTTTTCATGCACTTAAAGTGTTCGGATTTGCATGAAATTTACATATGATCTGTGTAATGTTAATTAAAACATGTTCATGAATAAAATTTCAAAAAAATTACTTTTAAGTGTGGTACCTTCTGGTGCGCTGCATAATGGGTGGTACTCACTTGAACCTAAATCTATATATATATAAATATATATATACATACATATATATATATATATATATATATATATATATATATATATATATATATATATATATATATATATATATATATATATATATATATATATATATATATATATATATATATATATATATATAGGGATGGGTTCAATAGAAAACCTATATGCATCGGAAAACCCGGGAACCACTTTATGGCCATTGGATCAGGTGATGCATCACGCGGGAATTTGGTGCATCACGCGGGGAATTTGATACATCACGCGGAAATTGTGATGCATTTGTGGTGGTGCATGGAGGTTTTCCGATGCATGTTGGTTTTCCATTGAACTTCCCTATGTGTGTGTGTACACATACACACACACACACAATATGGTTCGTCTGAGTACCTAAAAAATACATAGTACCGTGAGTACCTGTAAACACACGGGTTCCAGATGTGAACATGCTCCAAAAAAAGTTTTTTTTAATTTTTTTCATATTCATTTAAATACAAATAATATAAGTTTATTTATAAAATAATTTCATACATTCACACTTTTTAGCCTCTAAAAAGTCATGTGAACATGAAAAAATTCACGTGAACATGCTTAGTGTGAACATACGTTCACAACAGTGCATTTCTTGTGAACACACACGTTTCACATAGTTCTAGTGTGTGTTTATGTGTGATTTTTTGAAAGTAGTCTTGTATTATTACTTTAAACATTATTATGAAAAAAAAATTATTAAAAATGGTTTTAAGAGAGGTACCTTCGGTATTCCGCAAAATTAATGGTACTCATTTTAACCCAAATCTATATATATATATATATATATATATATATATATATATATATATATATATATATATATATATATATATATATATATATATATATATATATATATAATATGGTTCGTGTGAGTACCTAAAAAATGCAGAGTACTGTGAGTACCTGTGAACACACGGGTTTCAGATGTGAACTTGCTCCGAAAAAAGTCTTTTTTTTGAATTTTTTTTCCTATTCATTTAGATACAGATAATATAAGACTATACGTAAAAAATTATATACATTTACACTT
>JAANYP010004127.1:67500-274478 GCA_020465985.1 Centrapalus pauciflorus
CCACCCCCTCTCTCTCGACCTTCATTTCCTCTCTTTTTCTCTCGGCAGATCACAACCATTGGCCATTGCCGCTATTCACCATCACCATAATATATGAAAAGATGAACACGTATACGATGAACATTAAGATCATGAACGAATATGAATAAAGAAGATGAACATGAAAATGAAGATGATGAACAAAATAGATGATGAACGAAGATGATTAACATTATTACGATGATGAATGAAGATGATGAACGAAGATGCATCAAGAATATGAAAATGAAGATAAAGATGATAAGGTGAATGAAGATGAACGATGAACACGATGCATAGATGAATACGATGCATAGATAAATTTGTGTACTTTTTGTTAATTGTTTCTTTTTTGAATACGATACATAGATGAATTTGTGTATTTTTTTGTTAAATTTGGAAGTATATCGATCAATTGAATTCATTTAGCATTTATTATTTGATTATTTGTTAAAATATTAAATTTAATGTGGTATGCACATTCCCCAAAATGTTCTTCCTTGTTTATTTCTGCAATGCACAATATGCATATAACATTGTCCAACTATTTACCATTTTGTCATTAATGTAATCCACACAATTTTTTGATCCAATGGATGGTATAGGTTCTTTTGTATCTCGATGTATAAAAGTTCTTAATTGAACCTCCCTTTATATATATATATATATATATATATATATATATATATATATATATATATATATATATATATATATATATATATATATATATATATATATATATATAGAATCAGGTTCATCAGCGTACCTATGAGATTCCAGCGTATCCAGCGTACCCTAATGTGAATGATCATTCACATATATATTTTTTTAATAAACATGTATTAGACAATATTATAAGACTTTTTTTCAAAAGGAGCAACATCATAAATCTTGTGAATGGTAAAAAAAGATCATGTGAATGGTCATTCACACCATTCACATTGTGTGAAATGACCATTCACATGGATGACCATTCACATAAATATGCATTGAGCATTCACATAATTTTTAAGGACACAGAAAGTGTGAATGTATGTGAAATTCATATATCATGTGTATAACATTAATTTAAACATGGTTATGAGAAAAAAAATTAAAAAAAAAAAGTTTTTTAAGGTTGGTACCTTCGGGTGCACTTGATTTCGAGAGGTACTTTTTTGAACCTGACTCTATATATATATATACACACACACACACAAATGTATAAGGTTTTTTTATGTGACATAAGTAATCAATACATTTGTATTTTTACACTTTTATGGGTTTGATTCGCAAGACACTTATTTTCTCTAGATTAAAGAGTTAAAGTGAGTATGATAGAAGTACTCAAGTGAGAAAAAGGTTTGAGAATTAGACTGAACCAACAAAAATATAGTGAAGAGATTTATACACAACAAAGTTTTGACATACACAACAATTTTATATAAATTGACTATCTAACCCTTACTAAGGTGTTGTTATTTTGCATAAGTCATAAGTGATAGAAAACTCATTGATGTGTTGATTGATAAGTGACTGACGCTAATTACTGAATACCTAATTAATAAGTTCGTTTCTTTTGTATGTTGAATCTGTATTTTATATATATATATATATATATATATATATATATATATATATATATATATATATATATATATATATATATATATATATATATATAGAATATGGTTCGTGTGAGTACCTAAAAAATGCAGAGTACCGTGAGAACCTGTGAACACACGGGTTTCAGATGTGAACTTGCTCAAAAAAAAGTTTTTTTTTTCGAATTTTTTTTTCATGTTCATTTAGATACAAATAATATAAGACTATACGTAAAAAATTATATACATTTACACTTTCTATCATCTTAAAAGTCATGTGAATGTGAAAAAATTCATGTGAACATGCTTAGTTGTGAACACACGTTCACAACAGCACACTTCATGTGAACACACACGTTTCACATAGTTCTAGTGTGTGTTTAGGTGTGATTTTTTGCAAGTAGTCTTGTATTATTAATTTAAACATGATTATGAAAAAAAATTTCAAAAAAAATGATTTTAAGCGAGGTACCTCCGGTACTCCGCAAAACTAGTGGTACTCATTTGAACCCAAATCTATATATATATATATATATATATATATATATATATATATATATATATATATATATATATATATATATATGTATGTATGTATGTATGTAACACCCTTCAAACCCGAATAAATGTCACGTTATTTACAATACACATGTGGCAATAACGCATATAATATCCATTACGCAATGTCAAAGGTTTACACAAACACTTTTAATTTAAAACATTTAACACAAAATAAAAAACTCCAACATACATATCCCCAAACACCTCGATACATATATCCACATTTAAACCCGATACAAATAACTGAAGTTTCCCAACAGTAATATCCACATACACTCAACGGTGTGCAAAACCCTCTGCAACAAGCTCAAAGCTCCTACTTCTGCTCAGGAGCTGGCGGCCCGATCTTCTGTCCCCTTAACACACAGTTATACTCGAATACGTAAACTTCACTTCTCGTGAGTACACAATGGTTAGACTCTGCACAAATCACATATTCACATAATCACATGTTAAGCATGGCAATCACTATAACTCTACACACTCTAGCATAACCCATGCCGCACTAGCCCCTACCCAGAGGCACTCTAACCTTTACCCAGAGGTACTTGAGATCCAATACATAATGAGATACTCTTCTCAGTTGGAGAAACTCCTCCCCCCTGCAGCCAAGCCACACCCGTGGAGACTAGAAGGAATAAAAACCTCAGGAGCGACCTGACAATAAACACAACTACACACACACACACACACACATATATATATATACGCATATATATATATATATATATATATATATATATATATATATATATATATATATATATACACACATATATATATATATATATATATATATATATATATATATATATATATACTATATATATACATATATATATATATATACATACATATATATATATATATATATATATATATATATATATATATATATGGGAACCCTACCCAGGGTTAAATAGAGTTACTCAGCTCCCGAGATAACCCATCGCGATCAGATTATAATGGATATCATTTGTTACTCAATGTACATCTCAACATACATACACATGTATCATAAATAAGGTAAGGTAAGATCATACCTGGGGGGCAACTCGCGGTGCCCACCACATCATCACAAATCATATATGCACATATGAAGTATAAACACTGAAAGACTCAAAAGAGGCGACATGTCTTTTCAAAGAACTCGCATACTCACCTGAAACACGATAGCCAACTCTAACTAATCCTTCTGACACACTCTGTCTCGACCCGATCTCTGTCAATCCCTGTATACAGAACGAATCTTCCCAGATTAATCCCAACTCAACAGATAAGCCCCGTATATCCTATAATCAATAACATAAAGGATTGACCCCAAAAAGTAACCCCTAATAGGATTCACGGCCCAAAAGCCCAAACCCAAATCAGGCTGATCGCGGCCGCACTCGCTTGAGCGCGGTCGCGCTGCTCATATCACGGCCCGTGCACATGAATTCTAGCACACGCTTAACCTATCGCGACGAGTTGCAGATCCCCTACTTCTATTTCAGTTCTGTCCAGGGGCATTTTCACCTCCCCAACTCGATTTCAGCCACAACAGCTCGTAAAACTCCTCTAGCAAAACTTCTAATATGCTCATAAACCAAGTCCCAACATATCATTACAATTAACATAACAAAACTCGCTAAATTAGAGGTTCCTCACCTTGCGACTATGAATAACACTATATGAAGTTTGGAGATGATGAATTGCAGCAACTTAATTCAATTGTTATGGCTTCCCTCTGATTTCCAGCAATAAATAGCACGCACACACAAACTCTTGTTAATGTTTACAAAGTGAAAGAAATAAGGAAACGTGGCAACATATAAATGTATCCGTTTATAACGTGGGTTTGACACCGATACCCGAACCCGTTATCAAAAGTTCACATTTTATATCAATAAATCCCATTTAATCCATTGAATCCATAAATACAATTAATCCACTAAAATTACATCCCGAAGCCACGTATTATCGGTCCCGACACGTATAATCCACCTAACGAGACGTAACTGGACTAACGCAATATTCAAATTTATAATTAGTCAATGGGATAATTACACGCACCTGCTCGGGAGTTCTGGTGTAACAAATACTCCCCCCTTACAAAGATTCGGTCCCCGAATCTAACTCTGACTTTGAAACAAGAGAGGATAGCGACTCCGCATCTGATCTTAGGCTCCCAAGTCGCGCTGGTACCCTTATGGTGTCTCCACTAAATGAATACCAATGAGATCTCTTTATTGCGCAACTTCTTCATTTTACGGTCAGTGATCATCTCAGGCTGCTCAGCATATCTCAACTGATCATCCACTGATATCTCTGACAGGGGCACATACTGATCTTTTATCGCTGAGCACTTTCTCAAGTGACTCACATGAAACGTATCGTGCACACCAGCCAACTCTGGCGGTAATCTCAGTCTATAGGCCTGATCTCTGACCCTGGCCACTATCTCAAATGGCCCAATGTACCTTGGACTCAGTTTACCCCTGTGTCTGAATCGGATCACACCCTTCCACGGAGACACCTTCAATAACACCTGAACACCCACACTGAACTCAAGCTCTGAGGTACGGCGGTCAGTATAACACTTCTGGCGTCTCTAAGCAACTCGCATATGCTCACAGATCACAGCTACTTTATCACTGGTCTCTTGAAGTAGCTCGGGACCACTGATAGGTCACTCACCGACCTCTCCCCAACACACTGGGGTTAAACACCTACGACCACGTAACGCCTCAAATGAGCCATTTTAATCATGGTGTGGTAGCTATTGTTATACGCGAACTCAACTAATGGGTGATAAATAACCCAACTGCCTCTTAAATCAATAGCACATGTTCTCAGCATATCCTCGAGCGTCTGGTTCGTGCGCTCAGTCTGAGGCATGTAAGTTGTACTCAGTTGAACCCGTGTACCCAACTCTCTCTAGAAGCTCTGTTAGAACCGCAAAGTAAATAGAGTGTCACGATCAGAAGTAATCGACTTCAGAATCTCATGTCTCGACACAATCTCATTAATGTACAGCCGCGCTAGCTGGTCCATCGTGATCGTACTCCTAACAGCAAGAAAGTGCGCACTCTTTGTCAATCTATCCACTATGATCTAGATCATGTCGTTCCCACGAACCGTACGTGGAAGTCTAACGATGAAATCCATCGTGATGTGGTACCACTTCCACTTGGGGATCTCTAGTGGATGTAGTCGACCGTGCTGCTTCTAGTGCTCACTCTTAACTCTCAAATAAGTCATACACTACTCGACGTATCGGCCCACGTCTCTCTTCATACGTGGCCACCAATAGAACTCTCTAAGGTCTCTGTACATCTTGGTGCTCCCAGGATGAATAGACAGTCTCATTTTGTATGACTCATCGAGAATTAACTGCCGCAAAATCCCAACTCTGGGAAACCAGAATTTATCTCTCCAAAATGTATATGCCCCAGTCATCTCTTACCAATGCCTCTATCTGTCCCACCAATCTCTCTCTCTCTCTCTCTCTCTCTCTCACTCTCTCTCTTTTTTCACATTCTTCTCCCAGAGGTCGTCCATTTGTGCCAATCTTAGGTAGTCGATCAAACTAAAAGTGATCTCGAGCCTCACAGCTCGAGTAGTAATCATCTGGGCACACGCCTTACGGCCCAAGGCGTCAGCTACAACGTTCGCCATCCCAGGGTGATACTGTATCTCACAGTCCATAATCTTTCAGAAACTCTAGACTACGTCGCTGTCACATATTCAAATCCTTCTGATTGAACAGGTAATGAATCTGAAATTTGTTTAAAAACGAACTATTCTTCATCGAAGAATTTGAATTTTTTGAAAATCTCGTTGGGATTTTGATTCTATGGATCAAATGATGTGATTTGTGATTTTTAGATCGAGTCTGTAGTTTTTAAAGACGATTTGACTAATATATGTCTCATATTTTAATTCCAAACACACAAGTTTTGATTTAGAATTTTCAGACTTTTTTGAAAAAGTCGTGTTCTTCATATTTTTGTCAAATTTTGGGGTTTTAATCTGAAATTAGCCAAAGTCTTTTTTACAAAAAGTATTTCTGTGTGTAAAATGAACCTTCGAAATCAATTTGAGGTCAATTCATGAATTTTTATTGAAAAATTTGAATCAGAACTTGTTTTTATTGAAAAATGATAAAACTCGGGCAAAATAGAGTTCATAGTGTTACTCGAGTTTTATAAAGAAGCATTCGAGTTTCATCAAGTTTTATTCGAGTTTGATGCCTTTGATATTCGAGTTCGATTCCTTTGTTATTTGAATTTGATTTCTTTGTTAATCGAGTTTTATTTTTTGTTAATCGAGTTTAATTCATTGTCATTCGAGTTTATTTCTATGTCAACCGAGTTTGAGTAGGAATCTATCGAGTTTAGTCATTATTTGATTCGAGTTTGAGTCAAGTTCATACGAGTTTCATCCTTATTTCAATCGAGTTCAACCTTCTCCATTCGAGTTTCATTGTTCATCAACCGAGTTTGAGCCTAAGTCATTCGAGATTCATCAATCAATACCCGAGTATGATTCTTTATACACCCGAGTTTCATCATTAATCACCCGAATTTTCTCATAACACATTCGAGTTTTTCCCTTTGACCTTTGCTGCTTAAGTTGGCCATAACTTTTGACTGGAACGTTATTACATTGCCTACCATACGCCAAACGAAGCTTGAACCGGTTCGGTAAATTTTCGAGGACTAATTCGACTCCAGAAAAAAGTTACGAGCATTAGTCTGTAGAATTAAATGATGTGTAATACTTGGCAACCAATTTCAACAACTAAAATTTATTCCACGTAGGTTATTTACCGGTTCATGTAGGATTAATAACTAGTTTCAACCGGTTACCCATTTATAAAACCTTGATTTACTGATTTTTAGTTAGTTCGGAGTTTTCTATGCAACGAAAAATGGTTTGGTGTTTTAATCACAAAAAACTGATAAGTTAGAGGTTTTTTGCGCAATTATCCCAAAGATTTTTAAGCTGAAAAAGAATACTTTTTAAAATCTTACTCTCTGAGTATATCATTGAGGTTAATTGATCTAATCTCTTTAATTTTTCATAATCTCATTGCTTCTGAGATTCTCTTTGTTAGAATTCTTCCTATTCCTTCTTACTGGATTCTCTCATAATCTCTCATGAGCTTATTTTTTCGTAAAAATCTGATTCATTTCATATCTTCTATCAGATTTTTCATTTCTTTATGATTTCTCCCAACTCATCATTCCCCAACATTCATTCTGAATTACATCTCCTAATTCATCTTAGCTGAAAATTCTAATCATTATTTGTATGATCTCTAATGAGCGTAAATGCTTAAGATTATTTTTGTTGACTCTGTTTATGCACCTAACTGTGTGATAGGCATAAACATCGCTTCTATGGTCTAACCAGAACCAGAAGACCTACCCAATGAGCAAACTGTCTATAGTTTGTGTGAGTGAGGGTTCTTTAGATCTATTAACTGAGAAGTGTCAGTTATCACGGGATACTGACAGGGTCGAGCAGAGGTAAAATGTAAATGAGAGGGGTATATTGACAGGAGATGATGGTGAATCAGATCATGCTTTCGATATAAAGTTGACTGAATTTATTTCTCAAAAGTGAGTCGGAGGGAGCTTAGTTAAAAATTGCAGAGAGCTAAGAGTTGAGAAAGGATTTGAAGAAAAGATAATCCTACATACACCGTGTCGGCTGGGTAATCCACATAATTATCAAGCCATAGGTGCCTTGATATTGAAAAAGACGTCATGGACCCAGTGACGCATGCACTTAACCCACCAACTACTCAGTTATCTCTCAAAAGATCTTTGTTTCAATAATCATGGTGATATAGCACATTTTTAACGATATATCATTTGGATATTATTGATATTGAAACAAGGAAGACATTTGCTCTGGTCTCTGACTTCATTTGATGCACATTGTGTCTAGAGCTGATTATATACATTTTTAGGACACATCGAGTCTGACAGTCTGCGCGACTATAAACTGCTAGTCCAAAGTGATTACGCCGGAACAAATAAGAGTGATTCTTTCATGATAAAGGATTTCACGATAACTATTTGAAAATTCTACCAGTGTTAACATCACGCCAGCACTGAAAGTAGGTCACATAGATTATGTCTATTGTGCAAACATGACTCCTATGTGGACCTAGACTCGCTATTTTACAAATAAATTTGTTTCATTGTTCACAAAGTTGAAAAGCTTTGTTTGTTTTGTAAAGGAAATAGTATTCATTTGAGGGGGAGTGAGATATTTGTTCAGTATAGGGGGAGAGAATACCATTTTAAGGGGGAGAGAGACAACTTGTAATATTTCTGCATTGTAATTGCAGTTGTATTTCTGCTACTGTAAGTTTACTGGATCTACGTCTCTGAAGAATTTACATGACATTCATAATCCTTATGATCATCATGAGGGGGAGAAAAGCTGAATTTCAGAGACAACTGTTGAGTAGTTTGAAGACAATTGCAACAACAGTTCAAGATAATTGAGACAACTGCAGAAGATTTAAAGATGAAAGATGATAAGTTGTCTTTACTTGATCAATGGAGAGAATCAAAAGTTGTTCATGATTCAAGGGGAGAGTTTGCTCAAAAGAAAAGAGAAGTTCAGAGAACAAGAGATTTGAATATCAGAGAGAGATAAAGAAGTTCAGAGATCAAAAAGAAGAAAAGAGAAAAGGATTGAAGTTCCTGATTTGAACTGTAACTAAGAAAATGCTTTCATCTCTGAGGGGGAGATTGTTGGGTACAAATATAAATAGAGATGAAAACAATTAATTGTAAAAGTTCAGGTACTATTTTGTACTTACTAAATACTTCGTATTTTAGTATAAATAAGGTGTAATGTACAACAAAGAAGAAGAATACAATAGAGAAGAAGTGTACAACAAGACGTATGCTTGCACAAATTGAGATAGAAGAATACAATAGAGAAGAAGTGTACAATAAGTCATCAATAACTCAATGTAAAATTTCTATCTCAATATAAGCATTCGGTATTATGTGTTAATGATGGTTGTTGATGTTCTTAATGTTTAATTGTTGATTGAGTTGTTGAAATTGAATTATCACAAAGGTTTTCAAGCTGAATAAAGAAGACCATTTGTTTTTTAAATTAGAAAAATTGTCTTTTTAGTTATAATTTTGATATTTTGATTAAAAGATTTAAAATTATTTAATTTAAAAGTAGATTTAATAGCATGCATGTGGGCCTCTTCTGAATCTTACTGCTTTTGAACATTGTCATGTCAATTGTCCTTTAGTGAACATGGGACCACCACCAAACTGTCACTATTAGGCTACGTAGAGTTATTGGTAAGGATGTCAAGCAAATCTGCAGTCACGTCAGTGCCACATCAGTTTTGTTATCCTTTGTCATTTTGATGTCATTTTGAGGATGTGGATGACATTCAATTTTTATTTTTCATTTTTAACTTAAATATAAACATTGAAATAAAAAAAACATTAATTTAATAAATTAAAATTAAATATAACATTAAAAATTAAATATTCAACTTAAAAATAAAGACATTCAATGTATCTCATCAACAATTAAAATAAAAACATTGAAATAAAAAATAACACTTGAAAATTAAAATAAGAACATTAAATTTAAACATTAAAATAAAAAAACAATAAAATGAAGATTAAATTACGCAAAATCTTGGTCCGAATATTCGTTTTCAAAAGAATTAACTGGATCAACGTTGAGACCAATGTTTTGAACACCCCAAATATGTTCAATGTTTTTTTATTAATTTGAAATTATAGAAATGAAAAAATTTAGAAAATATTGTGGTTGTGTTAAGTTGAGAAAATAAAAAAATATGTATGTATATATAAAGAATAATGAAATATAAATAATTATATATATATATATATATATATATATATATATATGTATATATATATAATATGTGTGTGTGAGAAATGGTTGAAAGTGTTCGGCATCCAAATGTCGATGCCATGGTTTTGCATGTCGATGCCATGGGGAGGGGATGGTGTGCCAAGGATGCCAAGCTCGGTATCATTCCAATGTCACGGTCACTCCATGTTGCCTGTGGCCTTCGGTAGATTGTGTTTTCCGGTTGCAGACATTGAAGCCCAAAAAAACCATTCAGCCCAAAATCAAATAGGGCCAAAGTGTGTAAAAAAATGTCGATTGAATAAGTAATGATAAGTGATGATTTATCACTTATTAATTATGAAAAAAAATGCATTAACTAGTCAAAATCATTTATTATTGGAAAAAGAATACTCCTAACATTTTTATCATCATTGCACTTTACCTTCTAAAAATACAAATAAAATAATCTTTTCTATATAAAATTAGGGTTTATTATGAAAAAAACCAACATGTTTTCACGTTTTTTGCGTTTTCGTCCCTCCATGTTATTTTTTTCCATAAAAAACCTCAAGTTATTCTTTTCTTATTGGTTTAGTGAAATTTGGACATTAGAACCCGGTTTTTCAAGTTTTTAAAACCTGGTTCACAAATTATAATCAGGGTCTAATGTCCAAAATTTCACTAAACCAATAAGAAAATAATAACTTGAGGTTTTTTATGAAACAAAATAACATTGAGGGACGAAAACGCAAAAAAACGTGAAAACATGTTGGTTTTTTTTCGTAGTTAACCCATAAAATTATTATGTACGATAAATTTTTGTTGTGAAGAAATCACTTCTCTTACCTGTAAACAACAACATAAAGGACAAAAAGTTTGAAAAGCAAAAAAACAAAGCCTAGATATTTGATTTTGATCCACCTAGTGGATATGGAACACACACACGCACCATTATGCCTCAAAAAACTACACCCAAAATCAAAAGCTTTCTTAAAGTTCATGTAATACGTACTTGTACTTTGCCCATAACAAATTGTACAAAATCTTTTTCTATTGTGGACCATGTAAAAAAGGCTTCTTTTACATCAAAACCACTTCAATATGTGCTATAAAAGAAGAACAAAAAGCACATCCATCCAGCCAATAAATGTTAGCAAATGCTCTTATAGTCCATTAACAACTAAAAAGTTGATATTTAATCAAACCAAATTGCCCTTTGATTCATAAATATGATTTTTGATCCGAGTGTTATAAGCATTAATATTTCGTTAAATGAATGATTATAACACTCTAATCCAATAAATTACGTACATTCTGGACTCAATAAAACCCTAAAATCTTCCACCATGGAGCTCCGATCAATGCCCAAATTGATATGTTAATCATAGCCATCACGATCCCGAGTTTAAAGACATCCGGAAGTTTAACATAACCAGCTGCATAAAGAGATCGGATATTGAGACATGACTAGACCAGACGCGATCATGTAATTATATAAATTCGTGAATTTAGGGTTCGAAAATGATACCTCCATAATATACAGCAGCCTGACCACTACTGTAATGTGTGAGTGCACCAAAAAGATTTGTGTTGTACGCCAAAGCCAAGGCAGCAAGAGTACCAGGGACCTTTGCTGTTAGGTGCATCGAAAGAAATGCAGAGTATAACGCGCCTACGTGAGCCGTTTGACCCGCAAATAGATAATGAATGAAGAAATAAACTGCTTGAAGAAGAACAAGTGCGAGTCGCCATCCGACTGAAAGGGATTCGAGAAAGTTGGCAACACATTTAGACATCCATGGTACTACGCCTAGAACGGTGAGTTGTGTCGCCATGCCAATGAGAACCCCGAACCATGCCAAAGTATCCCATGCTGATTTTTCGCTTAAACAATCATTCCAAGTTAGTACTCCTAATATCAAAAGCATCGATAAACCAAGCATCGCTGCAACGACACTCGAAATGTCAAGGCTCTCTCTGCATATTACACATTAAGTTGTAATTAGATTCAATACAGATCAAAGGAGGTGTCTGGATGTGTTCCATGAAAGTGAGTTTGTGATATTAAGTAATTAATTATAATAAGATATAACAAACTATATATTATAGAACAATACTATATCTACGTGATTACTTGATTATAAGTTAATTGCGTCAAAAGATAAGTTATTGTCACTTTTGTTTTATTAACTAGCAAGTTATTTTTTTTTCTATTTAAGGTAACATACTCTTTAAATAAGTCAATCAATGTAATTTTATTGGATAGGAAGGTAAAATTTGTTGACGTGACAATTTATTTGTCCAGTTAGTATTTTTTTCATAGAAATGACAGTTTAGTTGTTATCACACGTTTATTATTTTGTACAAATTAAAAGGGCTTCCAGATGATATATTGTTATTTTGTGCAATTAGAAAATATTTAAGCAATTTTAGAAATTAAAGAAATGTTGACTGGACAAAAAAATGTCACGACAACAATTTTTATCTTTCAATCTGATAAGATTACACTAGTTGACTTGATTTGAAGAGTATGTTACATTAAACAGAAGAAAGAAAATATTAGCATGTTACTCAAATAGAACAAGCGTGACAATATGTTACCTTTTGACGCAATTTGCCCATTAATTTATGCATAAAATTAAAGAGTAAATTTTAAATGGACGATTAAAAATGATCATTCGATACCAAACAATCTAGAAATCAAAATCAGTTCACCAAAACACTAAAACACTGATCATTACTTAAAATACACAATAATCAGGCTAAAAATCACCAATCCAAACACCCTCAAATGTGTATGAGATCCATGATGATGCTAAGTTGGTAACCATAATTTCGTTGAAAACAACTAGTTTGATCTTACCGATTCATAATTCAAAGAAGGATCGAGTCGTAAGTTAATTTATACTAACCCGGAGATCCATAACGCGACTGTGACGAGCATGGTTCCCATCATGATCCACTCTTCCCTTTTTATGGGACCCATTTGTTGGAGCTTATTTTGAGCCAAGAGAGGAGCATCAGGCGTGCGCTTAGTTTCGGGTGGAAAGATCTTGTATACGATGAATGGAGTTAGCATGAGAGAAGTGAACGCAGGAAAAAACGAAGCTTTGAGCCATGTAACCCATGGGTCTTTGATCTTTACGTCTAAACTGTCGGCTAATTTGATACATAACATGTTCTGAGCTGCCGCCGTCAAGAAAAGTGCACTCGAGCTACTTGACGACTGTGAGATAACAAGTGAAAGTTCCTTGCATAAATGTCATATGAAGTTTGATAATACATTTTCGGTTGTTTGTTTACTTATTAATTAAATCATCAGCTAGAGGTTCACTTGAACGTAAAATAAAATCTTAATTATTAAATTAAGTGGTAAACAAACAACACCGTATTATAAACAATGATTCAGCTACAAATTGAACGAATGTTTGAAGCTTCATACTAAATCAACATCTGATCATAAAATACACAAATTTCAATTAAACTTTGTTAGCAATATTATTTGAAATATTTAATGCCAGCTCATGCACTAAAAGACCAATTAGTTTTACTAGCAAAGGTATCACAGGCAATCGTTTGGTACCCATCAATTTAGAGGTCCATATTAAAACTTTCTTATATACTTAGGCTTATTAATGATTGAATACGGTTGACTCGCAAAGTTTTTAATTCAAGTGTTATGTGAATGTAAGTTTTTTTATTCATATACCATTTTTACTACATGTGAAATTTGTTTATTTTAAATACGTATATATTTAGAGAAACTATTTTTAAATTTGTCCTAGACCCAAAAATGATTGAGCCAATCTTGACTATGTGGCCTATTGCAAATATATTCTGTTTCCACGACTAGAATGTGTATGAGAGTATGGAGTGACTTACCCCTCCCAAATCTATCATTTTGGACACCTCAACGCCACATCAGCTTCTCTCTCCACTATTTCCGTTCTAATTTTTTAGAAATGTCCAACCTTCTAATATTTCTATCCCAATACCCATTACACAATTAATTTTATAGAGAGTGAAAGAGAGAAAATGATAGAGATCGTATTCAGCGGTGCCATAGGGGAAGGAGATGATGTTCCCGCCGGCTTTTGCGTAGGTGGCAAAGCCGCTATGTAATCGGGGGATGTTTACCCCTGAGCCTGATATTAAATTTGTTATAAAGTTATTAAACATTAAGATTTTGTAAGAAAATTCTACCTACTTTTATATTTTTGAATTAAATTAAGCACTTTTACTTTTAATTTTTATACCAAGTCCCCGAAGATTTTTAAATGAAATAAGTTAGTTGTTTCATAATGATTAAAAAAACATGTTATTAGAGTAACACCCCAAATTGCATTTTAACTGAAGAAATGATTTAATGTAAAAAACCATAATGTTTTTCTATAATACAAAATTAGATTAGGGAGTTAATCAGTCATTTTAAACTTTATACTTTAAACTGACTATAAATATTTCACTTAAAAAAAATGGTAAGTTATGAACGGACTTACTCCAAATACAAAATTGAAGGGACTTGGTAATACAAATATATTTTTGGGTTACAATTGAAAAAATAATTTTCTTTCATCTTTTTGATTGAGTCTTTGGAATTTTATTTGACTATATAACACCTTTGACATTATTGTCTTATTCAAAAGTATATATGTGACTTGTTTAGCACGTTATTAATCGATAAACAGTATAGTGACTCAAACATTCAGAAGAAAACTCCAATAATTTAATCGTGAATATGTAGTAAGTTATTTAACTTAACGCATTGAACAAAGTAATTGTTTAACGAGTTAACACGTACAAGATAAAAAAAAATATTAGCATGTAACAAGTACAAAAATTTATAGTTTGTATAAGGCAAAAAAATATCTAGAGACGTAAATAATGATGATGACGACGACGACTTAACCATGAAAATAAAGAACCAAAATTGATTATATTTGTTATGTACTGTTCTCTCAAAATTATTTAATGGCAATCCAATTTTGATCTTAAATGGGCTGAGATTTGGTTTGGCCTCAATAAAGCTTGGTTAGAAACACAAAAGCTGAGCCCATTTGATTAGATATGAGAAATAATCCAGCAAACAGTAATTGACAACTTAAATTTAAATTAGATTAATATCAAAACATAAATATGTTTTCAAATGTTTATGAGTTTGATCTCTTAATGTTATTTTTTTATCATTATACTACTCATGTTATTTTTTCATTATTGAAACAATGAATTCGTTATCAATGACATGTTCACGCTAAAAAAAAAAGATGTCAATATGAGTCTTAATGTTGGTAGTCACATATCACTAACCATATGATTAAAAAAGCAACAAATAAAGAGGTTTATGATTAGTAAAAATTAAGGAAAAAAAGAGTTATACATATAATATCTTTTATGTATATATAACATATGTTGTACGTACGTATCTAACATGTGTGTACATTGGGTTAATTTTCGGTAAGAACCCCTCAGTTCCGTAAGAACGTAAAAACAACTTTAAATTTTGTGCATTTAATGTATAAAATTATGCATTTGATACTAAAATTTATACATTTGATAGATTTATGCATTTCATTTAACATTTACGCATCTCAGGATAAATTTCACTTTACGTACGAATTTGTGCATTTGAAAAAATTTGTGCATTTAATGTTCAAATTTGTACATTTAGTGTATAATTTAATGACTCTAAAATTAAAAGGTAATTTTAGTATCAGATTATAATATCTATTTATATTGATGACCAATAATGATTTTAAGTTATAAATTGATGACCAGTCTTTAAAAAAAAAATTTTGATATTTTTTTCATAAACATGTTTTAATTAACATTATAAAGATACTATGTAAAATCACATACATTCACATCTCCTAACTCTTTAGAAATGATGTGAAATACAGTTACATAAATCTGCATATATGTGAACGTACATTTATATGATGCATGATTTTGGGCACTAAGAATGTGTGAATGTGCATGAATTTTAAATTTCATCTTTGTAATGTTAATTAAAAACATGTTTATGAAAAAAATTAAAGACAAAAGTATTTTACGAGTGGTATATTCTGGTGCGCTGCATAATAAGTGGTACTCACTTGAATATATATATATATATATATATATATATATATATATATATATATATATATATATATATATATAGAATATGGTTCGAGAGAGTACCACCCATTATGCAGCGCACCAGAAGGTACCACCTTTAAAAAAACTTTTTTAACATGTTTTGATTAACATTATTAAGATCATATGTAAATTTCACATACATTCACATCTCCTAGCTCCTAAAAATGATGTGAACACACACTTATATAATTTTGAATATATGTGAACACACATTTATGTGATGCGTGTTTTCATGCACTTAGAGTGTTCGGCTTTGCGTGAAATTCACATATGATATATGTAATGTTAATTAAAACATGTTCATGAAAAAAAATCAAAAATATTACTTTTAAACGTGGTACCTTCTGGTACGCTGCATAATGGAGGTACTCACTTGAACATATATATATATTTATATATGATCATTTGAGAAGTTAAATAATTTGGAGGAGTAAAGAAGTAATTTGTTCATATATGAATATTTACCGGTAGTTATGGCTTGTTCTACTTGTTTGATGTATATTTAATCTAGAATATTTTTGTGAAAATTAACTATTAGTATTTTAATTCAAATTGTTTACTAAAATCTTTTTTTATCAAATGGATATTTGTTCGTTTTTTCAACACTTTGTTATCCCAAATATTTATATTTGAATATTTTAGAATAAATTCATATATGAATACATACAAAAAAACTATTCATGTATAAATTCAGTGAAAAATATTCATATATGCAAGGGTATTTTCGTAATAACAGTGTACCCCTCAAATGCAAGGGTATTTTCGTAATAACATCCATCATTCACAGCACTTATAAAATGATTATTCACAACACTTAAAAAAATTATCATTCACAACACTTGTATAATGATCATTCACAACACTTAATTGATCGTTCATGTTACTTAATTGATCATTTACAACACTTATTTGATCATTCACAAGAATTATTTGACTATTATAATTCTTCTACACTTACTTGATCATTCACAACATTTATTTGATCATTCACAACACTTTTTGATCATTCACAAGAATTATTTGATTATTTACACTTCTTCTACACTTATTTGATCAGTCACAACACTTATTTGATCATTCACAAGAATTATTTGACCATTAATAATATTTATTTGATCATTCACAACACTTATTTGATCATCCACATGAATTATTTGACCATTCACAGTATTTATTTGATCATTCACATTAATTAAGTGTTGTGAATGCTCAAATAAATACTGTGAATGGTCTAAAATTCTTGTGTATAATCAAATAAGTGTTGTGAATGATCAAATAGATATTGTGAAAGGTCAAATAATTGTTGTGAACGATCAAATAAGTGTAGAAGAATTGTAAATAGTTAAATAATTCTTGTGAATGATCAAATAAATGTAGAATAATTGTAAATAGACAAATAATTCTTATGAATGATCAAATAATTGTTGAAAAATTGTGAATGGTCAAATAAGTGTAGAATAATTGTAATTAGTCCAATAATTCTTTTGAATAATCTAATTATTTTTGTGAATGATCAAATAAGTGTTGTGAATGATCAAATAAATGTTGAAGAATTGTGAATGGTCAAATAAGTGTTGTGAATGATCAAATAAGTGTGGTAAATGATCAAATAAGTACTTTGAATGATCAATTAACTGTTGTGAATGATCATTTTATAAATGTTGTGACTGAACATTTTTATAAGTGTTGTGAATGATCATTTTATAAGTGTTGTGAATGATGGTTGTTATTGCGAAAACATCCTTCCAGCTAAAAAAAGGGGGTCGCGCATTATTTTTATCTCTTTTGATCACAGCCCTTGTTTTTTTAATCTTGAGGCTTTGGAAGGGTACCTGTGGTACACTCAATTCTCATGGGCACTCTTTATAACTCATATATATATATATATATATATATATATATATATATATATATATATATATATATATAGACACACACACACACATACATACATATATATACATACATACATATATACATACATACATACATACATACATACACATACATACATACATACATACATACATACATACATACATACATACATACATACATACATACATACATACATATATATATATATATATATATATATATATATATATATATATATATATATATATATATATATATGGGTCCAATAGAAAACCAACATGCATCACAAGAACCATCAACACATCATAAGGTATAATCAAGGGCATTTTTGGAATAGCATAATTATTAATTTTTAAAGGTAATTTGGTGATAAATTAGGAATTAATTTATCCTCATTAAATTAGGAATTAAAATCTTATATTAATTATCTTCCCCATTATCCTCCCCAAATCTCTCCCCCTCTCTTTCTCTCCCTCGGCGCACCTCCAGAGACCACCTTTAAAAACAACGATGCATAACCGCAGGAGCAACGATGCATCAACATTTGAAGATAAAGAAGGTGGGAATCACCGATTTGAAGAAGATGAATGAAAACGTGTATCTCGTCTACCGGTAAATTAATATTGATGGTTTGGACGAGACCTTCAGAACGTCTTCTTGTGTCTCTCATGAAAGTCTTGCTAAATTTTATAAGTACATTCAGTGATTTTATGGCCCAAAATACTTACACAAACCTATATACAATTATATGCAACAATTATATGTTCATCATGCTATTGTACATGGCCTCCCTGGTATGCTAGGAAGTTTGGATTGCCTTCATTAGGTTTGGGAAATTATCCTAATGCCCACAAATGACAATATACTCATGCTGTGGTTACCAAACCTTCATGATTTTGAAGCGGTGACATCACAAAATCTTTGGTTTAGGTATGCGTTCTTCAGTGTCTAGGGTTCAAATAACGTCATAAATGTTTTGAATATGTAATCACTCTTTTAACAAAATATAAGAAGGCACGACACCGAGTATACATTCCAAATTTCTTGTTGACCGGATATACCATGTGTATGCCACATTTGTGAAATCATTTACGTGTCCAGATGATTCTAAACAAAAAAAGATTTAAGAGAGCCCTAGATAGAGCTAGAAAAATATGATACTAAAGTAATGAATATCAATACTTTAAGGTTTATGCTAGTTATTATGTAATTATATTATTATGGGATGTTATTAATATTTAGCCTAAGTATTATCAAAAAACAGTTAGTGTGCGTTTCTGAATTGGCTGTGACTTATCCGAACAGTCACAATGGTACTGCACCGGTTCAATTGTTTAAATATGTGCAGTAAAGAAACCGCAAGGAAGGGTGCAGATGTATGTGTGTATGGATTGATCCTATAGTCAATGAAATATATAATTCATTGTTATTATTCTACAAGTATTTTTCCTTGTTCCAAAATTACAAACCTGTGATCATAGATATGGTTTCTTTTGGTTCTATGTTTGATCAAAACTGTAGTTTTGGTTCTGTCCAAAATAGGATTACTGCAATGCAGTGCACCGAAGTAAAGGTTTACAACAGTGGTATTAGAGCCCAAGGCTCGATTGTGGGAGGAATTTGGAATTTGCACGAAGAAACTTATGGTGGAGTGACTCATTTGCAATTATGTAATCTATTTATATGAGATGAATACAACACACCCTTTCATGGGTTTCCACACATTATAGCATGGTATCAGAGCCTAACCCTAATTCTAAAAAATTAGGTTATTTTTTTCCGGTCTTGCAACCTCCGGCCTCCAACCCTAACCGCTGCCGGAACGCTTCCGCCTCCGCACAGCCGTCGCCCCTCACTGCCGCCGTCGTGCGCTGCCTCTCAGCCGCCGGCGCCCCTTGCCCTGCTGCTAATCGACCGCTGCTGCTACCCGCCGTCGTGCATAGCCTGCGCCTCGGCCGAAACCCCTAATCGCCTTACGCCGTGGGATCTTCAGCCGTCGCTACCAACCCTAGGCGCACCACACTTGCGCCGCCGCCCCATCGCTGGTTTTCTTACGGCCGTGGCCCCATCGCCGGTTTTCTTACGCCGCTGCTCCCTCACTTCGTGAGCAGTCCATTGCATCACCTGTCTCTGCCACCTTCTTCCACTGCTGCTACCGCCGGCCGCCTTCCCTTGCGACCGCCGCCTCTGAAGACCCTGCCTGTGCGCCGCCCTCCAGACCTGCTGCTGCGCCGTCGAAACCCTAGGCGCCGCCGGTCTCACCACTGCCGCCGCTGGGTGCTGCCTTGCTACAGTCGCCGCTGAACCACCACTGCCGCCGCTGTTATTTCCGGCAGCCTCTCTCTCCTACCCATTGTGAGCTCGTTCCTGTTTTTACTTTTCCCGATTATTTTTAATTTTTTGCATTTTGCATTATAATTAGTCATGACAGGAAATCCCTCACTCACACCTAATCCCACAGCCTCTCAACTAGTTTTTGCTATTGGTAATGTTTACCCGCAGTTTAGTTTCAAATTAACCACCGATGGGTCTCGATATAAACTGTGGCGTCGAATATTTACTGATGTGTGTAAAGGTGCGAAAGTCATGGGTCACATAAATGGAAAATCAAAACCCACTAGTCCTGATGATGAGGATTGGGAAGCCATAGATTCTCGTATTAAGTCCTGGTTTTATTCCACCTGTGAACCTAACTTGCTCAATCTCATTACCAAAGATAACTGCACTGCTCACGACCTTTGGGAAGCGTTGGATGCTCATTTCTTAAATAATAAATTATCTCGCAGCCTCCAACTCCAAACCCTCTTTCGAAACACCAAAAAGGGTGCTCTTTCTATCACTGATTACTGTCACACATTAAAAGATATTGCTGACTCCCTTGCTGATGTTGACACTAAAATTACTGATCAGGATCTTGTTTTGCAAATTCTACAGAACTTACCATCATCCTATCAAAGTTTAATTGATGTCATCACACACACTAAACCTTTTCCCTCCTTTCTTGAAGCCAAAAACATGTTACTTTTGCATGAATCACGTGAAGACCAACCCGAACCTACCCTTGAAACCCCACCTTCCCTTACCACTGCCCTTTATTCCTCGTCTAGCACTAATAATAATGGCAAAGGTAAAAATAAAAATAATCGGGGAAACAGAAACACGGGACGGGTTGCATCTAAGGGTAACATGGGAGGGGGGTCTTTTAACAGCACTACTTCTGTTGCAGGTCAATCAAGTGCCCCACCGGCTTTCAACAATCAACTTATGCAGCTTCTTCAGAATGCACTACACCAGCAATCCCAGGCTTCTCAGTTTGGAAGTAATTATCGTCAGCCGGTGTCTTCTACACAAACTCATCCCGGGAATCACAATCCATCGGCACTATATGCAGCACCGCCTTCAGTGTCTCCTGCAGCTCCGCCTCAGTTCACCGATCTGGCAGCTCTCTTCAGTTCAATGTCAGTTCAGCAGCCTCAACAGCCTCAGGACAACAACTACTACATGGACACTGGTGCAAGCTCACACATGTCATTCAACCAAGGTAACTTACTTTCTCTTAAACCGTGTGGTAAGTCAAAAGTAATCATGGTTGGTAATGGTGCTTTACTCCCGGTTTCTTGCATTGGTGATACATTTCTTCCCTTATCACAAAATCACTTGGCACTGAAAAATGTACTTGTTTCTGATCAAATGGTTAAGAATCTCATTTCCGTGCGTAAGTTCACTATTGATAACTGGGTTTCTGTTGATTTTGATCCTTTTGGTTTCTCCATAAAGGATCTTAATACAGGGCGTCTCCTTCATCGCTCTGACAGTACTGGGGATCTCTATCCCGTCCTTCAGCCTTCTCTGTCTTCCATGCCATCTGCCACCGCTATGGTTGCCGTGTCTCCTCAAGTGTGGCATCGTCGTCTTGGTCATCCGGGCACTACTGCTTTTAATTTTTTACGTTCTCGTAACTTCATTTCTTGTTCCAATGCAATGTTACCTACGTGTCATGCTTGTCAATTGGGTAAACATTGTCGTTTGTCTTTTTCAAAGTCTTTAACAAAGACTTCACGGATTTTTGAACTAGTTCATTCAGACTTGTGGACATCTCATGTACCAAGTTTGAGTGGTTTTAAATATTATATACTGTTTTTAGATGATTATTCTCATTTCTTATGGGTGTTTCCTTTGCGTGCCAAATCGGATGTGTTTCAAGTTTTTACTAATTTCCATGCATATGTGTTAAATCAGTTTAAAACCGATATACAATCCTTTCAGTGTGATAACGGCCGTGAATTTAATAACACCAAATTACTTGAATTTTTTCAAAAACATGGCATTAAAGTTCGTTTTTCGTGTCCCTACACTTCCCAACAAAATGGCAAAGCTGAACGAGCCATTCGCACCATTAACAATGTGGTACGCACGCTACTGTTTCAAGCTTCCCTTCCACCTAAATTCTGGGTTGAAGCTCTCACCATGTCTGTTCATCTTCTGAACATTCTCCCCACTACCACTCTGAATTCTAAAACCCCATGTGAGATCCTGTACGAAACTTTCCCGGATTTCACGCATCTACGTGTTTTTGGGTGCCTCTGTTATCCAAACCTCTCTTCTACGGCCCCAAACAAACTCTCACCTCGCTCCACTGCTTGTGTCTACCTCGGCCCTTCTCCTTGTCATCGAGGCCATCGCTGCTATGATCTCATCACTCATCGCATTATTATCTCTCGTCATGTCACCTTTGATGAAGATCATTTTCCATATGCCTCGTTTCATGCACCTCCATCCCCCTCTGAGCATGAAGTGTTCTCTGATGATGTCACCACCCCCCCTTTGCTGTCCAATGAACACATTGTCTCCTCATCCAACACTCCCCCCTCTCCACCTTCTCCCTCGCCTCCCTCGAGTGATATGCCCATCACAAATGATGATGCTCCTACAGTCGATCACCAAACACAATCGTCTGATGCTCCTCCCTCTCCGCACACTACATCTGTGCCTCCTGCTCCTGTAGCCACCACTTCCCCTCCTCATCAGGGCCCCACCTCCAACCATCCCATGACGACTCGCTCCCGCACCGGCAGTCTCAAACCTCGTCACATCTTCAATCTTTCAGCAGTTGACTCTCTCTCCCCAATTCCCAAGTCTTCTGCTCAGGCTATTCGTGATCCAAATTGGAAGGCAGCCATGGACGCTGAAATGTCTGCCCTTCTCTCCAATCACACGTGGGATCTTGTCCCCCCTCCACCAAAAGTCAACATTGTAGGCTGCCGTTGGTTATATCGCCATAAGTTCGACAGTCAGGGTCGACTTGAGCGTTACAAAGGCCGTCTTGTGGCTCAAGGTTTTTCTCAAATGCCTGGATTTGACTACGACGAAACTTTCAGCCCTGTTGTCAAACCAGTCACTGTCAGGATGGTCCTAAGCATTGCCATCTCCCTAAACTGGCCGATTCATCAGCTTGATGTTAAAAATGCCTTTCTCAACGGTGAATTATCGGAGGAAGTCTATATGAAACAACCTCCTGGTTATGTTCATTCCTCCTTCCCACAGCATGTCTGTCGCCTTCGAAAAGCCCTGTATGGTCTCAAACAGGCTCCCCGCGCCTGGTTTCATCGATTCGCTGTCTTCATCACTTCTCTCGGCTTCCAGTCAAGTAAATCTGATAGTTCTCTTTTTGTTTATCATCATGGTCGTGATACAATCTACCTTCTATTGTATGTAGACGATATCATTCTGACAGCTTCCTCCCAATCTCTGGTTAATCATGTCATCTCTCGTCTTTCGACTGAGTTCAAAATGACTGACCTTGGCACTCTCTCCTTCTTTCTAGGGGTCTCCGCTATACGCTCCTCTTCGGGCCTTTTCCTGTCTCAGACAGTTTTTGCCCAAGAAATCATTTCTCGTGCTAGCATGGACACTTGTCATCCTTGCTCTTCACCGGCTGAGACAAAGTCAAAATTACCCTCCTCTGGCAAACCAGTCGATGATCCGACTCTCTATCGAAGTCTTGCGGGTGCTTTACAGTACCTCACGATCACTCGTCCGGAAATCGCTTATGCTGTACAGCAAGTATGTCTGTATATGCACGATCCTCGCCAACCACATCTGAATGCCCTCAAACGCATTCTTCGTTATGTGAAGGGTACCCTTACTCATGGTCTTTTTCTCCGTCCATCCACTGTAAATCGTTTGGTCTGTTATACTGACGCTGATTGGGCCGGTTGTCCTGAAACACGCCGGTCCACCTCTGGGTTCTGCATCTTCCTAGGTGACAATCTTGTGTCTTGGTCCTCTAAACGCCAACATGTTGTGTCCCGTTCAAGTGCCGAAGCTGAATATCGTGGTATTGCTAACGTTGTTGCCGAATCTGCCTGGCTTCGTAATCTTTTGATTGAGTTACATCTACCTCTTTCACGTGCCACAGTTGTTTTTTTGTGATAATGTAAGTGCCATGTATTTAGCTAATAACCCAGTACAGCATCAAAGAACCAAACATGTGGAACTTGACTTACACTTTGTAAGAGAACGTGTTGCTTTGGGGCAAGTGCGTGTGTCGCATGTGCCCTCATCTCATCAGTTAGCAGATATATTTACTAAAGGTCTTCCTACACAGCTGTTTTTACAATTTAAGTCCAGTCTTAGCATTAGTCCTCCTCCAGCTGCGACTGAGGGGGGTGTGTTAAATAATGTATAGTGTAGGGGTCTCCATTGTAATTATGTAATCTATTTATATGAGATGAATACAACACACCCTTTCATGGGTTTCCACACATTATAGCAAATGATGGAAGAAGAAATCGAACATATGAAAATTTCCTTCAAAATCTCGAAAATTTAATGATCTAAAATGGAAGTAAGTGTTCAAAATCAGAGATGACACGAAATATGAAGCGTGCAAGATGTTACGTTTGTAAGATCAAAGGACATGCGTATTGAAATTTCCCTTACTAGAACATGGATCATTGTCGGTTGAACTTGAAGGCGAAAACATGCTATGATTGCAAAGGATCTCAAGGGAGATTCATGGAAAATCAGAAACATGGTGGATTCGATGGTGAAGGGAACGGATTCTAACAATTGGAATCGAATATGGTATGTGAGTAAGACTTCCTCTAAACATATAACATCACATATGGAATTGTTTATCAATTTAAATCTTTGGAAGTCTTAAACAAGGAAAGGGTATGTTATATGCAAAGTAAAGGTTTGGGAGAAGTGTTGATTAATTGCAACAATTCTGATTTGATTATTCTGAGTGTGTTGTTTGTGCCAAATATGGTAATAAATATGCTAAGCTTATCACAATTGAATGATCAAGGCTTTGTGGTGGTTTTTCTTGACAATGGTTGTGTGATACTTAAAATGTTTGAGGGAAACAAAGTGGAGAAACTAGTATAAAGACTAGGAATGAAGAAACCACTTTGACACATTCTTTTGAAGAACGTTGGATGCATTAGAGAAGGAAATTGGTACCAACATAACTAAGAGAATGTTGGTTGACTATGTTAATTGCAAAGAGGATGGAGAAGAACATGATTTGATCATTCCTTGTAATTTGAGAAAGATGATTGTTTTCTTAATTCAAGTGATAGCAGGAAAACTTGACATGTGTGAGAAGGACACTTTTGCAAGGGAATTTGACATGTTGATGTTATGATTTTATTATTAAAGAGTATTTGAATTCTCCACAAGATAGTGTGCCTAGGTTGGATGATGGAAGATCAATCTGTATGATGGATTTGTTTGTGACAATTAACAACCTTGGAGGGGCAAGAAACATCTGTGCCAATTGAAGTGGAATGATGTTGCTAAGATACTTGGTTACAACAATGAAGATGCCTTGAAATTAGAAGCATTTTATGTTGGAAATCTACAACAACTTGATATACAATATGATGTGGCGAAGAAGTTGTTGTAATTTAGTGAAAAAGACTACAAGGTGTGGAAAGGATTGAGGACAAGAATAGTGACAGACTCAGTTGAAGGTTTCATGACATTTATGGGGATGATGAAACACGCACCAACGACTGTGAGGTACAAGGAATTACTCAAAAGCAAGATTCAAGACTTAGTGCAATGGTTTCACAAGGAATACATGAATTATATATTTGACGCCCCTATGCCACCAACAATTAAAGGTATTGAAGTATGCCTTATTGATTTGTATGAATTGGTTGATGGAATGGGTGGAAGTGAAAGAGTAAGCGAGGAGGATCAATGGGATACTGTGGCTATGAGTTTCGGTTTTGAAGCAACCATGAAGAACAAACTTCGAGGAATATTTGAGAGATAGTTGGGAGTTGTTAGACTCGTTTTACAAGGCTATGTTGGAAGAGAAGACTGCTATGGAGGTAAGCAGGATTGGAAACACAGGAATGCTTACTGCGGGGAACATTAACCAAGTGAATGAGGTTGATGGAAGTGACACCATAGATCTTGGAAGAGAAGGAAACAAGGAAGGTGAAGACGAAGCTCAACAAGATCCAATAAAGATTGCTTACGACGATGGAGAGAACCTAGTGATAACTATTGATGATGAGACGGATAGCAGTGAAAGCTTGAGTGGAGAAGATAATGATGAAGACCCAAGTATCGTGGAATGTTACACCAGCAGTGAAGATGAAGATTGTGTCATCTTGCATGTCAAGGAGACTTAAAGCATTGGTATTAAAGGTGAGAATGAAGTAATAAATATCAATACTTTAAGGTTTATGCTAGTTATTATGTAATTATATTATTATAGGATGTTATTAATATTTAGCATGAGTATTATTATAAAACAGTTAGTGTGGGATTCTGAATTGGCTGTGACTTATCTGAACAGTCACAAGGATACTGCACTGGTTCAATTGTTTAAATATGTGCAGTAAAAAAACCGTAAGGAAGGGTGCAGATGTATGTGTGTATGGATCGATCCTATAGTCAATAAAATATATAAATCATTGTTAGTATTCTACAAGTATTTTTCCTTGTTGCAAATTACAAACCTGTGATCATAGATATGATTTCTTTCGGTTTTATGTTTGATCGAAGCTGCAGTTTTGGTTCTGTCCAAAACTAACTGCAGTGCACCGAAGTAAAGGTTTACAACAGATACGAGTATTTGGTATTCTTAAAAAGTGTTGGCAAGTATTAAAGCACCCGACACTTATTAGATGTGGAAAAACTCACACAAATAATATATGTGCATCGTATTGCATAACATGGTTAGAGAAGATGAAGACAATGCAATATGACAACATAATGAAAACGAAGTCACTCCAACAATAGTAGCAACGAAGATTGGTAGCAACACGTACTTGCCGAGACATTCAAAGATACGTAATGTTCGTTGATGTGCATCGTAGTCTTCGCGGCGATTAGATTGAAAATATTTACGGAGTTCAAAATATTAATCTCAGGTTAATCCGGTTGCTGATTTTGATAACAAATATTGCGCCGAAGATTCTCTCAGATGCTCTTAGATCAAGGGGTTGTGGTGGCATATCATAAGGAGTAGCCAGTTTCAAAAACCGAAGCTAAGGAGAAAGAGAATCACTCGACTAAGAAGTAAGTGTTGGAGGGAGAGGACTATTTTCCATTTTAATTTCCACTTCTTTTTAATGTGAATGTTTTTTTTTTAACATGAATGTTATGTTTAATATATAAACTTGACTTATTACATGTTGCTACCGAAATATATAAACTTAACCTGAGATATAGATAAAAGATAATAAAAGATTTATTTCCTGAATTCGGATACGTAATGTTCGTTGATGTGCATCATAGTCTTCGTGGCCATTTGATTGAGAATATTAACGGAGTTCAAAATATAGATAAAACTTAACGAAATGTATAAAGTTAACATATTACATATTCTGATGAAATTATTACATTAAGTGTGGTTATAATTCCTTATGGAATTCTAGCTATATTTCACGACTTAATACATTGAACATTTGTAATTTTTATAAATATTAATGTGCAAGATAACTAAATCAGAACATATTATACATTAAGTTTATGTATTTCATGAAAACGTTATATTCATATATTTTTGCTAAGCAAGTCAACACGTATTGACTTAACAAGATATTTAATTTAAAAGTTACAAGTTAATACACATATGTATAAATTGGCATAAAAATGTGGTTAAATATACAATGAAAAAGTTAAATAAAGTATATTTATAAATATATACGAGTTTTTAAACATGAAAAAAATAAGAACTTAAAATAATTTTGAAAAATAAATGTATAAAAATAATTGAGAATATATATATATATATATATATATATATATATATATATATATATATATATATATGGTATAATTTATTTTGATTAAAGATTTATAATACATAATAAAAATAGAAGAAAGTAAATTTAAATATTATAATTAACAATGACGATAATAAAAAGACAATACATTTAATAAATTATTACTTCAGTTAAATTGTAATAACAAGAAATGGAGTGCATGTTAAATAAATAATGATAGAATAAAAAATAATTAAAAGGAAAATCATTTGTTAGAGACTAAGACTGAAACAAGTTAAAAAGATAAAATGATTTCTTTTAAATAATAACTGGTCAAAAGATCAAAAACATAACAAAAAGGCAACGATAGGTACTGAAATTTTAATATCGATGTGAAAAAGATGGTACCATAATTTGTATATAAATATAGGACCAAAATTGTAATTTATGCTTAATATTGTTTTTAATATTAATTACAAAAATGGTCCCTGTGGCTTGTATCAAATTTTGGATTTGGTCTTTGAACTTTTAATTTTGTTAAATTGGTCATTATCATCAAGGTTTACTTCAAAATTGGTCTCTTATCCGTTAACTTTAATTAAAATACTCATTTTTTCCTTGTTTAAATTTATACATTTGAGCCTTTTAATTTCAAATTATTAACAACTCTTTTTTAATAAAACAAATAGATATAAAAATATAAAAGTATTAATGTTATTAATAAATTAGAAACAAAAAATAAATACAAAAAAACATCTACACTTATATATATAATTTTAATTTCGTTTCGCATAATTTTATACTTTATACTTTGTATTTTTTATGGTGTGTGTGTGTATATATATATATATATATATATATATATATATATATATATATATATATATATATATATATATATATATATATATATATATATATATATATAAGTTCCATGGAGTCCCATATTAGATTGGAGTCCTGGAGTTCATATTAAATGTATATATTCATTACAATAAAATATTTTATTTCATGCAAAAATGTAATATATAAATGTTCAAAACTGAACTACTGTTGAACAATTCACACAATTTGAAGTTCATTACGATAAAAATGTTATATTTAATGCAAAAATACAATATGCACATGTTCAAAGTGCATCATCAGATCACATGTGCATATTGTTTAAATATTATAAATTTGCATGATATAGAATTTTTTTATCATTATAACTTCAAATGATGTGAACTCGTCAATTGTAATGCACTTTTGAACATGTATATATTATACTTTTGCATAAAATAAAATATTTTATTGTAATGAACATGTTCATTTAATATTGGACTCCAGGACTCCAATCTAATATGAGACTCCATGGAACTTAACCCTATATATATATATATATATATATACCATTTTTTTTGAACGAAAACATCTCGAATTAATTTGGTTCATCATTTCCGTTTCGTTAATTTGGAAATCGGAATTGTTAGTCATTTTTCTGCTAAAAACATTAAAAATTAGATTGCTTGTTTATTACGTTTGGTTAAATTAAAAATCGAAATGGTTGTTCGTTTTTTCTATGGAAAACACTTAAAATTAGATTGATTGGTCTGTTTTTCCATTTAGTTAACCAATTCGCTTGAAAATTTGAAATGGTTTATCATTTTTTATTTATAAATGTTTTTGTTTGGAAAAAATGACAAACCATTTCTGTCGTCAATTTAACTAAACTAGTTTATAACCCACGTATTACGTGGATATTTTTAATTAAATTTATTTATATAAAATGTATATGAGTAAAACTAAAAACATACAAAAATAAAAATTGTGTTTATTTTTTATTATTTACAGATTAAAAAATAGAGTATATTTATCTTTTTTAAAAATATTAAATTGTATTATTTTATTTTTTATAAGTTGTAATTATCTTTTTGGTGAACATAGAGGTGACACGTGACATTTGATTTTTTCCTTTATTATACATAATAATAATAATTTCCACAACTAATTCAAATTATTACATTTTGATCTAATTATGATTATTATGGATAATAATGATAGATATTTATTTTAGGTAAACATTAATTTTAAATGTTAAAAAATCTAATTTATTACTAATTAATTAATGAAAATAATAAAGTCAAAATTTAATGCAATTAAGTTAAGGTGTTAAATTTGGAAAAAGATGTGGAAAAATAAAATTTTATTGTATTGTAGAAGTGACATGTGACATGAATTGTTTTGTTTAATTATAATATATAGATTAATCAACCCATGTATTACATGGGTTGATTTAGAAAATACATATTTTTTTATATTTTAATAACTTATTATAAAATTCATATATAATTAAAATAAAAAAATTTGAAAGCTAGTTAAATTAAAGATAAAAAAAATACTTAGTTGTTTGATATTAAATAAAAAATATTATTATATTGTATCATCAAAAACAGATAATATGTGTTTGCAAAAAATGTTTCTTTTAATTTTTATTAACTTCAAATATGAAATATCAATGTAAGAAACAAAAAACTTCAATTATGTGAATGTGTATATATTTTGAAAATGATAAAATATAAAAATGGAATATCTGAAAATCAACAATCAAAATTTATCATATTCACAATTGAAGTTTTATCAATTAAATTTTAAATCTTGTTAGCAAAATAATTAACAAAAATTTTTAACTTTATTTTCTGCACTTCTACATTTAAATCCAAATTTTTACATTTGAATTTAAATATGATCATTAAGGATAATAATGACACATATTTATTTTAGGTAAATATTAATTCATTAATGAAAAAATTAAAATCAAAATTTAATGTAATTAAGTTAAGGTAGTAAATTTGAAAAATGAATTAAAAAAAGGGCATAGGTATAATCATTGATTGTAATTAAGGGTATAAGAGACATTTTATAAATAATTATGAGTTGTCATTAATCTGGACAATTGATTTCTTTCCATCCAATGGTCCAGAAACTTCAAGTGGTTTTCTTATTATATATAATATAGATAGATGATAATATACTTAGTATTCTAAAATTATTTGATTTTGAAATTATTGTTGCAATATTTCATGTTATAACAGTTTTATGGATACCGAATAATAAAAGTTGAAACATTTATTTTTCAATCGTGTAATCGATTTTATATATATGAGTATGTTAATTAAAACATGTTAATGAAAAACTTTAAAAATTAATTTTAAGAGTGATTAGCTATTTTACGTTGCACAATAATGGTATCCATTTGAAAATACAGATTACAATTTAAGATTAATGGTAAAATAGGTATTAATAAAAATTTATTTTTTGTTCAAAGAAAATCAATAGCACACCAATTTGACAAACCTTCAAATTTAGAACGGGTTTAGTTTAGTTTTTTTTATTACTTTTTAAATTATTATATATATATATATATATATATATATATATATATATATATATATATATATATATATATATATATATATATATATATATATAAAAAACTTAAAATCTAAAACTTAAATTAATAAAAAAACTGGAAAAAACAATAAAAAATTGTTGTATTTATTTCCAATTATTTAATAATATTAATATTTTTATTAGTATTTTATATCTATTTGTTTTTATTAGAATAAAGTGTTGGTAATGATTTGTAATTAAAAGAGTCAAAAGTGTAAATATAAACTAGGACAAAATGGGCATTTCAAATTAAAGTTAATGGATAATGGACTAATGACCGATTTTACAAAATTAAAGTTCAGGTACTAAATCCAAAGTTTGGTACAAACGACGAGGAACATTTTTGTAATTAATTTAATTTTAATTGATTTGAAGGATGAAGGGTTTGCAAGTTTAACCCGTCCATAACATCAAATCAATAACTATCAGGCCTTGCCCTGGTGGCCACCAAGTTTTCGTATGGGGCTTGGGGAGGGTTGTTACCCGGGTTTGATCCTCATTTGAGGCGGATTTTGGGGTTTTCTCTTCAGGTGAACTAATCTAACTATGAAGATTTTAATCTAACTAGGAGATTGTGGTGGGGATCGAACCGGGATCTGTCGGCACTTGAGCCTAGGCGATAACCACCACACCAGCTAGGGTTGTTCACGGACGGTTAACCGAACCGAATTTGGGTTTCAGACGGTTAACTAGAAACAATCGGTTCGGCAAAATCCTGAACCTAAACCTAAACTGAAATTCCCGGTTAACCGGTTTTCGGTTAACCTGGTTTTTCGGTTCGGTTTTCAGGTTTACCGATTAACCATTTTACAATAATTTTTTTAACAAAGTCTATAATTAATAACATTAATTGAAGTTCAAAACACAAATCACTAAATCAGTAAGTTATTCAAGTAATATTAAAGTAATTTAACTACTAAATCAGTAAGTTATTCAAGTAACATGGTACACCAAATTATCATTAGATCGTCAAAATACAAATCACTAAATCAGTAAGTTTTTCAAGAGTGTAAGCAGCCAAGTAGCCAACAACTTACACTTACACAAATCTGGAATCGATGCTGAAGATGAAGTTATGGAATCGATGGAGTTGTGGAATCATGGAACTGAGAAACCAAAGATGGAGCTGTGGAATCGACACTGTAACCTGAAGATGAAGTTGTGGAATCGATGCTGAAGATGAAGCAGAAATCGCAGATGAAGGAGGAAGATGAAGCGACATGTGGAGTCGTGGAAATGGGTTGCTGCGGTGTCGGTGCTGCACTGCTGCCTAATGGAAGTTTGGAGCAACTTTCGAAGAGTGGAAGGGTGGAAAAGAGGGATGTGGAAGTGAACTAGGTTAAAAAATAGATGGGGCTTTCATTTGTTTGGGCTCTTAGAAATTTAAGTTTTAATTGAATTATGGAATATTATTATATATAACAACACAAAAAAGCAAAAAAAATCGGTTTTTCGATTAACTGTCCGAAGCCACATATGTGAACCGTAACCGAACCGAGAAAGCGAAAATTTTTCCGGTTCGGTTATGGAACCGAGATATTCGGAAAAATACGGTACGGTTAACCTATTTTTCGGGACGGTTTTTGCCGGTTTTCGGTTTCTGAAATTTCTGAACACCCTTAACACCAGCCGTTCAAAAAAAAAATCAAATCATTGGGGCCCTTGATTTTACACCAATCAAAAAGCCTCCTTTATATCCTATATTATCACTTCTTTTTTTTTTTTTTTTTTTTTTTTTTTTTTTTTTTTTTTTTGCTTTTATTTTGTTTTTGCTTTTTAAGGCATATTAAAGTGATATATTTCATTATTATTATTAAAATGTAAAATACAAATCGGTGGACCTATTAATATTTAATATTAATAATAATTTACTATAGATTGATGACAGTTATTATTTGCATCCTCCTTTCACTAGTTATATCCCTCTTACTTCCATCATATCATGGTTTGTATAAATATTTTATTATTAAAATAATATGAAAATGTCAAATCACTGAGGGATCGAGAGATCATGTCATAAGATGATGTGAATAGAATTAATCATCGATAACATGTAACGAGAATTAGGATGTGTCATTCCATAGAACGAAGTTAAACTTCTTTTGCCATGGATGTTCTAAACAACCACCTATCTGTATGCCAAATAAACAACATCCTATGAATGATTTCATATTATTTTATCATATTTATATATTAAAATAATTATTTTATATTTTATAATTTAACCATCAACATCTCGAGTTCGAGTCTTAGATTGAGGTGTGTAGTTTTGTCCTCACTCTTAAGATGTCTAATATTAATGTGCTAACCACTGACTTTAGCCATTCACAAAAATAATTTAACCAATCAAACTTATTCTATAAATTTGTATTTAAACAGCAGGATTTTAAAGAGGGAAGGCTAATAATACATCCTAAATTACCAAAAAGACATCTCTATGCCTAGATAAGAAAGAGAGAGAAAGTATATCAACCAATAAACATCCACCAACTAGCTTCTATTAATTTGTGCCTAGAGAGTGAAGGGAGAAAAAGTCATTAATTTGTGCCTAGACATCTCTTTAGCATGACCCTTTTAAAATCATTGGCGAGCTTTACCAGCATCTTGATTCAAAATGCAATGATGAAGCTTCATTTTAGTGAATAAAATAGGATAATTATAATACTTTAATGGATAATAATAATAATAATACTAATAAATATAAAATGAGATAAACACAATGACATGGCGACATCCACATTGATGTCATGTCATGTTCACATGTTGTATATATGTATTGATGGCTTGGTTAAGAATCTTTATGAAGTGACAAATTAAGGAAAATGTCAAAAATCATAATTAATGTGCTCACTTATTTTAATAGTTAATAATAATATTTGTAATCGTATATTATCCAAAATTTAATATTTTCAATTATATGTAATATTTAACATTCTAATTATTTTTTATATGTATTAAGGAAATACATGACATAATTCATATTTGTATCAGGTTAAATTCATCCCAAAGTTTTTTTTTTTCTTTTGAAAAAGTTGTCCAATTTGGGTTTCGATAGATGATTATGTTAGTGGTCTTCAAGATTCGGGCTTTGAGTTGTTATTAAGCTTTTGATTTTGGTTTTTAGCTTTAAACACATAGATGGTTTTTGGTTTTGGACACAAACTAATGTCAGGGGCGATACTTTAGGCGGTTGTTAAGGTGAAAATTTTGTATTGTGATATTTACGTTATGTTCTCCAACATTTTCAATAAAAGATAGGAAAGGAAAGGAGATGGGGGAGAGGAAGCGAAGGAACAACTGGATGATTGAAAAGATGAAGTTTGGAGAACACGATTTGAAGGTTTCCCGTCATAACTTCTTTCTTTCCAATTTTTGGAGGATAAAAAATCAAAGGTATATTTCCCTTCTTTCTTCCTTTTTTCCTTCTTAAAAAATCTCCAAGAACACGTTTGCTTCTTTGATTTTTTTTTTTTTTTTTTTTGCTTCACCTCCTTCAAGCTAACATACATACGTTCCAAACATAGCCTTCTTTTAGAAGAAAATACAATTTTCTTTGAACTTGAGTTTCTATAAACCATAGTCTTTCCTTTATTCTTCTTTATTATTTAAAACAAATGGTTTCGAAGGAGAGACAATTTTCTTCTTTTCATCTTCTTCGTCCTTCAAAATATTTGGAAAATATATATTTCTTCATGTTCCTCTCTTTTCTTTTACTTTATCTCTTTTTTTCCTTTTATGTTGGTTTTGAGAATACAACATAAGTTGGAATATCTCAAAAAGAAAGGACGTCTCAAAATTTAATTGATCTTTGAATTATGATAAATAATGAATACATTGTTAAAAAATTTGGATCCATTTTTTTTTACAAAATTAAGTCTTCAATAAGTTCTTCAACGTATGCTAGTGAAAAAAGATATATAATTTTAAAGAATATTTTTAATACAAGGACTTAATTAAAAAAAAATACCAAAAGTACGATAATTTTACATATAATTTTCCCTCAAACTATATTAAAGACAATAAGACATGTACTAGAGTTTGACCAATCTTATTCTCTTATCACCAACATTGAGAGGTACATTGTGTAACACGTAGATAACAAACATACCTCAAGGGGGCGTTTGGTTCGTAGATTTTTTCTTTGGGATTTGCATTTTGTCAAAGGATTTGCATTATGCAGCATTTGCATTTGTCAGGATTTTGTCAAAGAATCTACATTATCTTTTAGAAAAAAATTGTTAATCTGAAAAATGCAAGGTAACTGGGATTTAAAATCCTAGGGGAGAGGCTGGGTTTTTTAATAACAAAGAAGGAAGAGATTTCAGTGATGCCTGGGATTTTAAATCTTTACTGAAATCTACGAACCAAATACAAGATTTTAAATGCAAATCCCAGGAAATCCCAGTAAATTCGCGAACCAGACGCCCCGTAAGAGTTTGATCTCCGGACCTTCAGAGTTTATGTTAATTGGCTTTATATCAAATTACTTACTTTAAAAATTTATTCAATCAGTTTTCAAAAAACTTTTGTGCTTGTGATAATTGCTATGTATTGTTCATTTGTTTGTATTCTCTTTTCAAATGAATATTAAAGTAGGGAAAGTGTTAAAAGAAACTTTTCCTTTTGAGTTGTCTTATCTTTAAAGGGGACGTTTATCTTACGAAATGGATTTTGAAGGAATTGAATTTTTTTATAATATATTTTGAAAGTTGTATTACAAAAACAATGAATACAAATGTGTTTACATTCCATCAAAGTCTATAGTTATAGGAATCTATCATTTCTTACTATTTGTAAATGATAGATTCTTAACATTTCATACACTCCATACCCTTTGCTAGTCTTAAACTTCATTCTAAACCTTAATCAATCAACTACTGTATGCTATAAATTAAATTCCAATTCCTATGAATTACATTCTGTAAGCCAAACGCCCCCTAAGTTGATTTCATGATTTTCCATATGTATGCCAAGTGTTTGCAGAAAATTCGTTTTGAATTTGAATGTTTGAATTTTAAGAAAGTACGAGGTCTAATGTTCCTTTAATCAAGTGTTGCAAAGCCTCTCATATATACCAAATTTCTTTTGGAATCCAACTTAGGTTCTGTTTGATTATTGCTAAATGGTCCATTCAGGACTCAATATCTGATACGGTAAGCATTCGCCATGTTTGTTAAACTATAAACTTTGTCTTGGAATGATCCCTTCATCGCTGAAGCATTCCATGCTTTCATGATGCCTAATTCATTCTGAACTCTAAACATGAACCTAATACACTCCCTTCTCACATAATTATCTCTGTCGGCTCTTGTTCTTACTGTGGGCCTACGATGAAGACCTTAAAGACCATATAACCTTTGACTAGCTCACACAACTGCTCCTTCACGTTATAATATGGTTTGTTTTCTTTAATTGCTTTCAGTTTGTTTCATGAACGGTTTTCTTTCATGGTTTTTTCTTATAGCCGGAAGAGTTTTCTTCACGTCGGTCAAATGAACTATTTTCTTTCGAGGTGGAAGAAATATGATGATGGTCAAATAAAAGTGAGGGGAGAGTGTTGCTAAGAGAAAGCTCAATGTAGGTGGCTTTCTCAAAACAACTGAAAAAGATACAAGGAAGAAGAATAATAGTAGGTGGTGCTTAATCTTTTGAGTTTGCAGGTGAGTTTATTGAAAAAGTAAGGTTTAAAAAATATTTTTAACAATGTTAAAATGACAATTTTTAACGTTCAACAGTTTGATTCAAAAGGAATAAACAAATAAATATACCCATTCAACATCAATTTCATTGTAAGCTTCTAAATCATCCTAATAATTTAATGCTAATTCATTTAGTGATTGCCAAACAACCCCTTGCTCAATAACAGACTCTTACCAATTCATCCTATTATTTTATAGGTCATAATCTCATACGAAAGTGATGAAGTTCTAACGTTCATGCTTCTAGTTATCAACATTTTAGATTTCAAGTTGAAGTTTAAGTTGTTTCTTTTTCATTGATCTCGTCTTGTGCATACAACCCATCAAGATTCCGTTTCTTATTCGTTTGTTGTTTTGTGATTTTTTCGTTTATCATTAACTTGTTTTTTTTATGTGATTGTATAGTTGGTTTTTTTGGTGTTCCCCAAGGTTCTGCTTTAGGGGTACATTCTTTTTCTTGTATCCTTTTCTGTTTTTATTGGTATTGGAATTTTTGATTATGTACTCCGATTATGGAAACATGTAAAGAAGAGAATTTGATGTTCTTGCTAGGCTTATTATGAGGAAAATGGATTGTAACATAACACTCGATGGATGTAACGCGTCGACTATGAATTAAAACAATTATCAAACAACTATTTTTATTTATTATAATTTGAATGAAAAGATTAAGGTAACAATTTCTATATAGACTGAGTACACAAATCAAAACAAGAAATTAAAATATCGAGATAACCATGCATTAATGTATATCCAACTGTTTGTTAAGATCCAGATGTTGATCTAAGGATCTTACGATTTTACTTTTATCTCAATTTAAAATTTAAAAATTATACATGTCAACTTTGTTAAATAAAATAGAAAACATATATGTTAATAATCTAATTTGTGTATAACAACAATGTTCAAGGGTTGTGTTTGGTAGAGAAAATCGAAGAGAAAAGAAATGAAAACAAATTACAAGTTAGAAGACTTGAATTGCATATATAAAATCTCTATAAATTCTCAAGTTGGATCAATGTCTAGGTTAAAATTCTATTCTTTCATTTCTCTATCAATGATGGAGAATTAAGTATAAACTAATATTAGAGAAAAAGAATTACAACCACCATATGATTATTGCATTTTCAAATTTGATAGTATAGAAAACTATTGATTTTATCTTCAATTCTTTTCTCTATGATTCTCTATACCAAACGCAACCCTAGTGTTGAATACTTTATAATATAAATACGAGTTAATTACAAAAATGGTCCCTGTAGTTTGTCCTAAAATTTGGATTTGGTCCCCGAACTTTCAATTTTGCAGAAACGGTCCTTATTTTCATAGTTTGTTTGCAATTTTGGTCCCTGAACCTATTAACTTTTCTAATATGACCAAATTACCCTTATTTTGATGCAACTATAGGGACCATTTCTACAATTAATTTTTAACTCCTTTTTATATTCTTAATTAAATAAATTATTTTTAGCGTTAATTAAATTTAATAAACTATAAAAAAAGAAAAAATTATTTAATATGTTGGTTCATAAAAGATTTAGATATTTTTAGTCTTAATTAATTTTAATTTACTATAATCAAAGTGTAAACCAATCAAAATTTATAACGAAAAAATCATTTATGTTTAGAAACTATTTTCTAGAGGTTTCGTGTATAAAACATTATAAAAATATTTGACTCTATAATTATTTATGTTGGTTCATAAATTTATAATAAAAATATGTTTGTTGGTCAAATATATTTTACTTTCTTCTTAAATAAAATCGGCCAAAGATTCTATTTTATAATCCGTTCACATTTGTTTCAAAGCAATGTGATGATAGTAAAGTGATAAATCTAAATGGTTTAAATTTTTAAGGTGTCGATTTAATCGGATTAAAATGAAAAGTCAAATTGAAAGACGAAAAAAGATTAAAAACCTATTTATATTTCTCGATTTTTATGTAAATGTCTGACAACCCAAAGTTTGATGATTAAAGTTGTTAATAATGAATCTCAAAGATGTTATATGGACCTAAAATTTTAAATCGTTTTTGATGTAATTAAAAATTAAAACGATAAAATAATTGATACGTTAAATAAAAAAAATTTAAGTTGTCTTAGACCATTTGGAAGTTTTATTTAACTCGGTCAAATTAAACTTTAAAGTTTTATTTATTTAAGTTCTTTAATATTTTTAACTTTAATTAAACTGTTGGCTCATAAATAATTTTTTTTTATAATTTATTAAAGTTAATTAACACTAAAAATAAAGTAGAGTCAATTACATAAATGGTCTTGTGGTTTGATCAACATAAATATTTTTTTATTATAAATGTATGAACCAATATAAATAATTATAGAGAAAAAATTTCTTATTTATGAAACCTTTAAAAAATAATTTCTAAACATCAATGATTTTTTCGATTATAAATTTTGATTGGTTTATACTTTGATTATAGTAAATTAAAATTAATTAAAACTAAAAATATCTAATCATTTATGAACCAACATAAATAATTAAATAATTCTTTTCTATTTTTTATAGTTTATTAAATTTAAGTAACACTGAAAAATAATTTATTTAATTAAGAATAATAAAGAGTTAAAAAATTAATTGTAGAAATGGTCCCTATAGTTTGCATCAAAATAAGGGTAATTTGGTTATATTAGAAAAGTTAATAGGTTGAGGGACCAAAATTGCAACAAACTATGAAACTAATGACCGTTTCTGCAAAATTGAAAGTTTAGGGACCAAATCCAAATTTTAGGACAAACCACAGGGACCATTTTTGTAATTAACTCTATCAATACTTAATGATGTAATTAAAATATCAAGATCCTTATAAATTATAACATATATATAAAAATATAATATTATTTTAGTGATATCTTAGATTCCGAAGTCGATACTACGATCAGATATGGTAAGAACAAACAACTTTAGATAAGGTATCGACCTTGACACTCTTATTCCAGACAATTCTTTATATCCGAAAAATTTTAACTAGAAAAGAAAAGAGGCTCGTAACTATGTAATATTTAGAAAATGACATTACTTTTGTAAAAAAAATATCTTCCTTTTTTGTTTTTGTTTTCTTAGGATCTTTCATCCAAAAATTTGCTGATAAAAAAGTATGTTAACTTATTACATACTTGTATATTTACGTCTTGTTTGGTTTCAAACTCGATCTCTATAAATACTCGATTTAATACAGATAGAGCTAGAGTTACTTGATAAATAGTCTACTTGTTTGCTGTTCCAAACCGATGCGAACCCAAAAACTAAATTGTGCAAAATGAAGAACCGATAACCGGCCCGAATATGAAAAGGTTCGGTTCAATTCCGAATATTTTTTGACTTTTACAAAGAAAAAAGGAAAACCAGAACGGACCGAACCCGATGAACCAAAAACCGAATTATAGGAATGATAAGAACTGAGAACCATCCCGAAAATGAAACTGTTCGGTTCGGTTCCGGTCCGTTTCCGAAATAAGCAAAACGAGTTTTTTGTACATCCCTAATTTTGAGGATTTGGTTTGTGGTCAAACTCGACTTACTCAGCCTCGAACTTATAGTCGAACAACGAATCATTCGATAAAAACTCAGATTAATTCGTAGCCTAGCCCAAAATTAAGTCCACTAATCGATATTTGATATTTCTTACGATGATTTTCTCATTTTCTAAAAGGAAAAAAGGAAAAAAGAAAGAAAAAACACAAACCTAAAAAGCCTTTACAATTTTACATAGGGTTTTGTATGTTTGTCGCAAACGACTTCTAAAAATTTCGAGGATAAGGTTTTGGGCAGTCTTTTTGGACGCCAAAAGGCCCAACAGAAAAGTATCATTGGGACAGGTCCGTGAGTATATATGACGCAAAAATTAAATTAAATTAATAACAATCTAACTATAAAAATAATAATAAATAAGTAAACAAAATTGTTAAAATTGACACGTGTTACGTGAACAACCCAATTTCATCCCTTTAATAATACTTTTAAAGGAGCATTCCATACACAACCAAACAAAACTTCATAATTACACCTGTATCGTTGAAAATTTTATTGTTACGTGTATATCCTTCTAAACTTTTGAAACTCTCATGTATGTCCGAATATCTAATTATTGTTATTAAATCATTTAAAATTTCAAAACGTTTTTTAAATTCTCTCATTAGTTAAATCTCCAAAATATATCTCCTAAACCCAAAAAAAAAAAACTCAACGATTTTCTAAAACCGAAAAAAAGATTGGTCGTGACATGTATGTCTAATGTTACACATATTATATGACTAAAATTACACGCTTGGCACCAACTTGTCGTCATTAATTGTTTACATATATATACAAAGAATAAATCACATTAAATGGTATTCCGATTTTGTATAAAAAAAATTAACTGACAATTAAAGAAAATTTTTACTACTATCAATCGAAGAAGACCAAATCATCTAACTAGAACAAAAAAAGTATTTGAATTCATTCTATTTTGTATATTTTTAATGAAAGATTTAACTAGAATTACATTCGGTTTTGAAACCGATTGTTTTTACCACAAATTAATATGAATGTTAATAAGGGAATTAAAAAGATCATGTTTTGCATTTTTAAATGATTTAATAATAATAAATTATATATTCGGACATATATGAAAGTTTTAAAGATTTAGAAGGATATATGGTAATAAAGAAATTTATAATGATATATCCGTAATTATGAAGTTTTGTAAGGAGATGTATGAAATTAGATATTTGGACCCCCCACTTACCCCACCCCTACCCCACCCCTACCACCTACCCCTCAAACCTAGCCACCCCACCCCTACCCACTACCCCTTCAATAACACATCTATATATTTTTTTGAACGACTGGTGTGGTGGTTATCGCCTAGGTTATATGTAACCTTATAAACTTGATTATAACTTATAAACTAGAATTGTTACTTGAATCCTGAAAGCATGTTGGTTATATGTTTATTGAATGCATTTATGTTACTTGATTATAACATATAAACTTAAATTGGTTTCTTACTTGAATCTTGTTAATGCTATTTGAATATTTTCAAATGTTTACATGAATGACTTTGATTCAATGATATTATTGTTACTTGATCCTTTCCTTTAATCAATGATATTGGTTTACTTGAATCTTGATATTCTTATTTAGTTATGTTTCTTGAATGCATATATGTTACTTGATTATAACTTATAAACTTGAATAGATTTCTTACTTGAATCTTGTTAAGACTATTTGAATCATTCTAAAGAGTTTGCTTGAATCACTTTGATTCAATGATATTATTGTTACTTGATACTTGACTTTAATCAATGATATCTGTTTGGTTTTGAGAATGAATATGTAAAATTAATAAAAAATAACAGAATCAGATAATTTATAAAACAAACAGATTTATTGAATTCTCTTATCAGACCTCAGTATCTTATCAGGACTACCTTTCATCAATCAGACATCAGACAATTTACCTCTTATGCAATCAAACAACACATTAGTGAATAATTTTTAGCTTATTCAATACTATATGTTTAAGTTGTTTAGTAGGTTATTAACCGGTAAACAATACAGTGACTTTAACAATAAAGAAGAAAGTCAAATGACTTAGTAAAAATAAAAAAGAATAGTTCGTTTTTCACAATATTAAATTATTTGATGAATTGATTTAAGGGTAAAACAGATAGTAATTAAAAATAATATAGAATTTCGAGTGACACAAAAATTATTCATGAATTAATCACTCGAAAAAAAAGTCCAATAACTTAATCGGTTAATTTACAAAAGTACATGAGATTTGTTTTGGATATTAACCCTATGATATAATAACATTTTAGAGTAAGTTGATTTATATTTGCATAATAGATCTTTAAAGCTATTTTTAAAATATGCTAAGTAGATGGTAAATTGAGGCTTATATTTTTTTTTCCCGGCCACTGTATTTTTAAAATTTTTTATATTTATATCATAAAATAATTGGATGATTAGTTTATATCGTTTTGACAGTGTTTTATCTTTCTCAACAAATATCAAGTAAGCTCTATATGAATCCATGGTTTTACAAATACATATTTTTCTAAAATGATGTGGTTTTTATATATTTAAATACTATTTTATTTACCCGTTAAATATACAGATTTTTTTAATACATAACTATTATATAAATATATATAATATAAAATTAAAACAAATAAATATTAACTTTTTAAAAAAATTATTTATAAACTAAAAAAATACGAATATAATTATTTGAGTTTAATTAGTTATTAGATTTGAAGGTTGTTATATTTAAAAACTATGATTCACGGTATATATTTATTATAATTATATGATTGATATTTTAATCTTAAAAAAAAATAAAAATAAAAATATGACATGTGTAAGAAGCAAAGAAAGCAAAATGACAGACTAATCAAGTGATACATGACATTATTTACTTGTTTATTAGAATGAAAAAAATAGATAAATAGATTTAAGAGGATTATAACCGTTTGATTGAAAATTATTGCTTAATTATTGGATTTTGTCTTTTACTATATAGACTTACTAGTTTATTAACCCACGTATTACGTGAATAATTTTTAAATAAATAATTTGATTAGAAAAAATATATGTAAACTTACAATTAAAGCATACAATCTTAATTCTCATGAAAAATAAAATAAAAGTATAACTATTTGTCAAATATATAATTTATCTATCTTTTTAAATATTTATGAACAATAGTTACTTTTTTTTTTAGCATTCCTTTAAATTTTTATTTCTAAATTTATGTGTATAATCCATATAATTTGAAATTTTAGTTTTATATAAAACATAATGTTAATATATATTTTATAACAAATAAAATGTTAAGAAATATGATCTTATCAATACTGTATTATGTTTACTTTTTAAATGTTAAATATTGTTTATATATGATTTGTATTTATCTTTTATATATATATATATATATATATATATATATATATATATATATATATATAAGTTTATAAATACATAATATATCTTTTAATTAGATATATAGATAGAAGTATATATAATATATAATTTGGATGTACATTTAAATATTCTCTATTTATTATTATTGAAAGATATAAGAAATGATTAGAAATAATGAAATATATTTATCTTTTATTTTATTTTATTATAGAAACAATAAAATGTAATTATCTTTTTAGGTGAAACGTGGTGATGCCATGTGACAATTTGTGTTATCTTTTATTATATTGATTATTTAGATTGGATAACAAATACTAAATCAATATAACTGGGTTTTAGGATTTAATGTTGTAAAGCTTCGGATAAGGAAACTCTAACATTTTCGCCATCAGGATTCCACGTAAAGAAGCCAATATTAACAAATTCAGGTATTAGTTACTCCATCATCTATTTTTATGATTTATAAATATGATTAATCCTTTGAATATATTTCATAAAGTATTTCTAACAAAGTCATGTTATTATCGTAAGTCAAAAACCCTCAAATTATATGAATGGTTCCTTTTTAAATGGGCTATTCATGCAAGTGAAATAAACTAATCGTGAGTTATACTCTTACATCCAAAATTATCGAACAAAAAATAAGTTATAATTGTCTCATTAACATCATAGTGACTATTTTAGCTCAACAGATTAAATAGAAAAACGCATCCAAACGTTCAAGATAAAAAAACGAAGTTTATTTATATATTTTTCCAATCAAGTTTTTAACACAATATTCAAAACAATATACTTAACGAAGTTTTTTTATATGTAATACTTAAAAATGATAAAAAAGTTGGTTTTCTAAACGTACGAATAATTTGTTACCCCTTTATGTTTCTAGTTATTTTTCACTTTTCTTTTGTTGACTGTTGTGTTAGGCTATATGCCCTTTTTGGTTGGTTTTTTTGTCTTGTATATTTAGTTTATCCTTTCCAGTTGAAGCATGCTCAATAATTTGTCCATGCTAGTTGGAGATTTTTATACAACTTGTTAGTTCATTTTTTTTTTCATTTTTTAATAAAATTATTGGTAGATTTAAGAGACACAATAAATATATATATAGTTGAGATCATTGCATGATTTAAACTTGATGTATAATTGTAAAGCTAAGATTCACTTTTAAATATTCAAAATTTTTAAAAATTGAATTGGATGTTGAATATATAATATGCATGTCGAATATTTAGTGGTGAATATTTAATGTTGAATATTCAAAATGTTTTTCTAAGAATAATGAAAGATTATAGGTCACGTTTCGAAGATGATAATTTTCTGGTTTTCATTGTTCTAAAAGTTAATAATTGCTATATTATATAATTTTGAAAAAACTAGTTATGCAGTTGTGTACCAAATTTATGTTCTATATTGATCATGTCTGTCTGTCTATCTTTTTCTCTATTAAGATTTAAGAGAGATATACATAAAGTTCACACGAAACGTGGGTTTGTCTGTCTTTCTCTCTCCATTAAGAGGGATATATATGAAATTCACACGGAACGTTTAATAAAACAAAGCTGAAATGATGTGCGTACCTGAAACTGAGACTGAATAAGAAAGGCACCAAGCTTCCGAGCCGAACCGTCTTTAGGTCGACTCTCACCGGCAATAGCTAACGAGTTAATAATTGGCAAGAAGATTCCGCCGGCCCTAGCGGTGGTACTGGGCATCGCAGGAGAAATTATAGCTTCGCAAATTGCCAATCCGTAAGCCAAACCCAACGTACTCTTCCCTAACCATCTTACAAAGTACATTGCCAACCGATCACCGAGTCCTGTTTTCACAAACCCTCTACTAAAAAAGAATGATACGACTATCAACCATATCACTTCGTTCGTGAAGGCGGCAAACGCCGATTTGAACGGCAGCGTCTTGGTGATAACGGCGATCGTTAGACAAACGAATGCCCAAGCACCAACGGGTAAAGGACCGAGTATGAGGCCGGAGATAGTGGTGAGGAAGATGGCGAAGAGCCGCCACGCTTGTTTCGAAACCTCTGAAGGTCTTGGGATTGCGAAACAAACGATGAGGCCGACGGTGATTGAGAGTGCGAGTGGTATGGGTTTTGCACCGGGTAAGTTTGGGAACCGAAAACGATGACGGCGGTTGTGGGTGTTGGAAGGGATGTTGATTACGGTGTTGGTGTTGGTGTCGGGTTGTGGCGGAGGACTTGACATCTGCGGCGGTTTATGGTAGTTGACGGTGGTGCGGCGGATATTGGGACAGAGGATTATGAGCACTGAGAAGTGGGAACAGTTATATGTATGTATGTATGGAAAGTCAGAATCTCGAACAAAATGCCTAATTTTCATACATGACTTTAACAACATTCAATAAAACTACTTACCTAAATTAACAAACTACTAACTAACTTCCACACAAAATGCTCACTGAATTATTTATTGTTTAACTAGTTTATTACTCACGTTATTACGTGGATATTTTCGATAAAAAATGTTTATATAAAATGTATTTAAATAAAAATAAAAATACATAATTATTAATTATTTAAAATAATATAAGAATACTATCATTATTTTTCATAACTACTATTTTCTAATAAAATTTATATTTATTTAATTACATTTTTAAAATAATAGAATGTAAATGTTTAAATTAAATTTTAGATTTTTTTTGAACGGCAAACTATCTTACTCCTACTCCTAAACTACTCTTTCACCAGACTGACTTACTTCACCTGAATATCAACTTGCCTCCGACGGAGATCGAACCCGTGACCTCTCGCTTACGACTCCCCACTCTTACCGCCAGGCCAAAGGCCTTTTGGTATTAAATTTTAGATGATATTATTTTAGATGATTATTCATTTATGGTATTTAATGATAATTTAACTTTATGATATAAATTAAATTTATTCATATAATATTCGATAACAAATATTTTTCTTAAATGTACTAAATTCAATTGGTTGATTCTAATGAATATATTAAGAAATAAATCAAAAATTGTTTTACTTAAATGAAAACCAATTAAATTGTTTGTATTGATTTGCTAATTTTGGAAAAAGAGCGAGAAATCAAAAAATTAATGAAATGATAGAATGACATGTGACATGTAAGTGTTTTGCTTTATTAATATATACTAGGTTATTACCCATGTATTACATGGGTTAATTTTAGAAATTGATATTTATATATGTGTATAATATAATAATTATATGAATAATAAAGTTTGCTTAATTTTAGTTGATTAATTATTAAATTAATTAATATTAGATTTAAATAGATTTGATTTGCTTTAAAATTTAAAAATAAAATCTAGTAAATGACGTGGCAAAATGAGAGAGTGACATGTGACAAATTAAGTGAGAGTATGCCATGTGACATTTAGTTACTCTTTTAATAGTATAGATAGATATAGATAGATTATTTTTTTGTTTTGTTTTGTTGTATTATAGTTAATTGTAAAAAATAACAACAAACTCTTATTGTTTAGGGTTTATTATGAAAACGGGAGAATTTCATACATGTCCCTCTCAAACTGCATAAAATCATATATACCCGAGTCAAAAAAAGAATTTCATATATATCATTCTAAAACTTCATAATATCATATTTACCTAATTTAAAAACTTTAATATCATATATACCCTTTAAAACTATATATCAAATATATCCAAATTATTTATTTATTCTTATTTATTACTTTAAAACTCATAATAAATATTCATTAATAAAGAAATGACCAATCTACCCTTTTTATTTCTTAAACTTCATAATATCGTATTTACCCAATTGAAAACTTTGATATCATATATACCATTTTAAACTTTTAAATATATTAAATATATCCAAATTATTTATTTATGATCTTTTATTACTTTAAAACTCATAATAAACATTCTTTTATATTTTTTCTGTATACTAATCTTTATAATATCATATTTAGCCATATACAAATATCACATTTCTTAAGTATATCCCAATAATACTAAACTGAAAATATATTTATAAAAGATGATTACATCATATCATATTTCATGACTAGGTTCCTGACAACAATATTACCAAAAAGCCAATAATATGTCTATCATTTTGAAAGAAGTTGACAATCCAATATCCATGAACGACTTGCATGACAACAAACCTATTACCAAAACACCAACTCAAGAACATGTCCAAAATCCATGAACGATTGCATCACAACAAAAACTTACCAAATCACCAACTCAAGAACATGATCGATCTAGACACCGAAAACTTTGAATGTGTATCATTCCGACCTTGGTACTTCACAAGTCTTTGTACTCTTTCTTCTTCCCCTAAAATAAGAAACAATTATCAACATTTTATAAGTATTGAGATTGTTTTTCAAGAAAGTATAATAGATTAAATGGAGAATTTCATATATATCCCTCTAAAACTTCATAATATCATATATACCCAACTTAAAATTTTAATATAATATATATCCCCCCTAAACATCATAATATCATATATATCCAACTTTAATAATTAATATCACATATATATCTGTTGGAATATCTTTTGTTGATGAAATACAAAGTCTAGGGTATATTTTGTAATTTGTTCATAGTTGTAAATGTAACATCCTTGGAATTAAATTATTGTATTTGAAGTTATTAAGTTTTAATATGTAATTTAAGTTGAATTATGGAAGTTGGTACGTAATTTGGATTAATTATAAAGTTTGTTGCATATTATGGAAAATTAGAATTTTAAATTATTAAGTGAAAATAATTATTAATTATTAAGGATAATAAATAAAAGATAGAAATCTTTTATTTTATAAATCAGTATTTAATGGAACCGGTTAAGTTGAGGGACTAAAGGTGTTAAAATGGAATTTTGAAATAAAAGACCAAAGGTCTTTCATTTCCAACTATTACACTCTCTCACTAGAAATATCTCTCCCATCTCTCGGCTCACTTTCTCTCTAAAAATCAAGATCATAAAAACTTGGATTTTGAAGCTGAAAATTTGGATTTAGCTTGCATTCGAGGAACTAAAACATCTGCAATTGACGATTTAAGGTAAATATTACTTGAACTCTTCGAATTTAAGTGTTTTTGGGTCGGTTTTTATAAGAACCGAAACTTAGATTGGTGTTGCAAACATGGATGCATGTATGATGTTATTGTGGATTAGTTTAAATCTAGTGTTTATGATGCTACATATTAAATTTCAGCTCCTGATTCGAACTAAAAGTATGGATTTGAGGATTTTGTGTGTGTTTTATTGTGTGTGTTCGATGGATGATAAAAAGGGTCCAAAAAGGGTTGAATTTGGTATGAAAGCATGTTATGTTAGTGTTAAAATGCTTGAAATTAAGTGTATTTAAGTTGGTATAAATTATTTCATGTATCGAAAAAGTACCAAAAATGATGGAATTAAAATCTGGAAAATGTTATAAAACTGCACAAGTTCGAAGGGGTCCGAATTCGGATCCGAGATGAACTCGGATCTGGTCCGAATTCGGATGAGGCCCGGATTTCAGATTAGCAAAATAATTTTCCAAGTATTGATATTTCGGTTGAGGTCCTAATTCGGTTGGGGACCGAATCAGGATATGGTCCGAATTAGCTTGGGTTCGAAATTAAAGGGGACCGAATTTGGATTTATGTGGGATCCGAATTAGGGTTCATATGAGAACCGAATTGGGGGTCCGAATTCGGGTGGGGTCCGAATTCGGGCATTGATCCGAATTTGGGATCAAAAAAAAAATGGTAAAAACTTATAAAATTAAGTTTTATGGAAAGAAACAAGATATTAACACAATGTGTTGTTACAAATGACTTACAGGTCCCTTGTGGTGTTGTTTAACCCACAATGGGGTACTTGGTTGATCCGGTTGAAATCCCGGGGAGAAATAAAATTAATTGAAGTATAATAACGCACCCACTGTGAGTACCTTTGATTTTAACATTGCTGCATCTGCATTATGTTTGCATTGCCTGCCGAGGCATGTTGTTTCATATTCGTTTGGCACTCTACTAACATGCGTAAATGTTGATGCACATTCATACTTGTTGCATGTCCGTTCATTTGTTGTGGATCCTTTCGATGGACCTGCGTGGTCGCATCTGTACTCTGATGTTACTGTGCTATATGACCAAGAGTTTGACACCTCTGTGGTCAGGATAGACAGTAGGTCATCCCCAATGTAATGTCTGCCTCAGATGGTTGGTTATTCTTATGCCGAGTGTCAGCTCGAAGGAGCTGCGGCTTGGGTTTGCGTACTTGGAGTACGTGTGGGGTATACGGTATGTGTTACCGCGGTTACCCTGGGTGGCATCATAATGATTTGTAGAATGTGTAAAATCATATGGTATTCACTAAGCTTTAGCTTACCCCTCAGTTGTTATATTTTTACAGGAAAAGGAAAATCAGCAGCTGGACCATCTAGCTAGGATATTTGTTGAAGTATTTGAAGAAATCTACTGTGAGCTTTGGTATTTGGATTATGGAATTATTGTTGTAATAAATTTGGGATAATGTAAAATGTTTGAGTATGTAGACTTAGACATGTAACCTTGTAGCATCATAGGGTGTTAGACTCAGTTGTAATACTTTAAATTTATGTACTTTAATGCTTCCGCGCTTTTATTAAGTATCAGATCATTATATATCTGTTTGTTGGTGAATAATCCTGGGTGAATTGTAATTGGTGGTTATTGTGGCAAGGGTGTCACAGCGTATGGTATCAGAGCAGTAGTTTGAGATTCAAGTGTCCGTGAGGTCTTGGTCTCAAACATTAAGTGTTGACATGTAGTGATTCTAAGTAATGATCTGAACTAAGATAGGTTACGATCTAGTAATCGTAAGAATATTGACTATCATACGAGACAATTGGGTGGTGTCTATAAATAAATGACATGTTACTAAATAAGTTATATGTTTCATATTTCAGAACATGTCTGGAGGAGGAATGACACCAGAAGAGACGAGAGAAATGATGCTAGCCATGATGGCTGAGCAAAATCGGATGATTCAAGACCAGTTTCGGGCTCGAGATGAGGCCGAAGCTAAACGAAGAGAAGATAAGAGAAAGAATAAGGAAAGAGAGGGAAACGATGACGAGCAAGGTGACAACACTGGGTCATCAAATAAGCCCAGGGGTTGTCGTTTCAAGGACTTTAAGGGAAATGGAGCAGTTGAATTTACTGGATTGGGTGATGCTGTTACTGCACTGGAGTGGATAACAGCTACAGAAAGGACTTTCCGAATCAGCGATTGTGCTGAAAAGGATATGGTCCGATTCGCTACTGCCATGTTCACCAAAGACGCAATAATGTGGTGGAACTCGATGGTGAATGCACTAACAATGGAGAAGGTTGCTGTAATGAAATGGGCTGAGTTCACTGAAGTTTTCACTCAGCAGTACTGCCCGGCCGATGAGCGCCGAAGACTTGAAGCAAAGTTTATGACGCTAATTCAGGGGACTAAGTCTGTGTCCCAGTACGCTGTAGAGTTCACGAGGCTGAGTTTGTTCGCGCCTCATCAAGTAGATACCGAGGAGAGGAAAGTGACCAGGTTTGAGGCTGGTCTTGATTTGGAGATTCGAAGGGTGATGAGTAATGTACGCTACCCCACGTTTGCTGGTTTACTGGAGGCCGCCAAGAATGTGGAACAGATCTTGGGTATGTCGGGATACGTGATGGGATCCGCTGCTGCTTCAGTCAACCCAACTCAACCTTCACCACCGAAACGCCAACGCGAAGGAGGTTATTCTGGTTCTTCACGATCATCGCAGTACTCGCCGCAACAGTCCTTCCGTCGGCAGTCTAGTTCTTCCGGTCGTGCTCGTGCATACTCTATCAACACCGAGCCACAGTATTGTAACAAGTGTCATCTGGAACACTTCGGCAAGTGCACCAACGGGCGTGCGTGTTTTTGCTGCGGAGAGTTGGGCCACTTTCAAAATGAATGCCCACGGAGATCTGATGCTTGCCATAAGTGTGGAGTATGGGGGCACTATAGTCGGAATTGTCGAAAGAATGCTCCAGCAGTTGCTGCTCCAACATCAACACGATCTTCAGGAGGTTCAAGCGGCGGTTCAGTTAACCGAGGTCGGGGTCAGTCACAAAGGGCACCAGCTCGTGCCTTTCAAATTACTGCAGAAGAGGCTAGGGAAAACCCGGAGGTGGTCACGGGTATGTTTATTGTAAACTCTTTACCTGCACGAGTTCTTTTCGATTCGGGTGCCAATCGCTCGTTTGTATCTACTATGTTTGCACAACAACTTGCCATGCCTTTGTCTAAGCTATCTGCTGTACTAGATATTGAAACTGCTAGCAACACCTTAGTCAAAGTAGATCATGTATACCGTAATTGCACTTTAGTGATTGAAGATGTAGTCTTCAATTTGGACTTGATTCCGATCGAGTTCAGTGAATTTGATGTAATTATTGGGATGGATTGGTTGATAGAGAACGAAGCCCATATAGTATGTAAGAAGCGTATGATCAAGATAACTACTCCGGAGGGGCGTGAGATCTGTATTTATGGGGATAGGAGAAGTGGGGATCTGTGTTTGTTGACTGTTGCAAAAGCTCGAAAGCTTGTTGCAAAGGGATGTGACGCCTACCTGGCATATGCTATAGATGCCAAGGCTGAGAAGAAGACGTTGGCCGATGTGCCTGTTGTTTCACAATTCCCGGATGTGTTTCCGGAAGACTTGTCTGGCGTGCCGCCTGAGAGACAAGTGGAATTTAGAATTGATCTGATCCCTGGAGCTGCACCGGTAGCTCGTTCTCCTTATCGCCTTGCCCCAACCGAGATGAAAGAGATGATGACACAACTCCAGGAGTTGTTGGACAAGGGCTTTATACGACCAAGTTCATCGCCGTGGGGAGCCCCTGTTTTGTTTGTGAAAAAGAAGGATGGTACAATGCGAATGTGCATTGATTACCGGGAATTGAATAAACTGACTGTTAAGAACAAGTATCCGCTGCCGAGGATAGACGATTTGTTCGATCAATTACATGGGGCGAGTGTCTTTTCTAAGATTGACTTGAGGTCGGGATATCATCAGTTAAAAGTTAGAGAGGAAGATGTGCCTAAGACAGCTTTTAGGACACGTTACGGGCATTACGAGTTTCTGGTCATGCCTTTTGGGTTGACCAATGCCCCGGCTGTTTTTATGGATTTAATGAACCGAGTTTGTAGACCGATGTTAGATAAGTCGGTGATTGTGTTCATCGACGATATTCTGGTGTATTCAAAGTCTGAGGCCGAACATGCTGATCATTTAAGGGAATTGCTGGAACTGCTAAGAAAAGAGAAGTTGTATGCCAAGTTCTCAAAATGTGAGTTTTGGCTACAACAGATTCAGTTTTTAGGGCATGTGATATCGGGGGCCGGAATTTCTGTAGATCCAGCTAAAGTAGAAGCGGTGAGAAATTGGGAGTCGCCTCGTTCAGCTACTGAAGTCAGAAGTTTTCTGGGGTTGGCGGGCTACTATAGGAGATTTATAAAGGACTTTTCGAAAATTGCCGTTCCTTTGACGGTGTTGACGAAGAAGAATGCACCGTTTGTATGGGAAACTGTGCAGCAAGAAGCATTTGAGATCTTGAAGAAAACGCTTAGCGAAGCACCGATACTTGCTCTACCGGAGGGCAATGAGGATTTTGTAGTTTACACTGATGCTTCAAGACTGGGGTTAGGCGCTGTACTGATGCAGCGAGGGAAGGTTATTGCTTATGCTTCGAGACAGTTAAAGCAACACGAGAAGAATTATTCAACTCATGACTTGGAATTGACTGCAGTTACGTTTGCGTTAAAATTGTGGAGGCACTATCTATATGGGACTAAGTGTCAGTTATACACGGATCATAAGAGCCTGAAATACATCTTCAGCCAGAAAGAACTTAACATGAGGCAAAGACGTTCGATGGAGCTAAAAAAGGATTATGACTGTGAGATCCTTTACCATCCTGGAAAGGCTAACGTGGTAGCCGATGCTTTGAGTCGCAAAGCATATGCCAATGATTGTTGTTATATGCTGACGTCTACTATGCTAACTTCCACAATTATTGATGACGTTAAAGCTGCTCAAGAGGAAGCCTTGAAAGACGAAAATGTTGGTGCTAAGGATATAAGGGCACAGATTAAGGATATGGAAACAAGTGAATCGGGTTTGAAAGGTATATATGGGAGAATCTGGGTGCCAAAGTATGGAGGCATGAGAAATGTGATAATAGAAGAAGCTCACCAATCGAAATTTTCTGTACATCCCAGAAGCACAAAGATGTATAACGAGCTGAAAGCAGACTTTTGGTGGCCGGGACTAAAGAAAGACATAGGCCAGTACGTGGAGAGATGCAGAACATGTCGGTTAGTGAAAGCCGAACACCAACAACCTTACGGTAGTTTGCAACCGCTTCCTATTCCGGAATGGAAGTGGGAACATATCACGATGGACTTTGTCACAAAGTTGCCGAAAACTAGGCGTCAACACGATGCAATTTGGGTGATAGTTGATCGGTTAACTAAGTTCGCACATTTTATTCCGATAAGAGAGAGTTATTCACTGGAGAAGTTAGCTCAGATTTATGTGGCTGAGATCGTTTCTAGACACGGAGTACCGAAGTCCATTGTATCGGATCGGGACAGCCGATTTACTTCCAACTTTTGGTCGGCTTTACAAGAAGGGTTAGGAACGAGGATAGCAATGAGTACGGCTTACCGTCCACAAACCGATGGTCAAAGTGAAAGGACCATCCTAACACTCGAAGATATGATGCGGTCGTGTGTGTTAGACCTCGGTGGCAATTGGGACGATCATTTGCCACTGATCGAGTTTTCGTATAATAACAGTTACCACGCGACGATCAAGAAAGCGCCGTTTGAAGCATTGTATGGGAGAAGATGTAGGACTCCTACGTGTTGGAGGGAAACCGGTGAAACGCCGATTGCTGGGCCGGCATTATTGCAAGAAACAAATGAAAAGATTCAATTGGTAAGACAGAATATGAAGGCGGCCCAGGATCGCCAGAAAAGTTATTACGATAGAAGGCACAAACCAATCAGCTTTGAGGTAGATGATTGGGTGTATCTGAAAGTATCACCAATGAGGGGTGTTACTCGTTTCGTGAAGAGAGGCAAGCTGGCTCCGAGATTTGTTGGGCCATTTAAGATAATAGAAAAAGTTGGAAACCAGTCATATCGTTTAGAGTTGCCGGAAGAAATGTCGGGCATACATCCGGTGTTCCATGTGGGAAATCTCAGGAAGTCATTCACTGCCGAAAACGAAGATTGGGCAGATCACACTGAATTGCAAATTGACGAAAGGCTCCGGTATATTGAAGAGCCGGAGTGTGTGTTAGATACGAAAGTGAAGAAATTGAGAAGTAAAGAAATAGAGATGGTGCTGGTACGTTGGAAGCATCACAAAGGAGCAAATCATACGTGGGAGCCTAAGTCTGAGATGTTAAAGAAATATCCGCAACTTTTTGGATCCGAGTAACTTCGAGGACGAAGTTTAGCGTGGTGGAGCCCATGCTGTAACATCCTTGGAATTAAATTATTGTATTTGAAGTTATTAAGTTTTCATATGTAATTTAAGTTGAATTATGGAAGTTGGTACGTAATTTGGATTAATTATAAAGTTTGTTGCATATTATGGAAAATTAGAATTTTAAATTATTAAGTGAAAATAATTATTAATTATTAAGGATAATAAATAAAAGATAGAAATCTTTTATTTTATAAATCAGTATTTAATGGAACCGGTTAAGTTGAGGGACTAAAGGTGTTAAAATGGAATTTTGAAATAAAAGACCAAAGGTCTTTGATTTCCAACTATTACACTCTCTCACTAGAAATATCTCTCCCATCTCTCGGCTCACTTTCTCTCTAAAAATCAAGATCATAAAAACTTGGATTTTGAAGCTGAAAATTTGGATTTAGCTTGCATTCGAGGAACTAAAACATCTGCAATTGACGATTTAAGGTAAATATTACTTAAACTCTTCGAATTGAAGTGTTTTTGGGTCGGTTTTTATAAGAACCGAAACTTAGATTGGTGTTGCAAACATGGATGCATGTATGATGTTATTGTGGATTAGTTTAAATCTAGTGTTTATGATGCTACATATTAAATTTCAGCTCCTGATTCGAACTAAAAGTATGGATTTGAGGATTTTGTGTGTGTGTTCGATGGATGATAAAAAGGGTCCAAAAAGGGTTGAATTTGGTATGAAAGCATGTTATGTTAGTGTTAAAATGCTTGAAATTAAGTGTATTTAAGTTGGTATAAATTATTTCATGTATCGAAAAAGTACCAAAAATGATGGAATTAAAATCTGGAAAATGTTATAAAACTGCACAAGTTCGAAGGGGTCCGAATTCGGATGCGAGATGAACTCGGATCTGGTCCGAATTCGGATGAGGCCCAGATTTCAGATTAGCAAAATAATTTTTCCAAGTATTGATATTTCGGTTGAGGTCCTAATTCGGTTGGGGACCGAATCAGGATATGGTCCGAATTAGCTTGGGTCCGAAATTAAAGGGGACCGAATTTGGATTTATGTGGGATCCGAATTAGGGTTCATATGAGAACCGAATTGGGGGTCCGAATTCGGGTGGGGTCCGAATTCGGGCATTGATCCGAATTTGGGATCAAAAAAAAAATGGTAAAAACTTATAAAATTAAGTTTTATGGAAAGAAACAAGATATTAACACAATGTGTTGTTACAAATGACTTACAGGTCCCTTGTGGTGTTGTTTAACCCACAGTGGGGTACTTGGTTGATCCGGTTGAAATCCCGGGGAGAAATAAAATTAATTGAAGTATAATAACGCACCCACTGTGAGTACCTTTGATTTTAACATTGCTGCATCTGCATTATGTTTGCATTGCCTGCCGAGGCATGTTGTTTCATATTCGTTTGGCACTCTACTAACATGCGTAAATGTTGATGCACATTCATACTTGTTGCATGTCCGTTCATTTGTTGTGGATCCTTTCGATGGACCTGCGTGGTCGCATCTGTACTCCGATGTTACTGTGCTATATGACCAAGAGTTTGACACCTCTGTGGTCAGGATAGACAGTAGGTCATCCCCGATGTAATGTCTGCCTCAGATGGTTGGTTATTCTTATGCCGAGTGTCAGCTCGAAGGAGCTGCGGCTCGGGTTTGCGTACTTGGAGTACGTGTGGGGTATACGGTATGTGTTACCGCGGTTACCCTGGGTGGCATCATAATGATTTGTAGAATGTGTAAAATCATATGGTATTCACTAAGCTTTAGCTTACCCCTCAGTTGTTATATTTTTACAGGAAAAGGAAAATCAGCAGCTGGACCATCTAGCTAGGATATTTGTTGAAGTATTTGAAGAAATCTACTGTGAGCTTTGGTATTTGGATTATGGAATTATTGTTGTAATAAATTTGGGATAATGTAAAATGTTTGAGTATGTAGACTTAGACATGTAACCTTGTAGCATCATAGGGTGTTAGACTCAGTTGTAATACTTTAAATTTATGTACTTTAATGCTTCTGCGCTTTTATTAAGTATCAGATCATTATATATCTGTTTGTTGGTGAATAATCCTGGGTGAATTGTAATTGGTGGTTATTGTGGCAAGGGTGTCACAGTAAATATTATAAATAATGGGTTGACTTTGTAACAGATAGATTAGATCTGACATTCTGCATTTTGTATTCGCACGGAAATCCAGAGATCTAGGGCTACAGCGTTAGAAGCTTCTCATTCTTCTGTGTAATCGATTTTGTTATCAATCCAAGCATTCGGTTAGTTTTATTAATTCTGTTCTTGATTAATTGTTGTAAGTGTTGATTGTTTGATAGGATTCATAATTCACAATTGGTATCAGAGCACTTAGGGTGATTTTTGATTTGAAATTGAATATTTTCGAGAACTGTTCTTGACATATTTTTTTCGAAAAACATAAAACTCAACAAGGGTTTTTATCATGTTGATTATTGATTCTGAAAATTGGATCGAAGGAAGAGGTTAGGAAGTCGATTGAATTGATCAAAGATTTTTTTTGATTCATCAAACACAGAAAAAGATCTGTTGATTTTTCTGAAAATATTGAAAAACCAAAAGTTCTTCACCGTTTTATTGCAAAAGTCACTTTTAGATCTGTTTTTGGACGATATACTTTCACAAAAAGTATTTGAAATAAGAATCCCTACCTTCGATATCAATTTGGTTGAAAATAGCTCAGTTTTACAAATTAAATTGAGTTTCAGACTTGAAAATTTTGAAGAAGCAAGAAACTCGGAGTATATTGTGTTCTTGGTCAATTCGAGTTGACAACCTTTACCAATCGAGTTGAATACAAGTTTTAATCGAGTTGACTTTAGTGTCAATCGAGTTGAACTTGTATTTCAATAGAGTTGACTTGCATTTAAATCGAGTTGATCTGTCTTACATTCGAGTTGGTAGTGAATTACATTCGAGTTGAACTCAGTTCAATTTGAATTGAGCAAGTTCAAAGGAAAGTTTAATTTGAATTGCACATATATTCTTTCGAGTTATTCTTAGTTTAATTCGAATTGCACATATATTCATTCGAGTTATTCTTAGTTTAATTCGAGTTGCACATATATTCATTCAAGTTACACTTAGTTCAATTCGAGTTGCAAAATAGAACCAATCGAGTTGCAAAATAGAACCAATCGAGTTGCACACTGACTCAATCGAGTTGCACACTGCATCAATCGAGTTGCACACTGACTCAATCGAGTTACACACTGAATCAATCGAGTTGCACTTAAGTTTAAATCGAGTTGCACATTGAGTCATTCGAGTTTCATAACTAATTGATTCGAGTTGCTTAATTCTTCTAACAAGTTCATTTGTTATAGATTCGAGTTGATAATACATTGGTTCAAGTTTCAATCATTCATTAATCGAGTTGTTCAACTCATCATTCGAGTTGATTATCTTGTTCATTCGAGTTTCATTCAACATTCTTTCAAAGGTTGATCAATTTTCAACAGTTGATCAACTGTTTCAATTTCAATCAAATATCATTAGATCTTGGAAAGATTCCTATCTATCAGTCATAATGTCAAAAGACGTGCTTGCCATGGGATCAGAGACGAAACCCCCAATTCTCTATCGGGGAGAATACGTACAGTGGAGGGAACAATTTTTGGAATTCATCAGTTTCCATGATCTTTCAGAAGAAATGCTAAAGTCCTTAACGGACGGACCAACTGTGTTCATGGAGACAATCCCTGGTGTACCCACTGGAAACCCCCCAATTCCACCAAGAACTGTTGAGGTTACAAACTTAACTGAGGCACAGAAAAGAAGAAAATTAGGGGACAAAACAGCTCGGAAGTTGTTACTGATCTCAATCCCCAATGACATCTATACCTGTCTTACAAACACAAAGACCGCCAAATCCATCTGGGATGAGGTGTGCAAGCTTATGAGGGGATCCGACAGGGCTGCAACAAATAGAGCAAGGAACAGTCTGATGACTTTCGAGAATTTTCGAGCACGAGAAAGAGAATTACTAGAAAACACTTACTTGTGGTTTGTCAGTCTAGTAAGTGAGATGAAAAGAAACGGGGTAACAAAGTCCAATCTAGATATCAATGTCAAGTTCTTAAACGTACTTAACCCAGAATGGGAAAAGTATGCGATGATTATCCAACAGACGAAGGACATTGAAGAGATGGACTTCCACATGATTTTTGAAAACCTCAATAACTATCAAGAGGTTGTTTTGAGGAAATTATCTGGCAAAAAGAAAGCCGAGAAAGAAACCGTTGACCCTTTGGCTTTATTGGCAGAAAAGAAATATAAGTATAAGCTGAAAAAGGAGAAACGTGTAGTTATCAGCAGTAGCTCTTCCGAATCAGACACATAAGATTCATCTGCTGACTCCGAGATAGAAGAGATGAAAAAGCAGATGGCATTGCTTACTAAGGCATTCCAAAAGAAATTCTATCGTAAGCCAACCAACAACAAAATGCGCTACAAGACTGGCTCAAGGAAGATTGAAAATAAGGAGAAATATGAAAAATCCGGTGAGAGCAGTGGCAGGAAAGCTGAAAAGTATGAGAAATCTGATAAATCCGCCAAGAAAGAAACAGAGCAAAAGTGCTACAATTATGGAAAACCAGGACACTTTGCTCGTGAGTGTAGAATGCCAGTAGTCAAAAACTCTGAATACTACACAAGAAAGGCTCTTCTAGCCAAAGAAAAGGAAGCTGGAAAAGCCCTTATGGCAGAGGATGATCATTGGCTATAGTTATCAGAGGATGAAGACATACTGGATGAGGATGCCCATATCTACTTGAAATCAGAAGTCTTCAATGAATCAAAAATGAGTGAGTCAGCTATGATAGCAGAAGATGAGGTATGGGTAGGGCTAACGGACGAAGAAAATGAGGAAAAGCAAGAATCTGATGAGGAAGAGACTGAAGAATTCGCGTTGATGGCAACAGGGAAAGCTGGATGCAGCAATGACAAGGATACTGATGAATCAGAGTCAGAAAAATCAGACAGTTCAGAAACACCAGAGGTAAATCTAACTCTGACTCTGAAAATGATGATTCCTGTTTGCTTGAAGAAAAATTAACACAAATGGCCTCTATGCTTAAGAAATTTGAAAAATCATTAAAGGCTGAAAAGAAACATGCTCACTCCTTGGAAAATAAGTTACATAATGAACATGCATTAGTATTAGATTTTTCCAAGGATAAAGCATTGGCATTACGAGCAGTTTCAGATTTGCAAGACAAAGAAAATGAACTTCAAAGCAAAATCCAACAATATATCTGACCTACAAGAAAAACTGAGTTTGGCAGAATTAGAGGCTTCAAATTTTTTTGTAAAATATCATGCCATCTTTGAAGAAAGAATTAAGCTTTATGAGAAAATAAAGAAAATGGAAGATGAATTTATCAAAAGAGGTCAAACAGATCAAACTATCTATTTAAATCAACCAAAAGACACAGGATTTTACAATTCTAAATCTGGTATTGGTTGGGAAAATCCTAAGTATCTGAAAAAGGCTATCTCAAATTCACCGACTTTATATGATGTCAGATATATGAATCTAGGATTAAAAATGACTTTTATGAAAGCATTCGATGAGGTAGACTCTAGTGAAGAATCAAAAAGATTAAGATCAGATAAAATGCAAAATTCTGTTGACTATAACAGAATAAATGAATTAAATAATAATACTGACATTAAAGAAGAGTATATTCAGACATATTCTGAAAAGGATTTATTTGAATCTACTACTCAATCTCAAAAGTTATATTTACCATTTTCAATTCTTGAAAAGATAAACTCTGATCTCGAATTGAAAATCAAAAACTTTGAGACAGAAAATCAATCTCTTAAGGCTGAACTTAAAATTCTGGAACAAAAGTTACAAAAACAGCCTGAGAACAAAATGTTATCTGATCCATTATCTTCAACTTCACTAGATTCTATCAACTCTGAAACAGAATTTGATCTGTATATGAACTCTGATTTCAATTCATTAGAAGAGATGTTTGTTAAAATTGATGAATTTGTAAAAGCTTTACATAACAAACAATCTGATGATCTTAAAGAACCTGTTAGAATTCTGAAAATAATTTCTACAGATTCAAAGAAATCATCTAAAAATTCACCAAGTTTACAACAAAAGAAGGAGAAAACAAAAGTTACTTTTGATACTCCTAAATTTGAAAAAGGTGAATCATCTTCTACAAAGGACTCAATTGCACTCAAAGTCCAAACTTCAAAAGGTAAGAAACCTTTACAGAAGAAACAAGTTTCTAAGATCACTAATTCTCATGTTTCTTCTATGTCAGATTATATTGTGAACGGTTCTCGGAAGCAAGTTTGGCGAAAGAAGCAGAGAGAACAGAAAAACAAGAAAATAAAACAACAGTGGCGAGTGAAGAAAAATATTGTAACAGATAGAAATAGCAATTTTGAAAATTTTGTCTGTAATAATGAATATGTGGATAAATCTTGTATCAAATTCTCTCGAACTGATTTAATTGCTTTGAATTCTGGTGCATGTAAATCATTACTTGTAAAATCTGATAAGCTTGTATGGCAACCTAAGAAAAAGGACCCATCTTTCAAACAGAAAAAGGTTCCACAGCAAAATCTTTCAAAAACAGTTCCGCCGCGAATTGTACTAAAGTGGATACCAAAAAGAACTGTTAAAAAGTGGGTACCTAAATTCATCATCAATTGTTAAGATAAAAGACATATCTGATGAGAAAAAGCATCATCAACTGCATGATTTACCAATGTTAGCACAAAAAGGCCTCAGTCAAACCTGTTCTGCATCTGAGGGGGAGATTATTAATCAAACCTGTTGATGCTTTTGAAGGTTGAATTCAAGGCCTGTTATATGCCTTATTGAAATCTGAAAATGATTTGCAATATCTGCCTAAAGCTGTTCTATATGTTGCATGTGTTGCAACTAAGACAGTTTGTCCAAGCTGTTCTGTCTGCTGAACAGGCTGGACATAAACTGTCTACGCTGCTCTACACTGGTGAGCAGCTTGGGCAGCTTACAAGTGTTCTGTTCTTTGTGAACAGAACCTGTTCTTTGTGAACAGGCTAAACACTTTATGGAATGTGTTTTCAAGTCCTCATGTATTGTATTTGACTACAAGATCAGTTCACAAAGTCGAAGACAAAGTGGAAATCAGAACTGCTCAGCCTGCCCAAGCTGTTCTGTTACATGAAGACAAAAGGTTATTTGAAAAAGGGTGACAGACCTTTTTCTTATATCAAAATAGGCCTTTACAAGGAAGAAAGACGCAAAGTTGACATTCCTTATTTAGTTAAAGGCAATGCAACAGTAGACAAAGTGAAAAGACAAAAGTTCTGCACACAAGAAGACAAGTCTGCTTTTCAGAAAGTGCAGAAAAGGTTATGTTGTCTTTTCAACAAGACTTCTCCTTTTTCATTCCGTCCAATGAAGAAACTTCTCTTAGATCCTCTGAGTGAGTATAAAAGGAAGCTTCTAAGGACAGAAAGATCAAGCCAAAAAGCTAAGTGCTAAAGCCAAGAGTGAACGTGCAAGTGTGTTTTTCATGCATGCAAGCCTGCCTGTGTAATACAGTTTCTTTGTGTCTAAGCTGTTCTACATAAGCTGTCCCTCTAAGTCTTGTAAACACAGTGAGTGATTCTTAGTGAGTGTATTCATTGTAATTAGTTTAAGTTAGTCTTAGACTAGTTGAACATACTGTTGTATCTGTCATCTCAGCTTGAACCTTTCCGCATTCAAGCTTGTTTGTAATTAACATTTGTTAATAATACATACAAACATTGAGAAAATTATGTGTAGTTTTTAAAGTACTGTATTCACCCCCCTTTACAGTTTAAAGCAATACACTTGGGATATCTTTTGGGACCTACAACTGATATCAGAGCAGTTTAGAGTGTGTGTCATTCTAGATCTCTCATTCTCCCAAAATTTCCATGGACAACAGTGCTGCAAATTCCTCATACTATGACAATGGCTCAATGGGCAAACCTCCAAAGTTTAATCATCAGAACTTTTCTGGTTGGAAGTGCAGAATGATGCTCTACTTAGAGAATCTGGATGTACAACTACCAGAAATTGTAATGGAGGGTCCCTATGTGCCAACCTCTGTTACAACAATAACTCCTGCTGTTGAAGGAGCTGCTCCTGAGATCAGAACATTTGAGAAAGCAAAAGCTCAATGGTCTGATGAAGACAAAAGATTGGTGGCTCTTGATGCAAAGGCCAGAAACAATCTGGTCATCTCTCTACCTGATGATGTGTTGAAACAGGTTGAGAAGATGAAGACTGCCAAGGAGATGTGGGATACTCTGTGTACCGTCTATGATGGACCCACAATCACTCTGGATAACAGGATTAACAATCTTGTTAGACAGTATGAACTCTTCTTTGCAAAACCAAAGGAGACCCTCACAGAAACCTACACCAGGTTTACTGCTCTTGTGAATGATCTCAAAGCTGTTGGGATCACTAAGGACAGCCTTACCCTGGTGAACAAGTTTTTGGACATCCTACCTGAAGAATGGAACTACTTTTCAACAATCTTAAGAAATTCAGGTACCATCAGAAGTATGGATCTTGTCAACTTGTATGGATCTTTACTAAATGATGAACAGTCAAGGCAACAGAAGAGAAATGCCTTGGAGATGTCTAAAAGAGGTACAGCCTTTGTGGCTAACGTGAGACAGCCTGTGAATCAGGTGAGTGATGTGTTCACTCAACCTGATCATCAGGATGATGATAAGGAAGAAATGTCAGATGAGGAAGACAATGCAGATCTTGCTGAACAGGATGATGAGCAAATGATAGCTATGCTTGTCAAAAGGTTCAACAAGAAAAGGTTTGGAAGAAACATGCTGCAAGGAAGTTCAAGTGCTGGCAAAAAGAAGGCATTTGATAAAACCAAGGCTGAGTGCTTTAAATGTGGCAAAACTGACCATATAGCTGCTGACTGTGTGTCAAAAGCTGTTGGTCAGTCATTTAAACCATACAAGACAAACAAGGATGATGGTTATAGGGTTAAGTACCTTATGGCCATGGCTAAGCTGAGGAAGTTGGAAAACTCAGTGGGTTCCAACCGCCAAAAGGGACTCATGGCAGAGACTTGTGACTGGGAGGAATCTGATTCATCATCTGATGAAGAAGACACTCAATGTCTGATGGCCAACACTGATGTCCCATCAACAAGTAGTTTCAAACAGGATCTGGCTGAAGCTGAAGCTTTCAGCAGCTTGGAGAACTGGAATCCTACAATGATGTATAAGGTACAAAATTTTATGGCTTACAGTTCTGAAGAAAAGATTAAAATGTTTGAATATATGCTAGTTGATTTCAAAGCTGCTGTTGAGAAGCATGATGCTTTAATATCTGAAATCTCTAAGCTTAAAACTGATCTTATAACAAACTCCAGTAAACTGGACAGTTTCCATAAGTTGGAAACTGAGCTTGATGAATTAAAACACATCACATCTATTTTACTGGAAGAAAAGAGAGAAAAAGATATAAAGCATGCTAAGCTTCAAAAGATAGTTGAATCTTGGTGCCAATCTGCACAAAAAGTCAGCCATTGTATAAGTCAACAGATTCCTGCACAAATTCAAGCCTATCTTGGAGGGGATCTTGACACAGCAGCTTCCATTGTTGAGATTAATAATCTGAAAGAAGATTTATCCACTCTTGGTGAGCTTCCAAACACTTTTATTCAAAAAGTGAATGGTAAACTAATCTCAACAAACAGGTTTGTCAGGCCTCAAAATACTGACAACTCGTATGAACCTAGCTCAAAAGTTGGTGTGGGAGTATGTTCTCCATCAAACCAACTTGCTAAGTGCTCTGCTGATTCACACAAGCAAAAGAAAGGAAAACATGTCCAAACTGCAGCTGTGGATACTAAACATGTTGACAGAACAGGTTCTGGGTCCAAAGCTGATGGTAAAAGGCATGATAATCCTTTTGATGCTAAACATTTTGAAAATAAGTTTTCAAAAGTTAAGCAGCCTGTTTTCAACAAGGGCAAGTCTCATGTTGAAAGCAAACCTGCTGTGATTTCTAATAAGTTTTCTAATCATAGTGGTAAACTGGTTTTAAATGAGAATAAGTTTTTCAAAACCAGAAATTATGATTATGCTGATAGGCAGCATAAATCACATCTCAGCAGGGGCAAAGGCAAAGCCATTGCTCAGCCTGAGAAACTTGGGAATAAATTTCCCAAACCTGTGGAAGTTCAAAAGCCAATTAAGCTTCCTGTCTTTAACGTTTGTCCTCCTAAAAAGAGGAAAGAAGAGACACACAAAGCTGTGGCTACTGAACCCTCCACTCAAGCTGTTGATTTATTAAATAGTAACAAATTTGCTAAACCTGCTAATAGAATCAACAAAAATAACTCAGAATGTGTTTCTGAAAGTTCTTCTTCCAAAAATCCTAAAAAGAGAAAATGTTATAAATGTGGGAAGAAGACACATCTGGCCAAGGACTAACCTGAATCTGAGGACATGAGGCCTGTTGACTCTGATGGTTCTCTCACAGCTGTTACAAGCAGTGTTGGAAACATCTCAGTCAGTAAAAGTGGTATCCAAGCTGATACCATTCAAATAGGAAAAATTAGTGTGGATATTATAAGTCCATCAACAAATGTTGATGAAGTAGGCGAACTCAATCTCTGTGATGAGTTCCCCTAAAAATGACTAATATTTCTCTTATCATTCTGCAGGAAAAACAACCTTCCCAGGTTTGGTACTTGGACAGTGGCTGCTCAGGGCACATGACAGGTTGTAAAGAATTGCTGAGTGATCTCAGGCCTGAAAAAGGGCAAAAAGTCACATTTGGTGACAATGTACAGGGATCCACTGAGGGATATGGAACTCTTAAAGCTGGTGCTGCAGTGTTCAAAAGAGTAGCCTATGTGGTTGGGCTAAAACATAACCTTGTTAGCATAAGCCAACTGTGTGATGCTGGCTACAAGGTTAACTTTGATGAGCACCTGGGTTACATATTGGATCCCCAAGGCAAAGTTGTGCTATGTGCTCAACGAAAGAAAGGTATATATGTTGTGGACATGCAATCTGCTGATCCCACAACTGAAACCTGCTTTCTCACAAGAACAAATGCAGACTTAAACTGGTTATGGCACAAAAGGCTGTCACATCTGAACTTCAAGAACATCAATAAACTCTGTAAGAAAGAGTTAGTGACAGGTTTGCCTTCTATGACCTTTGTTAAAGACAAACTCTGCACAGCTTGTGAGAAAGGCAAGCAGAGAAAATCATCATTTAAATCCAAACATAACTTCTCTATTGATACTCCTCTCTTCTTAATCCATATGGACTTGTTTGGACCTGTAAATGTCCCAAGTATAGGAGGAAGAAGATACACTCTAGTAAGGGTTGATGAGTTCTCCAGGTACACATGGGTGATCTTTCTGAATAGCAAATGAGAGGCTGCTAGAGAAATTATTGGATTTGTGAAAAAGATGGAAATGCTAAACTCTGCCCAAGTGAAGCAGCTTAGAAGTGATCATGGTACTGAATTCAGAAACAGTACTCTTGAAGACTTCTGTGAAGAGAAAGGAATCACTCAAAACTTTTCAGCTGTAAGAACTCCATAACAAAATGGAGTTGCTGAAAGGAGAAACCGAACTCTCATTGAAGCTGCTAGAACTATGCTGTGTGCATCAGGTTTACCTTCATCATTCAAGGCTGAAGCTGTTAACACTGCCTGCTTCACCCAAAACAGATCCTTAGTGGTGAAAAGGTTCAACAAGACTCCCTATGAGCTGCTCAAAGGGAGGAAGCCAAATGTCAGTTACTTCCATGTGTTTGGGTGTCCCTGCTTCATTCTGAATCAGAGGGACCAACTGACAAAGTTTGAACCTAAAGCTGATGAAGGTGTGTTTGTTGGCTACTCTTCTATCTCTAAAGCCTACAGAGTGTACAACAACAAAAGAAAGGTGATAGATGAATCTATCAATGTCACCTTTGAAGAGTCCAAGAATGCTTCCACCAAAGCTGTTCCTGAATCAGTTTCAGGAGAACTTAACTTTGATGATCTGATGCATTCAAACAATGAAGAGGACTCAAAAGCTTCCACCACACCCAGTGTGGAACCTGTTAATCATGATGGGCATGATGATGATTATGTCAATACACCCTGTGTGAATAAGTGTACTGACTTAATTACAACTGTATGTCCTGAACCTATCAATGCTGATTTTCCCAGTTCTACTGCTGATATGTTCAACAGTGGTCAGACATTTTCAACAAGTGGACAGGCTCAAGACAACAGTGTGTCTGAAAATCTTGAGAGTTGTTCAACAGGACCTGCTGAAGATGTTAACAACTCATGTGAATCATCATTGAAAAATGATCCTAAGTGGATCAGGTGTCACCCCAATGATCAAATAATTGGTGACATCAACAAAGGGGTACAAACACGGTGGGACAGCTTAGGGAACTTTTGTATGTTCTCTAGTTTTGTTTCACTGATGGAGCCAAAGAAGGTGTATGAAGCACTAAAAGATGCCAATTGGATCACTGCCATGCAAGAAGAGCTCAATCAGTTTGAGAGAAACAAGGTGAAGCTGGTCCCTGCTCCTAAAGGTAAAACCATAATTGGCAGTAAATGGGTTTTCAGGAATAAGATGGATGAGCAAGGTCATGTCATTAGAAATAAGGCAAGACTGGTTGCTCAGGGCTACAGACAGGAGGAAGGAATTGATTATGATGAAACATTTACTCCTGTGGCCAGGCTAGAAGCAATTCATTTTTATCTAGCCTACGCTGCTCATAAGAGCATTAAGGTATTTCAAATGGATGTGAAGAGTGCATTTTTGAATGGGAAGCTGCAAGAAGAAGTTTATGTCAAGCAGCCTCCAGGTTTTGAAAATGAACAACATCCAGGTTTTGTCTATAAGTTGGACAAAGCTCTCTATGGTCTCAAACAAGCACCTAGAGCCTGGTATGACACTCTTACTGATTTCCTTATGAGCAATGGGTATTCCAGAGGTAAAGTGGATACTACACTGTTCATAAAGAAGGTGAAATCCGACATTATGCTTGTTCAAATTTATGTGGATGACATAGTATTTGGTTCTACTAATGAGCAGTTGTGCAAGAATTTTTCATTACTCATGAAATCCAAGTATGAGATGAGTATGATGGGAGAACTAACTTTCTTTTTAGGATTACAGGTTAAACAAACCTCAACTGGAATTTTTATAAATCAAAGAAAGTACACTTTAGATCTTTTGAAAAAGTTCAAATTTGATCAAAGTTCTCCTATTAAAACCCCAATGGCAACCAATGTAAAATTGGATGCTGATGCCAGTGGCAAAGCTGTTTCAGTAACAGCTTATAGAGGCATGATTGGTGTAAGGTCTACCACTACGAGATCTATCTAGACGCGGAACCGTCAACGAGTGCGGAATCCTCGTTAACGGGTAGACGGAAACAACTCTCAATCACAGAAACACGGAGACTATCAGAGGCTGAACGAAAGACACACGAACGATCCTACGAACTGATTCTCTCCGAAACGGCACTAACACTGATGATAAACTCGAGATCGCCTTTTGCTTAATCACTCACGAATTCTGCAAAAAGTCTGATAATATTTCGAGTCTATCCCTAATTATAGAGGCTAATTCGAGTCTGTTATGGGCCAAACTCGAATCTGGCCCAAGGCCCATTCGAGTTTGTCCTCATAGACACTCTCGAATCTGCCTAGCTTCGAATCTAGGTCTACATTTGAATCTATCACAGATTCGAATGTACAACCTTATAGAATTCGAATCTAACTATTTCACATAATCAACTTAGTATTGAACCTTATGTTTTTACCTTATGATTGATTTTATCTTTGATCTTTATGTTTGACCTTCTTGTAATACGTTACATCAAGTTCAAACACACAAACAATAATTATTATCAACCATATATAAACATATATAACAAACACTTGCTAGAATCACAATGTAGGATCACATAGACTGCTATCGTCACACAAGATGTACCAACAGACTCCCCCTTGACGATAGCTTCTAATAATTCACACATTTGATTAAGAACTTTGTTTATTATTTATTCAAACTACTTCCAGCATACAAGTCTTTTTCAACACATACTTTGACTACATTCTCATATTTCCTAGCTTCACTATCCATATGTGCATCACTAGAAATCTTACAAGCATGCAAAATATGAAGATCATCTCTAGAAAGGTTTACCAGGTGAAGAGGATCGTAGACTCTAAGAATAACTTTTTCTTCAAAATCTTCCATGACCGCTTCTCCAGTCTTAGTCTCAGCATACCACCAATGCAGATTCTTTAAGACATTCTGTGGCATAGGCTTGAGCGGCACCTTCCTTAGACATCTTACTGGTTTGTAGTGGATCTTCATCCAAGGTCGACCAGTTAGAGGATCAATACGTGAAGGATCTTCTACTCTTTTTCCAACCCTTGGATTCAGGCGTTCAAACTTTCTTGATCTTCCCTCTTTTCTTATTGTTGGTACACCCTGTGTGACGATAGCAGTCTAATCGATCTAACATTTTGGTTTAAGTAATATTCAACATTGTGGTTTAATGAGTGTTTGATATATGTGTTTATATATGTTTGATAGTAATTGATTGTATGTTTGAACTTGATGTAACATATTACAAGAAGTTCAAACATAAAAAAAAAGATTAATTCAAGCATAAACATAAGTTTCATATACAAGTTGGCTAGATTCGAATTATATAAGGGTTGACATTCGAATCTGTGATAGATTCGAATGTAGCCATAGATTCGAATAAGACCAGATTCGAGAGTGTCTTTGTGGACAAACTCGAATGGGCCTTGGGCCAGATTCGAGTTTGGCCCACAACAGACTCGAATCAGGGTCTATAATTAGGGATAGACTCGATATATTATCAGACTTTTTGCAGAATTCGTGAGGGATTAAGCAATAAGCGATCTCGAGTTTATCAGCTTGGTGTGTGTTCTTTCGGAGAGAATCAGTTCGTAGGATCGTTCGTGTGTCGTTCGTTCAGCCTCTGATAGTCTCCGTGTTTCGTAGTTGAGAGTTGTTTCCGTCTACTCGTTAACGAGGATTCCGCACTCGTTGACGGCTCCGCGTCTAGATAGATCTCGTAGTGGTAGACCTTACAAGTGGTAATACATTAGCTCTGTGTCCGATGTTTGTCTTTTAAAGAAAGTTTGCAAATACCAACAAGTTAGAATCTTTGTTTGTGTGCCTTGATCATAAAAGTATGTCTATGTCTGAGTCACGTAAGATAATTTCATGATAAATAAAAATGCCAATGGATATTCTGAAATGTAGAGTGTTTAAAGGGGTAAAATACCAACAATCGGCTAAATAGGTATGTCACGACAAACAATCAAAGGAATCAAAAAATTCCTAAGTGTGAAAGTTTAAGTACTGAAAGTAAGTATCAGACATCGCTATCTGATTGAACCTTTCTTAGACTATACTTATCAAAAATATTTTGTTTAGAGTTTAGCATAGGTTGTTAATTTTAATAAGTTTAGCGTAAGTCTTAGTTAAATTTTTAGTCAAGTTTAAAATTTTCTAGGTTTACTTATCTTATTTTATTTTATTTTACCTTAGTTTATTTTATTTTATTTTATTTTAGTTTAATTTTTACTTAGGTAAAAGGTCAAAAAGTGCTGAGGGTGCATTCAAAGTTGGATAAAATAAACATTGCGTGAAATATCTTGTGCTTAGGGTAAAAGATTGGGAATAGTTTATCTGGTTACACAATACCGTAGAAAAAGGTTGAAAAGGTTGAAGTTATTTCAAAAATTTTCGAAATTTTTCTAAGTGTTTGGTGTTTTCGATTTTAGGACAGACTCGAATTGGGAAGGCTTCGAATCTGTCAGTAGATTCGAGTCTGGCCTTAGATTCAAAGGTTGGTAGTATATATAGGTCAACAGTGAAGTCATTTAATTCTTACTGTTTTCGAATCTACTTCCTCGAGTCTATATCAGCGATCTCGAATCTATCCTCGAGTCTACCGTTTCTCACATACACGACAATCCGTCGAGTTTAAAGCTAGTGTGTTCGATTCTAATCTTGCATCTAGGTATAATCAACTTGATTGTACAAGATTCATGTAGTTTTATACACAATTTTAGGCTAAATCATCGTTTTTTGAAGGTTTAAGGGTCGAAATAGGGTTTTTACAAAATTACCAAGTTTGGACCGATAAACAGTCAAATTAAAGGCATATATCTGTGATTAGTAACTAGTAGGACTAATGAATTTAATTTTCTAAGTCCAAAAAGGTTAAAATCAAGAGATTTGGTGTTTCAATAGAGTCGGCGGTTCGAATCTGTTCTTGCCGTTTCTCGAATCTGTCATTAGATTCGAGAGGGCAATTGATTCGAATCTGTCATCAAACTCGAAAGGGTGACCTATTCGAATCTGTTCTTGCCGTTTCTCGAATCTGTCATTAGATTCGAGAGGGCAATTGAATCGAATCTGTCATCAAACTCGAAAGGGTGACCTATTCGAATCTGTTACATTTAATTTAAATTTTATTAAACTTGTAGAAATTTAATTGTGTTAGATTTTGTACTTAAACAAGTTCAAAATAAAATAGATTTAAATTTAAACAAGTTTATTGATTTTTAATGAATCTAATAGTTTTGTTTATTGTGCAGAAATGGCTGTACGAGCGTTTGTGCCTAAGCACAATATGGTGCTTCATCCAGATCATAATCTCCCTGAGGCGCAGGGATTTAGACAAGTGCTTGATTTCCTAGTAGAGTCTAGGATCGGTTTTGCACTATCTCATAATGTGCAGCTAGTGTTACCATATATTCGGCAATTCTATGATCATCTGCAGGTAGACTGCTCGGTCACACCGACAGTTCTACGTACTCGCATTGCTGGACAACCACTGGTCTTCTCGGCGGATATGCTGCGTCAAGTGTTGCAGCTGGGCACACAAGAAGAAGAAGCTGGTCCGATAGAGTTTCCTCTGAATATAAGGCAAGCAGCCTTTCAGAGAATGGGATACAGTCTCGATGTGACAAAGGTGTCATATATGAAGAGCGGGTTAATAGGACAATGGAGATTTCTTGCTCATGTTTTTATGGTATGCTTTGCTCCAAAGAAAGCAGGGTTTGATTATATGGTTGCGAAGATGCAGTCGGGGATAGTCGCGATGGTTTATAATCGACCATACAACTTTTCGGAGATGTTTTTCTCTGAATTTGTTCACCAAATAACCGCTCCAGAAAATCAACAGTTCTTGTTATATCCGCGGTTCATAATGATGTTGATCAGGCACTTCTTGCCGAATCTGCCACCGTCGAATGACATTCAAAGTGTTGCTGTTATGGACAAAAGGATCTTTGCTGACTGTTCCTCACACAGAGGAAGATTGGCTGTTCCTGTTGAGCGTCCGTTATTCGGAGCAATCTTGGATAGGGAGTTTCAAGCCCCGGATGTTGCCAACTGGGCAGGGGTAGTTGAATTTCAACCGAGACAACAACAACAACCACAACAACGACAACAACCACAGCCACAGCGTGCTCAACGGCGAAGACAACGACCAGCTGCGAGTCAAACTCAGGCGACCAGGCCTCCGACAAGTCAGCAGCCGGAAGAACAGGAAGCCGGGCCTTCAAATGTTCCAACCGAAGCTGAACAATTATGTCAAACTCTTAATGAAATCTGGGAGGCAGGGCCTCATGCTAATGAAGATGTTGCCGCCGCGTTAGTGGGCGAACTTCTTGAGCCTCCAGAGGGAGAGGAAGACGTGTTAAGAGACGTTGATGAATATATGCCAGAACAAGCTGATAATGTTTTGTCATCATCTGAAACAGAATCGGAGGAAATGGAGGAGTTAGAGGTTGAGGCTCCTGAGTCGGTATCAACTGAACCGACTGTTTAAATTGGAACGTATGGATCAAGATTGGTAATTAATGAAGAAGCATCGAGGAGAAGAGTAGTAAGGGAATCTGATGATTCAGATTTTGAAGAAGAAGAGATTGCTCCCTTAGTGACTCGGCAAAGGGCCAAGCGTCACAGGTTCATGCAAGGGTCTTCTTCAGCATGCGCAAGCCAACCAGAAGTCCCCCAATCTCAGCCTCAAGAACCACAGGCCACTACTACACCACCACCACCACCTCAAACTGAACCATATATTCCTTCACCAATCATCCCTACTCCTGTTCAGTCCATTCCATCTACCTCGACCGCCTACGCTGACAACCAGAGGTTTATGCAGCTCAAAGCTCGCGTTGACTTCCAACATGTTCAAATCCTAGGCCTAACAAAGGCAATGGGTGAAATTCAGGCGCATAATGCAAATCTTGATAATGAGAATGCTGAATTGAAGAAGACTGTAGAACAAATTCAGGAAGAGAATGTTGAGCTGAAGACGTTTGTCTGCGATCAGGCAGCAGAGTTAAGGGCGATGCGCTCCCTAATCGAGCAGTTAATGAAAAATATACAGGCTCAGGGGGAGACATCGTGCCGCGATCCTGAAATACAGAGGCCAAGAGATGGAGATGATGAAGACAATCAAGGCAATGATCTCAGCTCTAATAGACAGGATGAGCCAGTAGATTTTTCTGCTGCTCAGACTGCTCAATCTGAGGGGGAGCCTAGTCTAGGAGGAGAAGTAGGAGGAGCAGGAGGAGAAGCAGGTTCTTCAAAGGCTTTGGATAGCGACATGATAGATGCGCTGAAAGATATTGAGGAAGAGCTTATGGAATTCGATTTTGAAGATGAAGTCGAAGAGTTGGAGGAAGGTGAGTTCATTTCGGAGGAGGTCGTTGACTGGAAATCGGATGACGAAGTGTTAGATGATGAGGACGATCATGTCAACGAGGTGATAATAAATTCACAACCTGTTACGGAACTATATGTGGGAAATAATCATAATGTGATTGATATTGACTACATCAAGATAGCCTCAGTCCAGGACACTGAACTTGAAGAGGCAGAGAAAGATCCATCTAGAGCTGAGTTGATAAATCTTTGGTTTAAGAAGGAAGTAAAGAAAGATCAGCTGAAGATGAAGAAGAAGATGAGAGTTCCGGGTGCTGGAAGTTTTTCAGGAGGGATAATAAGCTGGTTCTTTGACAGAGAATTGCAGCTGTTTATTTTGAAAAGGAGAGATGGCCTCCAATACTTGAGGCGAACGCTGAAAGCTTTCAATACATTGCCCAAGATTGAAGTTAAAGAGTTAGCCTGGAAGGAGCTGATTAATATTGGAGATGATAAGTATGCTGAAGTGATTGAAAGAATTATAAGAAAAGAAGGGCGATCAGGCAAATTTGAGCGACTCAAGCCAAGGACCGGAAAGAGGGTCGAGGATCAGTCGAGAATAGATCCTCATACAGGTAGGCCATGGGCCAGGATGGTATACAAACCTGTGAGGTGTCTGAAGAAAATACCTATGAAATCGATGCCACAGAATATTTTGAGCAACATGAAATGGTGGTACGTCGATAATGACACTGCTGAAGCCGTCATGGAGGATCTAGACGAGAAGGTCATTTTGAAGGTATATGATCCACTGCATTTGATAAATCTATCAAAGGACGACCTGAAGAAGCTACATGATCAGCATATCTTCTTTATTGAAGCATGGAGATCTGAAGCCAGGAAGTTCCAGAAGGTAGTAAAAGTTTGTATAGATGCTGGTTTATATGCAGGCAGTAGTATATATAGCTCTAGTACTTAAACTTGATGTAAATAGTTAGAAGCTATCGTCAAGGGGGAGTCTGTTGGTACACCCTGTGTGACGATAGCAGTCTAATCGATCTAACATTTTGGTTTAAGTAATATTCAACATTGTGGTTTAACGAGTGTTTGATATATGTGTTTATATATGTTTGATAGTAATTGATTGTATGTTTGAACTTGATGTAACATATTACAAGAAGTTCAAACATAAAGATCAAAGATTAATTCAAGCATAAACATAAGTTTCATATACAAGTTGGCTAGATTCGAATTATATAAGGGTTGACATTCGAGTATGTGATAGATTCGAATGTAGCCATAGATTCGAATAAGACCAGATTCGAGAGTGTCTTTGTGGACAAACTCGAATGGGCCTTGGGCCAGATTCGAGTTTGGCCCACAACAGACTCGAATCAGGGTCTATAATTAGGGATAGACTCGAGATATTATCAGACTTTTTGCAGAATTCGTGAGGGATTAAGCAATAAGCGATTCGAGTTTATCAGCTTGGTGTGTGTTCTTTCGGAGAGAATCAGTTCGTAGGATCGTTCGTGTGTCGTTAGTTCAGCCTCTGATAGTCTCCGTGTTTCGTAGTTGAGAGTTGTTTCCGTCTACCCGTTAACGAGGATTCCGCACTCGTTGACGGCTCCGTGTCTAGATAGATCTCGTAGTGGTAGACCTTACACTTATGATTCTTGCAATTACGTCTGCGTAGGGATCATTGCCAATATTAATCAGATCTTTCCATGCTAACGCTGTGATCTCGATCTTTGGCAGTGAATTGAAAGCTTTCAGAGTTCGCCTCAGGTACTGGAGCCCGTCTTTCCTCTTAATTATGAATAGCTGCAGTTCTCGATCAAAGAACCAGCTTAATATGTTTCCAGACAACTTCCCAGTACCCGGCACCCTCATTTTCCTTTTAAGCTCTAACTCCTTCTGTTCTGCTCTGAACCATAACTTTCTTTTCTCTTCATTTGTTAGTTCTCTGGCTGGTTCGTCTACTGATGGCTCAACATTTAACGAAACATTCACTACTTCTACGTTAACAACATCATTGCCTTCTATGATATATGTATCAGTGATAGGGTTTTGCTGCACGACGATCTCATCAGCTTCATCGTCCTCATCAGCACATACCTCGTCATCTGATTTCCAGTCAACTATATCTTCAGGCACAAACTCACCCTCTTCTAGCTCTTCCATTTCATCTTCAAAATCGAAACCCAAATCCATCGGATCATCATCAAGATTCATAAGAGCATCGATCATCTCACTAATCTCAAAATCTGTAGGCTTAGATGAACTCGCTTCTCCTACTTCTCCTCCTGCTAGACTAGGCTCCCCCTGAGATTGAGCAGTCTGAGCAGCAGAGAAATCTACTGGCTCATCCTGTCTTTGAGAGCTGGGATCATTGCCTTGGTTGTCGTCTTCATCATCATCCCTTGGCCTCTGTACTTGTTGATCTCGACACGATGTCTCCCCCTGAGCCTGTAAATTTTTCATTAACTGCTCAATTAGGGAGCGCATCGACCTTATCTCAGCTGCCTGATCTGCTACAAATGATTTTAGCTCTGTGTTCTCTTCCTGGACTTTCTCCACAATCTTTTTCAAATCGGCATTCTCCTTATCAATATCTGTGTTATGCTTTTGAAGCTCACCGATTGCCGTTGTTAGCCCAAGGATTTGGATTTCCTGGAAGTCAACTCGATCTTTTAAGCGCAAAAACCTTTGATTATCGACATATGTGGATGAGGTTGATGGGATGGATTGTAGCAGAGTTGGAATGATTGGCGATGGGATATATGGTTCATCTTGAGGTGGTGGTGGTGGAAAGGTGGTTTGAGATTCCTGAGTTTGAGAGTTTTGAGGTTGCTGAATTTCTGGTTGATCTGCTGATGCTGAAGATGATCCTTGCATGAATCTATGACGTTTGGCCCGTTGCCTCGTCACTAAAGGTGCAACTTCCTCTTCTTCAAAATCGGATTCATCAGCCTCTCTTATTACTCGCCTCCTTGAAGCTTCTTCATTAACTACTATCCGTGAACCATAAGTTCCTATTTGAATATGAGGTTCTGTAGCTTCTGACTCGGGAGCTTCAACTTCGATTTCCTCCATTTCTTTTGATTCGGTTGCAGATGATGACTCATCAATACCAGTCTGCTCTGGCACATATTCGTCCACATCTCTCAACACATCTTCTTCTCCCTCTGGAGGCTCAAGTAATTCACCCACCAATGCTGCAGCTATATCTTCATTAGCATGAGGACCTGCCTCCCAAATTTCATTTAGAGTTTGGCACAATTGATCAGCTTCATTTGGGACATTCGACGGCCCGGCTTCCATGAAAACATGAAAACTTGAGCCAGAAATCTCCATTGGCCGATTAGCCCACTCTTCATATAAGAAGCCTTCGTCACATCGAGACTATAACCCATTCTCTGAAAGGCCGCTTGCCTAATACTCAGAGGAAAGTCGATTGGCCCAGACTCCTCTTCTTGAGAGCCTAGCTGCAGAACTTGTCGCAGCATATCGGCAGAGAACACCAACGGCTGCCCTGCTATCCTGGTTCTCAGCACTGTCGGGGTGACAGAGCAGTCTACCTGAAGATGATCATAAAATTGACGAACATATGGTAGAACAATCTGAACATTATGGGACAAAGCAAAACCAATCCTAGATTCTACTAGGAAATCCAACATTTGTCTGAATCCCTGCGCCTCAGGGATATGATGGTCGGGGTGAAGGACCATATTGTGCTTCGGCACAAACACTCGAACAGCCATATCTGCACAAAAATAAACTATCAGAATTAAAAAATCAATAGACTTGCCTAAATTCAAATTTGTTTAATTTTGAACTTGATTAAGTACAAAATCCAACACACAAGAATTTCTACAAGTTTACTAAAATTTAAATTAAATAATTCAAATACAGTAACAGATTCGAAATGGACATATTCGAATAAGTCCCCCTTTCGAGATTGATGACAGATTCGAATCTAGTGTCCTTCTCGAGTTTATGACAGACTCGAGAGACCTCAGGAACAGATTCGAACCGTCGACCCTACTCAACACCAAATCTCTTGATTTTAACCATTTTGGACTCAGAAAATTACATTCATTAGTCCTACTAGTTACTAATCACAGATATGTGCATTTAATTTGACTATTTATCGGTCCAATCTTGGTAATTTTGGAAAAACACGATTTAGACCCATAAACCTTCAAAAATCAATGATTTTGCCTAAAATGGTGTATAAAACTACATGAATCTTGTACAATCAAGTTGTTTGTACCTAGAAGTATCAGTAGAATCGAACACTAAGACAAGAGACTCGACAAATTGTCGTATATATGAGAAACGGTAGACTCGAGCAATAGATTCGAAATCGCCTAAGTAGATTCGAGGATATAGATTCGAAAACAGTAAGGAGTTAATGACTTCACTGTTAACCTATATATACCACCTACCTTCGAATCTATGGCAAGACTCGAATCTACTGACAGATTCGAAAACCCAGTTTCGAGTCTGTCCTAAACTCGAATAACACCAACACTTAGAAAAATTTCGAAAATTTTGAAATAACTTCAACTTTTTTTTTATAACCTTTTCAACGATATTGTGTAACAAGATAAACTATGCCAACTCTTTTACCCTAAGCACATGAATTTTCACGCAGTGTTTATTTTATCCAACTATGAATGCACCCTCAGTAATTTTTGACCTTTTACCTAAGTAAAAACTAAAATAAAATAAAATAAACTAAGGTAAAATAAAATAAAAAATAAAATAAAAACTAAGTAAAAATGAAATTTTAAAATTTTGACTGAAAATTTAACTTAGACTTAAGCTAATCCTGTTAAAATTTACAACCTAAGCTAAATACTAAACAAAATATTTTTGATGAGTATAGTCTAAGAAAGGTTCAATCAGATAGCGATGTCAGAGACTCACTTTCAGTACTTAAACTTTCACATTTAGGAATTTTTGATTCCTTTGATTGTTTGTCGTGAAATACCCATTTAGTCGATTGTTGGTATTTTACCCCTTTAAACATTCTACATTTTGGAATATCCCTTGGCATTTTTATTTATCATGAAATTATCTTACGTGACTCAGACATAGACATACTTTTATGATCAAGGCACACAGACAAAGATTCTAACTTGTTGGTATTTGCAAACTTTCTTTAAAAGACAAACATCGGACACAGGTCTGTATTTTCATACAACAAAGTGTCTTAGTTTGACTTAAGGTTTATTCTTAAAGTTAGCAAGACAGCGGTGACAGGTCTGTACCGACGTACAACAAAGCGACATATCTCGCTCCCGAATCTAAACAGAGGCAACAGGTCTGTACATACGTACAACAGAGTTACATGTTTTCGACTCTCAATTTTATATGATTTTTCTATTCTTTCCATTTTCAGATGTATTTGATGTTGCAATACATCCCCAGAAAGTTTGCATACCTCATTTAGACTCAAAGTTTGTATGTCTTGTACATAAAAATTAAGACCGATTGGTCGTACATCTAAGTTAGTGACACGCTTGACTTTTTCTTGAATATTTTATTTGCCTTGAGACTCCCTATATGTATTATGCCTACCAACACATCAAACTAAACTAAAGTATAACACTTAGAAATTAGTTGCATTGTGTGTGAAAGCCTAAACACTTAGAGTTTGTAACGACTGTGCTAATTTTCGTCACTTTGAACCTATGCTCCTAAGACTTAACTCCTTTTCTGATATTCTCTTTTTTTGTATTTTTATAATTTTCTCTCTTTTTTTTTGTTTTTCAAAAGAAATAGCAATAAAATAAGATAACCTACTAACCTACTAACAATAGAAACTTACTAAAAATAGAAACTATCCTAAATTAGCAGACTTACTATAAAAAGAAAGAAATACTACTATAAAAGGAAATAAACTACTACTAAGACCAAATTACTCTGGGTTGCGCATTCCATTTAGTTGAATTAAATATTCAAACCGTGACTTATCAAATGCTTTGGTAGATAAATCTGCATTATTATCTTCTGTTGCCACTTTTACCAATTTGATTAAGTTTTTTTTCAGCACAATCATGAATAAAATGATGCCTAATGTCTATGTGCTTTGTTTTGTTGTGTTTAACTGGATTGTTAGTTATAGCAATTGTAGATTGATTGTCTATCCTAATTGGAGTTTGAGTATAAGCCAAACCGTAATCCCGCAATTGTTGTTGTATCCACAGAACCTGTGAGCAGCAACTACCAGCGGCAACATACTCGGCCTCGCACGTTGACACGACTACCAATTGTTGTTTCTTGCATTGCCAGGATACCAATCTCCCTCCTAGGAACTGACAACCTCCAGTTATTGACTTGCGCGTCAAGCTGCATCCTCCGTAGTCAGAATCCGTGAGCGCCTCCAACTCTAGATCTCCCTCCGCGTGATACCAAAGTCCCAGCTTCGGTTTCGACTTGAGGTATCGTAGAATCCGCTTCACAGCTTTCATATGCATCTCCTTCGGATTTGCTTGAAACCTAGCACAAATACACACAGCAAACATAATGTCAGGTCTTGAAGATGTTAAATACATAAGTGATCCAATCATGGCCCGATATAAAGTCGGATCCACATCGGTATCACTTTCAGTACCCGGTCCGAGATTGTGATTCACTTGAATCGGCGTGCTGAAATGGGCAGTCAATTTTGTTCCTTCCATCCCGAAACGTTCCAATATGTCATAGACATACTTCGTCTGATGGATAAACATCCCTTCCTTCTTCTGGTCAATCTGTAACCCCTCTCCCATAGCACTCATCTCGAATTTTGACTTCATCACATTCTCGAAATATTTGCACATCTGTTCGTCTGATGATCCAAAAATGATATCATCGACGTACACTTGTACCAAGATAAAATGATCTCCCTTCCTCTTAACAAACAGAGTACTATCTATCCTACCCCTTTCAAACCCGTTCTCTAATAAATGGTTGGATAGAGTCTCATACCATGCCCTAGGTGCCTGATGCAATCCATATAGAGCCTTATCTAAGCGATATACTCTATCAGGATATTTTGGATCTGTAAATCCGGGCGGTTGTTCTACATACACCAACTCCTTCACTTTCCCATACAGGAAAGCACTCTTAACATCTATTTGATATACCTTAAAGCCCTTGAAGGAGGCAAAAGCTAAAAACATCCTAATGGCTTCCAGCCTTGCTACTGGTGCAAACACCTCATTGTAATCGATTCCCTCCTCTTGGTTGAAACCCTTTACAACTAGCCTAGCCTTGTTGCGCGTGACTATACCCCGATCGTCTCTTTTGCACTTAAAAACCCATTTGGTTCCTATAGCAACTTCCCCTCGAGGTAATCGAACTAACTCCCACACTTCTAGTTTCCTAAATTGCGAAAGTTCTTCCTGCATCGCTTCAACCCAGGAGTTATCCTTAAGTGCCATTTGCACATTCTTAGGCTCTACTTGCGATATGAAACATGAATAGAGACATGTGTGATATGCCTCGGAGTCGTTTATCATCGACAACAACACAATGTTGTTATTTAAACTACTCCTAGTCCTCATACCCTCGTTAGGATTTCCTATGATGCTTTCTATAGGATGGTTCTTGTTAATCCTAGAGGTCTCTATCTCATCAACCCTTAGATTATCTCCTAAGTTAGATCCTATTTCACCTAATGGGGGAACAGACTCAGTTTCTACATTTTCCTCCTCGTGGACATTTTCCTCAGAGTTGGAACTTGATGCTTGAGTCTGATTCTCAGTGGTAGGTGCTTCTTGATCAGCAACTTCTGGAGATCCATCTACTGTCGCAGTAGGCTCGGATGTGGATTTAAACGTAGTCCTCGGAAAGGTATGGCCATCGTCATTCAGATGCAGCGTCACCATGTCCATTTCGATTGTACCTGCATTATCATCAAAAGGAATGTTAAATGACTCAAATAATTTATCATAGTCAAATATCCATTCCGGACCAGTTTGGGGTTCATGTGTATAACTAGTGACTTCAATGTTATACACAATCTCCACTGTACCATTTGTTTTGTTAAAAACCCGTTTGTTTGGTGAGTTCGACACATAACCTAGGAAGTATCCTTCGTCAGCCTTTTCACCAAACTTCGGTTGATGTTTTGTACGTAAAAGAGTGCATGGTACCCCAAACGGTTCGAAGCCAGTTAAATTAGGTGGCCGTTTGTTTAAAATTTCATAACATGTTTTGTTCAGAGATTTGACTGTAAGGACTCGGTTTAATATATGGCACGCGGTATTCACTGCCTCCCCCCAAAACATGGTAGGAAGCTTTTAAATCCGAAAGCATAGTCCTTGCAGCTTCAATCAATGTCCTATTTTTACGTTCGGCCACCCCATTTTGTTGAGGCTCATATGGTGCACTGAATTGATGCACTATGCCCTTTGATAGGCAATATACACCAATTACAGTGTTTTTGAACTCAGTTCCATTATCACTACGTATCCGTTTAACCCTTGTTCCGTAGGAATTCTCCACTTGGTCTAAGAACCCGATGAGCTTGGAAGCCGTCTCGTCCTTTGTACCTAAAAAGAAAACCCAAGAAAATCGTGAGTAATCGTCAGTGATAACTAAACAAAACCAACTACCTCCTATACTCCTTTTGATGATAGGTCCGAAAAGGTCCATATGCAACAAATCGAATGTTGAGGTTATGGAGTTCTTCTTGGACTTGTGTGTCTTCTTATGTTGTTTGCCCTTCTTGCACGGTAGACACTTGTCCTCGAACTGAAAGCTCTTCATAGGCACACCTTGCACCAATCCATTCTTCGTTATGTAGTTCATCTTTCTTAGGCGCAAGTGAGCCATGCGTCTGTGCCACAGTACCGATCCCATCTCCGAAGCTTTGGATAATAGACAGATTGGCCCCATCGAAGTCTCCGGCTTGTTCATATCCAGCATGTACAAGTCATTCTTCCTTGGTGCCCGCATCAATACCCATTCTTCAGGAATCTTGAATCCCGGTTTTAGCACTAATGCCTCAGTGTCCGTGAACAACACTGAGTTCTTTTTGTCACAGATTCGAGATACACTAATGAGATTGTGAACCAGTTTATCAACGTGATAAACTTGGTCCAACTTGATCGTCCCATTAGTGACCACTCTGGTACCCGTGATGTTTCCTCCTTTGTTACCGGCGAATGATACAAACCCCCGATTCCCACCCTTGAAGTTTGTAAGTAGACCTCTTTCCCCCGTCATGTGCCTGGAGCATCCACTGTCGACGAACCACTTGTTGTTTGGACCGGTGGTAATCTGCTGCACATGAAAGAAAATAGGTTAGTTATCACGGGGAACCCAAGCCATGACTGACTTGGTTATACCATTCTCGTCCACATACTTAAACTCTTTCAAATACCCATCTCGCCTTTCAGGTGACTTGGGTCGTTGAACAGGAGTTTGTTGTGGTGCTGAGTGATTTAAATTCACTCTTTGCCTTTGAGTTGGCATTTGTTGTGGAGCTCTAGAATAATTACGATTATATTGCATCTCAGACTGTGATCCCTGAGCTCTTACCGGTGCGTACTGTCTAACTGGAGTATGAGACCTAACTGGAGTGTGTGACCTGCTAGGTGTTGTGCTCCTATAGACTTGTTGAGGTGCTGACCTAGATTGATTAATGACACGATTCGGTGAATTTGTCCTAACCACTTCCTTTGGTCCAACCTTTACCGGTGTTTGTTTCACAACTGGTTTTTGTGCGGCCTGCACAGTTTTCTCGGTAGTCTGAGAACTACTAGTGCTCGCCACATTGGTTGAGGGCTTAACAGGTGTTGGGTTCACTGTCCTAGGTGTAACATCGGCTTTCCTAAGTGGACAGTGAGAAGCAACATGCCCCTTCTCATGACATCTGAAGCAAGACATCTTATCTATGGACTTTTTGTGTGTACCCTTAGACTTAGGTGTCTCACTAGTGTCTTGGTCCTTATGTACATCTATGACGACTGGCTCATCATCCTGATCAGCCCAATCAATTTTATGTTTTCCTGCAGGTGTTTCACTGGAGGAAGTCACAAATTTGACTTTCTTAACCTTGACAGTTGTGTCAGCCACCTTAGGTGTATTTTCTACTATAGGCTCAGATTTAGGTTCAGGTGTGTCCTCTAAGTCTACTGATTTGTCAGTTTTCTCCTGAGGCTGAGGCACATAGTTTGCATTAAAAGGTGGAGGAATTTCATGAAATCCTAGACCTACGGGCTTTTTAGATTGTCTTTGGGCATCTAAAACTTTCCCTAGGTTTCAGCTTGAATTCCTAAACTTCTCTAGCTTACTGTTTGCCTCTGCTACCTTTACCTTTGTTTCAGCTAGCTCAATGTCTTTGTCTTTTAGGTTTTTGGTCAAGGCCTCTACATGCTCATACATAAGTTCTATTCTAACACACTGCTCACTCAGTTTGTCTTTCAGAACTATTACGTCTTGAGCATCAGCCTTAAGTTTTTCTTTAAGATCTTGCTTAATATCGTTCAGGCTAGCGTTTTCAATTTTTAAATTCTCATTTTGAGCAGTTATGGTTTTATGTGACTCTAAGACTAGATTTAACCTATCGTTAGAATTAACACACAACGCACATAATTCACGAAAGACAGAGTAAGTCAGACTAACCTTTGAGTTATCAGATTCCACGTTGGCCATCTGAGCAGCAAACTCCAGAATTGTCTGATCATTCGTCTTTTCCACCCACATCGGACTGTTTTCCCTTGTGGTCTGCTCTTCTCCTTCACACCCAGTCTCCGTGACTTCAGCCATAAAAGCCCGAGCATTTGACTCTGGATGTGAGCTCCAGTCATAAGTACCATCTAGCTGTCTGTCTGAAGTAACATTGGATAGTAGACCAGCTAGATTGGCTTGACCAGATGATGAACTTGGAAGGTATCGTTGTTGAGACTGATTCTGAAACTGTCCCTGATGCTGACTCTGCCCTTGGTACGTTTCTACCTTCGGCCTCTGGCATTCTCTGGCGAAGTGTCCCAGACCTTGACAGTTGTAGCACTTTACCTTGGACTTATCAAATCCAATCCCCTTGTTGTTCATCGTCAAATTCCTTCCAGTTCTCTTGATGAATCTCTTAACCCTTTGGGTTACCATGGCCAGTTGCCATTTAAGATCCATTTCCTCAAGATCATCAGGGTCGACCTGATCATAGTCCTCATCCCAGAGAGCAGGATCGTTAATCTTTCCCTGAACGCAGTTCCCATACGCGGCCACAAAAGAAGCAAGCAGATTCAAATGTTCTTCCGCTGATTTTGCGCTCATGGGCATCTTCGAATAGCTCTGAGATGTCGATGCCTGTTGTACTTGAGGCTGCGGTTCTTCCGATCTTCCTAATCATAAGAACGCTCTACTCAATGTGTCATCAGTCTCTGCTGGTGATGACGTTTCTCCGGTGAGAAACGCTGTAGCAGTCTTCAGATCGGCGGTTGCTGAAGGTTTTGTTGACTTTCCAAAATACATCGCTGGATTCTGGACTTGTTCGTAATCAGTTTCGGCCTTCAGTAGCTCGAAGTGATATGCCCGCAACGTTCCCACAATATCATCTAGAGATTGAGTATAATACTTGTCTTCATTTAGCTTGATCATTGCCACATACATAGCCCATTTGGCTGGTAAGGCATCAAAAAGCTTGTTGTTCTTGTCGGTGTCAGTATACTCAATCCCGTGACTTTCAAGTTCCGTCAACAGATGATAGAACCGGGTGATGATATCATCCAGCTGTTCATCCTTTAACGCCTTGAAAATCGCAAACTGTTGTTTCAACAGCTCTGTACGCTTTCTACGAACCCTAGGATTACCCTCACACCTCTTCTCTAGAGACTCCCAAAGTTCCTTCGACGTCTTTTGAGTCCTAAATGTGTGCAGTATATCCTGAGGCAAAGCCATTCGGATTATCGAGAAAGCTTTGTTTTCGGCTTCATACAATTTCTTATCATCCTCCTTCATCATTTGGTATGATAAGACTTTCTGACGGCCTTCAACTTCAAAAACTGGTGGAATATATCCTTCGTCGATACACACCCACATGCGCATGTGATTAAAACGCACGAAATCGGTAAACCGATCTTTCCACCAGTAATAATCCTCGATTTTCATCAGCTTAGGCGGAGCGTTTGCCTTCCCGACCTCGTGGTCCATTTCCAGGAATTTTTGAAGATTTTACATCTTTTCGAAAGTAATTGAATTGAACTTAAATAATTTAATTCGAAACTAATTTGAATTAATTCGTTCGAATCTAGGTAGATTCGAATATAATCAGATTCCAATTTATTTGGGATTAAATTCGATTAAGTGTTATTATTCAATTAAACTCGAAATTATGTCAGATTCGAAAAGTCCTCAGATTCGAAGGTCAGGCAAACTCGAAGTCACAGCAGATTCGAACCCTATTCGATATTAGACCAAACTCGAATTAAACTCGAAAGTAAGTAGACTCGACACCCTATTCGAATGTAGCACAAACTCGAATTAGATTCGAAACCCTCTGTATCAGACTCGAAAGGAGCGGATTTGGTTAGACTCGAAACTAAGTGTAACCCTAATTACCCCTAATTGATTCGAGCGCCGCAAACTCGAAAAACGGCTAACACTTTGATTTTTTAACGTTTTGCAGATTAAATCAATATTTTTGCAATGAAAAATATTGATTTCGATAAAAAACGTGAAAAGCCACAAAGTATTTCCCGGATTACTATTTGCTAAGCTCGACGAACACGATTTTGAGAGTAAAACCGTCCAAAAGCGTCAAGAAACCTAGAATGTATCTAGATGAACACGAAGAACACCAAGAACACCCCTTAGGCTCTGATACCACTTGTAAGGTCTACCACTACGAGATCTATCTAGACGCGGAACCGTCAACGAGTGCGGAATCCTCGTTAACGGGTAGACGGAAACAACTCTCAATCACAGAAACACGGAGACTATCAGAGGCTGAACGAACGACACACGAACGATCCTACGAACTGATTCTCTCCGAAACGGCACTAACACTGATGATAAACTCGAGATCGCCTTTTGCTTAATCACTCACGACTTCTGCAAAAAGTCTGATAATATTTCGAGTCTATCCCTAATTATAGAGGCTAATTCGAGTCTGTTATGGGCCAAACTCGAATCTGGCCCAAGGCCCATTCGAGTTTGTCCTCATAGACACTCTCGAATCTGCCTAGCTTCGTATCTAGGTCTACATTCGAATCTATCATAGATTCGAATGTACAACCTTATAGAATTCGAATCTAACTATTTCACATAATCAACTTAGTATTGAACCTTATGTTTTTACCTTATGATTGATTTTATCTTTGATCTTTATGTTTGTCCTTCTTGTAATACGTTACATCAAGTTCAAACACACAAACAATAATAATTATCAACCATATATAAACATATATAACAAACACTTGCTAGAATCACAATGTAGGATCACATAGACTGCTATCGTCACACATGATGTACCAACAATTGGGAGCTTGCTATACTTAACTGCTAGTAGACATGATATTATGTTTGCTACCTGTCTGTGTGCAAGGTTCCAAGCTGATCGAAAGGAATCTCACCTAGTTGCTGTTAAAAGAATCTTCAGATACTTGAAGGGTACACTAGTTTGGGTCTTTGGTATCCCAAAGACTCCAGTCTTGAACTAACAGGTTATTCAGATTCTGATTTTGCAGGCTGCAGGCTAGATAGGAAGAGCACAACAGGTGGATGTCAACTCCTTGGTGGTAAGTTGATAAGTTGGTGCAGCAAGAAGCAGAACTCTGTGTCTACTTCTACTGCTGAAGCTGAGTACATTGCTGCTGGAAGCTGCTGTGGGCAGATTCTGTGGATGCAGCATCAGCTTGAAGATTATGGACTTGTGTATAGGAAAATTCCTATTCTGTGTGATAACACAAGTGCCATAGCCATTTCCAACAATCCAGTATTTCATTCTAGAACAAAGCATATTGAAGTCAGACATCACTTCATCAGGGATCACATTCAGAAAGGTAATGTGGAGGTAAGTTTTATTTCCACAAATGAACAGCTTGCAGACATTTTCACCAAACCTCTGGATGAAACAAGATTTAATTATCTTGTCAGCAAGCTGGGCATGTTAAACAAGAGTGACTAAGTGTTTCTCAAAGGTCTAAGAATTTGTGTGCTTCACACTGCTCAAGTTTCTAAGAACATCTTAGGCAGAACAGGTTTTACATGTTCTGTACTTAGTCATTTGCCTGAAAAACTTGAACAGCTTGAGCACACAACAGGCTGAACAAAAACAGTTTACTCGTCCAGCCTGCTCTGATGGTCCAATCTTCACCCTGTTCACTCCCTCACACTGTCTTACAAGCCATTGTCTTGTAACCTGTTCAACTATTGAACACAACCTGTTCTTACAAAAGAGAGCAGGCTGAAGGCACAGTTTGAAGAATGAACAGCTTGAAGACTGAACAGCTTGTGATGACCCGGCTCATCACAGGTTTGACCAACCGCTTAGACTAACAGTTTTTTTTAATTACCTTTCTTCAAACTTAAGTTACTTAATTAATGTTTTATTTAACTTAATTACTGCGGATAATGTGGGTTACATGTGTTACTAATTAAAAAGGACTCAAGTGGTCTGACAAACGGTCTGACATGGACAACCGTTCCGTTAACGACTTTTTCAAATCAAACCGCCCAAAACTTTCTCTCTCATACACACTCACATTCAAATCCTATAAATACCCAACTACTGTTTCATCTTCGTCTTCCTCATCATTTCCAGAAATCCTCAAGAACCCTAAAAATCGACTAAGTGTCTTTAGCTTCTCCAACCTCAAAACTTCCCAAATGGCTCACAGACCTAATCCCCTTCGTCCAGTGTTCGTTGGTGATGATGTTGTCAAACACTCATCAGTCAGCACAATGCTGACCATCAAACCCACCAACTACATTGCCAATCTGACCATACCAAAGAACTATGTGGGAAAAGGGTATGAAGAAATGGTGGAGTTCTTAAAAGTTCATCCGTTGAACTATGCAATGACTGCATCCCCTGGTGTCCTGTATCAGGAGATGGTGTATGAGTTCTGGTACACCTGTGCCTACAACCCCAACACCAAAGTCATCAAGGGTACTATTCTCAATGGGACTCAGACCATTGCGATTAGTACTGATCTTCTCAGGGAGGTGCTTCATCTACCTGTTGCTGAGTCATATGATATGCCCCAGCCTGAAAACGAGCAAATGGGAAATTTGCTACGCTTCTGTGGTGTAGCAGAACCCAAAATTGGAGCAACGTTGTACAGGAAGGATTTGTCTCCTACCTACAGTTTTCGATTTGCTTCTGTGATGATGAGCTTCAGCAGCAAGGTTGGTTCATTTGACCAACTGAGTCGTGATGAAATCCCCATAGTCCTACAGCTGGTGGATGGGACTACCATTGATATGGCTAAGTGGATATTTCTGAACATGAGGAACCTGGTGCAGCAAGAGCCAAGACCAGCTGCTGTCCGATATCCCAGGTTTCTGAGCCTCATCTTCAAGCATCACTGTGGTGAGCATCTATACAACTCTCAGCCTTTACTTAAGTCTGCTGCATTCCCTGTCATAGGGAATAGAGTTTTCTATACCCCTGTTCTACCCAATGAGCCTCCTCTGTCCACACCAATGAGGAGGTTGTTAGATTTGGTGGAAGGACCCTCTGATGTGAGGGTGGATCCAGAAGCTGCTGCTCCCACAAGAAAATCCAAAGCCAGGTCCAAACTTGTTAAGAGGACCCTAGCAACTGCTGAAGCTGGGCCTGTGAAAAAGAAGGCCAAAACAGCTCAGACTGAATCTGAACCTTTAGCCTCTGTGGCTGAGGGGGAGCAGACTCCTCACCCTGGTTCATTTGTTGAACCTCAAGCCTCTGTGGCTGGTGCCTCTGTGGCACCTGAGACTATGGAACAGGCCAACCCACCTGTTTCTGACCCAGTCTCAAAACCTGTCCAGTCTGAACCCCTCATCTCCTCTCCACAATCACCCACTTCATCCTTTCACTATCAACGAAAATCCATCTCCAAAAAGAAACCAGCCAAAACAACCACCTCCTCTGTTCCCTCCCAACAGGGTTCAGTTGTAAGAGAAGCAACCCCTGCTGCCTCTCCTATATTGGGAAAAGGTTCAGCCCCATTGGAGCATGCTTCACTCCAATCTGAGTCTACCCAGAGTCAGCCTAGACCCTCTGGTTCCTCCCAACAGGAACCAGTTGTACATACGGAGATAGCCACATCAACTATCCCAGCCTCCCAACAGGCTGAGGATATTGAAAGACAGGAGTCCTCTCCACTCCATACTGAGTCCACACTGTCCCCCACTCAAATCTCCTCACACCCTGAGTCTGCACGAGGTGCCCACGCTGCTGGTATAGACCAATCAGCAGCTCAGCTTCAAACTTCTGCTTCCCATGATACAGCTGTTCTACACCAAACAGCTGCTGAGGGACCAACAACCCAAGCTGATGAACCTCAGGGATCACACCATCCCTCTGGTGAGGCTGCTCCCTCCATGCGAACTCCATCAGCAGGTTTCACCACTGCTGATGTTGAAATGCATATCCCATCTCCCAATGATGAGGTGCTTTTAAACCAAGGCACTGCAGAGGGAACCACCACTGGTCTTCATGAGGATGTTGCAGCACAAGCAGCATCTGAAAGGCCCCCAACACCAACCCCTTCTCCTGGTGATGCAGCTACAGCCGCTACTGAAGGACCTTTTGACCCTTCCAAGCTGGGCCATATTACTTTTGCCCAGGCTATGGAACTTCTATCAAATGTTTCTCTTCCCTCTCCATCACACCCTTATACACCAGCCTCATCCTCATCTTCTCCATCTACCCAATCTAAATAGTCTACCCATACACCTCCATCTCCTAAAGACCTACCTTTGAAGGATCACCTTTCCCTGCTGACCAACAAAGTTGGTTCTTTGGAAACTACCATGACCTCTCTACCCTCTCTTATTTCAGACTATGTGTCTGAACAGCTTAAGGGGTTCTTTGATTCGTTCAAAGACTCCTTCCCTGCTACTCCACAAACAGATCATTCTTCACAGCTGATAGCACTCACTGCACAGCTGCAAACTGTGTCCAACTCCCTCTCCTCCATTCTTTCACTACAACAGGACTCTGTGTCCTCAATGATAGCTATTTCTCAACAGCTGTCATCTCTCGTCACTTCTTGCAATTCTACTCTTCCTGCCACTCTGGCCAGCTTGACCACACTAATTGGCTCCCTATCTAATTCTATGTCATCAAACCTTGCTGATGTGCAAGATTCTCTCGAATTACATCTTGCACAACTTCAAAGTTTGCTGTTCACAGAGTCTGATAGGGAAAACATTGTTAAGCTGACCTCCCTTGCTGATACACAATCCTCTTGTCTTCAAACCTGTCTTTCCCAGCTTGCAGAGGTCAAGGATAATTTGGCTTTCTTAGTGAATAGCCTTGTTGGCCCCAGGCCTACTGCCAAAACTGCTGGCAAGCCTGATGACTTTGTGTCTTCAGGCAGACCGGGTGTTGAAGGTGCTGGTCCATCTCCTTCAAAGGGGGAGAAGTCGTCTGCCTCTAAGACTAAGTCTAAGGGGGAGAAAAATTCTTCTCCAAAGGAGAAACCAGTGCCTGCAGCACAAACTGGTCATCCAGCAGGAATCTCTGCAACAGGTACAGTAGAGGGTGCTTCTCATGCTGCTCAGTCTACTCAGGTTGAATCTCCAATCCCTGCTCAGTCTAAGGGGGAGGAATCTATTCCTGAGGGCAGGCCAAGCAGCAGAAGGAGGCATATGATCTTAGAGGAAGAAGAAGAGGAGGAGGAAAGTCCTGAAGCTGCTACCACTACAGCAGCTAAAGGAAAAGAAATAGCAGAAGATGATCCCATACAGCAGAAAGCAGCAGAAATCCAATTTCACAAAGCCAGGGCCAAAGAAATGGGTCTTCCTATGCACAAGTACTTTGAGTTTAGAGAAGAACAACTTCAAGCCCTGGAAGTTCTTAGACAAGAAGAAGAATCTGCCAAAGCTGCCAAATCATTAGCACTTCAAGAAGCAAAGAAAGTTAAAATGTCTACTCTGGAAGTGCAAAAGAAAATATTGGAAGCTGCTAAGGGATCAGCAGGGGAGAAGGAAGCAGAGAAAGAAAAAGGTACTCTGGTCTCAGTGACCAAGCCTACAGTGCCTCATGCAAGAGTTCAGTACCATTTTGACAACCTGGCAAAGAAAAAATTTCAAGATGTTGCTGAAAGAAGGCTTGCCAAGGAAGCAATTGTCAAAGCTGTCCCTATATCAAGAAAAGGCAGTCAGTGGAAGTTGAAAATAACAAGGATGGGTGCAGCAGGCCCTGAATTGGAAACATATGACTACACTGACGTAGCACAGATGGGGTACAGAGAATGGATTGAACTGGCAGTTGCTCTGAGTGAGTCAAAGTCAGAAACGGCTAAGACAATCAGGGCATATGTCAAGAAACTGATGGAGAGAGTAAAGAACCTTGGCCTGATCTCCAAAGAAGCAAGTGAAGGTGTCTTGGTGACACATCCAAAAATTAAGGCCAGGAGGACAAAGAAGGACACTGAAATGGAACTACTCCTTGCACTGATTGAACAAGGCGATTATGCCATTGAAATGAAAGGAGTTGATCACAGCCTGCCTAGTGGAATAGAGTTTGAAGATGGCAAGATCATTGAAGAGCCTGAGCTGGGGGCATTTTTTGTAGATCCCTTAACTCAGAAGAAATGCTTTCAAAGAGCTTCAGATCTATACAAAGTGGATCTGAGACAACTTGTGGCCTTCAGACTTGCAGTTTCATTCAGGCAGTCTAGTAAGTGGAGAGCAGCCATCTGGGATCAGCTCAGAGGCTTCTTTGAAAGAGGAGAACTTGAGGATCCCAAGTTCATGATTATAAGAAGTGAAATTCAAGAACTTGAGGATACTAGAGAGGAATTGGAGAAGATGTTTGAAGATCCCCCTCCAGTGTGATGAAGTCCATCTGCCATCTGGGCAGGTGAAGAATGGAAGCTGTCCATCAGTTGGACAGGCTTACCATTTTCTGCTCCCAACAAAAACAGTCCAATGTACATTAGTTGTACTTTATTTACATATGTTGTAATTTCCTTTTACATTAGTTGTAATATACATCAGTACATTAGTTGTACTTTTGTAAGAACATGTGTTGTTCTAATGTAATAAAAAATCAGTGTATATATAAACTGATCTTTTACTTTATGTTGATGTTGTAACTCTATTTCAACAAATGTACTGTAAAAATATATAGTTACTTTTGATAAGGCCAACTTAGACTGGTTATTGCAAATAGGGGGAGATTGTTAGGCACAAAAAGGCCTCAGTCAAACCTGTTCTGCATCTGAGGGGGAGATTATTAATCAAACCTGTTGATGCTTTTGAAGGTTAAATTCAAGGCCTGTTATATGCCTTATTGAAACCTGAAAATGATTTGCAATATCAGCCTAAAGCTGTTCTATATGTTGCATGTGTTGCAACTAAGACAGTTTGTCCAAGCTGTTCTGTCTGCTGAACAGGCTGGACATAAACTGTCTACGCTGCTCTACACTGGTGAGCAGCTAACCTGTTCTTTGTGAACAGGCTAAACACTTTATGAAATGTGTTTTCAAGTCCTCATGTATTGTATTTGACTACAAGATCAGTTTACAAAGTTGAAGACAAAGTGGAAATCAGAACCGCTCAGCCTGCCCAAGCTGTTCTGTTACATGAAGACAAAAGGTTATTTGAAAAAGGGTGACAGACCTTTTTCTTATATCAAAATAGGCCTTTACAAGGAAGAAAGACGCAAAGTTGACATTCCTTATTTAGTTAAAGGCAATGCAACAGTAGACAAAGTGAAAAGACAAAAGTTCTGCACACAAGAAGACAAGTCTGCTTTTCAGAAAGTGCAGAAAAGGTTATGTTGTCTTTTCAACAAGACTTCTCCTTTTTCATTCCGTCCAATGAAGAAACTTCTCTTAGATCCTCTGAGTGAGTATAAAACGAAGCTTTTAAGGACAGAAAGATCAAGCCAAAAAGCTAAGTGCTAAAGCCAAGAGTGAACGTGCAAGTGTGTTTTTCATGCATGCAAGCCTGCCTGTGTAATACAGTTTCTTTGTGTCTAAGCTGTTCTACATAAGCTGTCCCTCTAAGTCTTGTAAACACAGTGAGTGATTCTTAGTGAGTGTATTCATTGTAATTAGTTTAAGTTAGTCTTAGACTAGTTGAACATACTGTTGTATCTGTCATCTCAGCTTGAACCTTTCCGCATTCAAGCTTGTTTGTAATTAACATTTGTTAATAATACATACAAACATTGAGAAAATTATGTGTAGTTTTTAAAGTACTGTATTCACCCCCCCCCCTCTACAGCTTAAAGCAATACACTTGGGATATCTTTTGGGACCTACAACCAAAATCAAAAGTACCCAACTATAAGTGGGTACCTCATGTGCTATTTCGTCTTATAGGTAAATCATATATGGTATCTTGACTCCGGATGCTCGAAGCACAAGACCGGACAAAGAGAAACACTCACTAACTTTGTAGAAAAGTTCTGTGGGATGGTCAGATTTGGGAACGATCAGTTTTGTCTGATCAAAGGTTATGGGAGTCTTGAATACGATAAAATTACCATTCAGAAGGTCTTCTACATTGATGGTCTTGGTCACAACTTGTTTAGCATCGGACAGCTTTGCGATAAAGGATTGGAAGTCAACTTCAAAGTTAATCGGTGCAACATTCGATCTGCAGAAGGAAAAGAAATCCTTGCAGGAAAGAGGAAAACCAACTTGTACTCCATTGACCTAGCCTCCATTAATCTGAAAAAGGATGTCTGCTTACTGTCAAAAGCTACATCTAAAACAGCTTGGCTATGGCATCGTCGTCTTTCACATTTAAACTTTAACGAATTAAACAACCTAGCAAAAGGCGGGTTAGTTAAAGGGCTACCGACTCTCAAATTTCAAAAGGAGCAGTTGTGTGCCGCTTGTGAAAAAGGAAAGATGACTAGAGCTTCACACAAGTCCAAATCCGAACAGTCTTCAACGAGAGCACTGGAACTGCTACATATGGATCTGTCTGGACCAAAGAGAGTACAAAGTATTAACAAGAAAAGATATGTATTGGTAATAGTCGACGACTATTCACGATACACATGGGTTTTCTTCCTGCGGAGTAAATCAGATGCTACCGAAATCATTATAGACTTCATCCGGAAAATTCAAGTGAAGTTGCAGCTTTTAGTTCAGTCAATCAGGTCAGATAACGGTACAGAATTCAAGAACAAATCTCTTGAATCATTTTTGAATTCTATAGGAATCACACATCAATTTTCAGCCGCTCGAACTCCACAACAGAATGGTGTCGTTGAACGAAGAAATCGAACACTAGTGGAATCAGCGAGAACGATGCTGGCGTATTCCAATCTTCCGTTATTCTTATGGGCTGAAGCTGTTGCAACAGCTTGTTTCACACAGAATCGATCAATCATCAATAAACGATTCGGGAAGACTCCTTATGAACTAATAAACAAACGGATACCTAATATTAAATTTTTCCATGTCTTTGGATGCAGATGCTTCATATTAAATGACAAAGACTACCTTGGAAAATTTAATCAAAAAGCTAATGAAGGTATTTTCATAGGATATTCAAAGGAGTCAGTTGCTTTCCGGGTCTACAACAAGCAGACCAAGACAGTCAATGAAAGCGTCAATGTTAAATTTGATGAAGGAGTGGTAATGGTCTCTGAACATACTAGTTCAGGACCCGAACATAACAAGCCGACTTCAATGGAGTCAACTGAAAAGAGTGTAGAACATACAGATTTATATAAATTCTTTGAGAATTTCTATGAAGACTACTTTGAGAAGCCCAAAACTAATGTTTTAAATTTGGTGCTTGACAGGATTACTGAAGATCCCGTCGTAGTCTCGGATCATTCTCATCAACAAGTATCAGAAGAAACTGGAGAAGCTTCGACAACAGATGTGCACGAGCCATTTGAAAGTGTACAACCTATTCAACCTCCAGAATCGTATGAAACCCCCTTAACATCTGAACATTCAGAAACTCCTATCTTAGATACCTTACCGTCTACATCTGAAGCCCACCCCCGACTTCCCTATTTAGATCTAAATCCCAATCAAGACCACATCCAACCGTATCCACATACTTTCAAGTGGACTAGAAATCACCCAACGGAAAATATCATTGGTGATCCTTCTGCTTCAGTCCAAACCAGAAGAGCCACAATAAACGAGTGCTTATTTTCCAATTTTCTCAGCAAAATTGAGCCGAAGAATGTGAAAGAAGCTCTTCTGGACGCTAATTGGATTGTCGCAATGCAAGAAGAACTGAATCAGTTTGAACGGTTGAAGGTCTAGAGACTTGTAGAACGACCTAAAGATAAATCTATCATTGGCACGAAGTGGATATTTAAGAACAAGAAGGATGAACATGGAGTCATCATTCGTAACAAAGCACGACTCGTTGCCAAAGGATACAGTCAACAAGAAGGGATCGACTATGATGAGACGTTTGCACCTGTTGCAAGAATAGAAGCAATTAGGATGTTTCTAGCATTTGCTGCTCATAAAAATTTCACTGTTTACAAAATGGATGTTAAAACTGCGTTTTTAAACGGGGAATTAACTGATGAAGTATATACATATCAGCCCGAAGGCTTTACTGATCCTTCGAAACCTGATCATGTATATATTTTAGACAAGTCACTGTACGGCCTTAAACAAGCACCGCGTGCTTCGTATGATGCCCTTTCAACATACCCGTTGAAATGTGGATTCAACAAAGGTGCAGTTGACACAACCCTGTTTATAAAACGTCAGGGGCCGGATATTATAGTAATACAAATATATGTAGACGATATAATATTTGGGTCTTTAAATCCTGAATTTTGTAAGAAATTCACTTTCTTAATGTCCCAGAAATTCGAAATGAGCATGATGATTTTTTCTTAGGTTTACAAGTTAAACAATTGACTGATGGTATTTTTATAAACCAGTCCAATATATTCAAGACATGTTAAAGAAATTTAACATGGTCAATAGTACTCCTATGAAAACTCCCATGGCTCCGGATTCAAAGTCCAAACTCGATGAGGACATTTCAGGGAAACCTGTAGATGTAACTCATTATCGAGGAATAATTGGGTCATTAATGTACTTAACCGCCAGTAGACCGGATATTATGTTTGCTACATGTGTTTGTGCTAGATATCAGGCAAATTGTAACATCCCATTTTCAGAAATAATTGCGTGTAATTATTTTAGTGGATCGTTAAATAATTATTATTGCGTGGGTCCAATAATAGCCCGAGTAGTGGATTATACGTGTCGGGTTTGGGAGTTACATGTCTCCGGTGGATTAATTATATATTTGGGTTCGTGGAGTTAATTGGGTTAAGTGGATAGTAATTGTGAAATTGGGGTATCGGGTTCGGGTTATGGGGTCGGAACCCGCCGAAAATAGAAAATTATATGTACGTTCTCATCCTTTCCTTCCTTCTTCTTTTGGAATGTGTGTGCAAGTGTGTTTAGAGTGTGTGATGTGTGTGTAATGGGGAGCATCAGCAGGAGAAGAGTTTCATCAAGATTTGGGAGCTGAAATCGGCCCTTCATCTTCTTGTTTGAAGTTCTTGAGGTTTGAGGTAAGAATTTGTGATTTTGTGGCATAAATTCAAGGTGTGTATATGTGATAGTGAGGTTTTAGTTTCTAAAAGTTTATGGGTTGATTTTACATGAGTTGTGGGCGTTTTGATGCTGGAAAATCGAGTTTGGGGTGTTATTCCCCTGATTTCCGCCATGAAAATCGAACAGGGAAGCTGGAGCTACAGCGAGCGCGGCCGCGATGGGAGGCGGCGCGACCGTGGTCCTTGGGCGCGGTCCGCGATCGGGGCAGGGTGGCCGGGTCAGTTTTGGGGCTTCGGGGGTGCGTTGGAGCTGTATTTTGAGTCGTGTTTGTTTATAATAGTTGTGTTTAAGTTATGTGATCTATCGGTTGGATTCCGTTGGGGTTCATGGGTCGGATTTGATCGAGTTCTCGGAGTTTTGTTGGGTTGTTTATTCGGTCGTGTTCCGGTTGGGTGAAACACCCATACAACTAATACGAGTATTTCGATACCGTTATACATTACTTTATACAGAGTACTTGCGGAAATACGATCAAATTAAAACTTTTGCAAACGTGATTCCAAACACTTTGCATAAGACACAACAGAGTGTCGGAAATCACGGAGCAATGTAACTGGGGTTACAAGATGAAGTTATCAATTTTAGTTACAAACGAATTAATAAACAATAACTAATTCGCGTAAGTCCAAAATGGAAGTCTGCTACTCCCACCCCAATCATCCACAAAATATTGAACTCCTATCCGAGCTCCAACCGATGCCTAACAACTTAGGCCAGCCAGGCCTTTGGCCTTAACAGATCCTGAAAAGATATAACAACTAACGGGTAAACAACAAAGTTGTTTAGTGAGATTCTAGATTAAAGTACCATGCGATATATGAATGATGCCATGCAATGCCATGAATTCGACTAACAATTTTGGAGGCCAACTAATGGCTATAAGCTACCACATTGCGGTTACCATACACAAGCTTACCGTACAATGGGTTTACAATCTACTGCTCGATTACCACACCACAGGCTTATCGATATGCAGTTTACAATGATGCCATACGATTACCACCACAGGCTTATCGTTTTACAGGCAATAATGGTTACCACACTCAGGCTTACCATTATGATTCCGCTGGGTTACCACACTCAGGCTTACCGTCTCGGCGGAGAGGTCAAACGAACGAGCAACAACTTATCAACCGAGTGATAAACAATAATTATGATGTATGTGATGGCAAAGCATGAAAATGACAATAATGATACGAAAGCAGTAACATTCAATTCATGATATGCATGCAAATACGTTAATACTAGAACTCACAGTGATACACAATACGCTCTCGGCCTCAAAACCGAGTTATAATTGTCAAGGTAGGAGTGATAATCTCCACGTGACTTAACCCGTCAAAACCCCTACAAGTTGGTTTATAATATAATATTATAAGCATCACCGTTTATAATTTCTCAACTTTGATTCGGACATATTAGTCGTAAGATCTAATTAATTTCGGCCTCAACCTACATAATTATTTTGGGCTAATTTTTTTTCACAATTGGTGACAAAAGTTATTATGACAAACGATCCCAAGGACTAATTAAAATTACAATTTCTGACCGGAACTGGGCTCACGTTCCCATCCGAATTCGGATCAGCACCAGCCGGACTTCGGATCATCCGAGTTCGTGTCAGGGACCATCCGAATTTCGGACCAACTCGTCTGAGGTACGGACCGAACTCGTTCCTAGGCACATCCGAATTTCGGACCTACACATCCGAATTTCAAGCCATCCGAATTCGGATCAGGGACCATCCGAATTTCGGATCCCTTCCAACCGAAGCAAGGTCCGAACTCGGTTCAAACCACATCCGAATTTCGGACCAACCCATCCGAATTCGGATCCCATGTCATCCGGATCCTTTAACTTAGAAATTTTCTTTCAAAATCAAGGGTAACTCGGGTGCAGGTCTGCACTTTTGTCCCTTCGGATTTAATGCTCAAAACTACCAAAACTTTTCGTATTTATTACAAACGGCTTGGGGTCATTCCCAAACATATATATACCCTTTATAACACATTTTAAGCCGTCAAGAACACCATTTTATTCCTTTTGAATCATCAAGAGTTCATAAACTCCATTTTCGGGTTTTTGAGCTAAAACCCATCAAAATCCATAAAACTTGAAAAATATGTTTTAAAATGATGATTCTAACTATATTTCATTATCATAACTCAAGATCTAACGATTTCTCCATAACATTCATAAAAACCCATTTGGGTTTCTCATCTTCTTCAAATGAAGATGGAGAGGAGAAGAACATAAATAGTAAGATTCATAAATAAGAGTGGTACCTCTTGGATTTTTCGAAACCAACAAGAATCTTCAACAAAGTTGGGTTTTGGCTTCTTCTTCTTTTTCTTTTCTCTCTTTTCACTCTATTTTGAAGTTTTTGAAAAAAGATGAACACACACACTTGGTGTGTGTGTCTGCGTGGGTTTAAAGCAAGGAAAAAGAAGACTTTCTTCTTCTTTTCTTTCCTACCCCATAACTTTCACATATTAACCAATCACACCCTAGAATTATTTGAATTTCTTTTAAAGTCCCCACTACACATTTAAAACATATATGTATAATAGTTTCCAACACCATCATTTATATATATATATACTACAAAATTAATTAATATTCCAATTCTCGAAATTCTTCACAATGAATATTATTTATTGATTATCTTAAATAATCGGGCCTTTACAATTCCTCCCCTCTTAAAAGGATTCCGCCCACGGAATCAAGTTCCTTCAAACAGAGCGGGGTATTTGGCCATCATTTCAGCCCTTGTCTCCCAAGTCATCAGAGACCCACGGTGGTGCTTCCAACAAACGAGCACCATCTCGATCTCTTTATTCCTTAGGTTAATTATTTTGTCGCCGATAATCTTTTCCGGTTCTTCTACATAGCGTAACCGCTCATCGATTTGCACATCATCCAAAGGAACGGTCACAGCAGGATTTATCGGACTGCGCTTCAGATAGCTAACGTGAAAGGTATTATGAATTCCTGCCAGCTCAGCGGGCAGATCTAACTTATAAGCTTGAGCACCGACACGCTCGGTAATAGGAAACGGTCCGACATATCGAGGACTTAACTTTCCTCGTTTCCCAAATCTCATAATTCCTTTCCATGGAGATACCTTCAGCATCACGGAATCTCCCACTGCGAACTCTATATCTTTATGGCGTTTGTCGGAGTATGCCTTCTGTCGGTCTTGAGCAGCTTTGATTCGCTCACGAATAATCTGAATTTTATCATGCGTCTCTTGAAGCAATTCGGGACCCGCTAACGGTTTCTCGCCTGCTTCACGCCAACACGTCGGAGTTCGACACTTTTGGCCACACAACGACTCATACGGAGCCATCTTTATCGAAGAATGATAACTATTGTTGTATGCAAATTCCACTAGCGGTAGGTGCGTATCCCAATTTCCGCCAAGCTCGATCACGCACGCACGTAACATATCTTCCATCGTCTGGTTAGTGCGCTCAGTCTGACCGTCGGTCTGGGGACGAAATGCCGTACTCAAATTAACACGCGTCCCCAACTGATCTTGCATACTTTGCCAAAATCTCGAAGTAAACCTCGAGTCACGATCTGAAACAATAGACTTTGGAATTCCATGGCGTACAATAATCTCATCGATATACATTCGCGCCAACCTTTCCAAAGGAAAATTTTCTCGTATCGGCAAGAAGTGTGCAGATTTCGTCAGTCGATCCACAATAACCCATATAGCATCATGTTGTCTTTGGGTCTTCGGAAGCTTTACCACAAAATCCATCGTAATGTGGTCCCACTTCCATTCGGGTATCTCAAGGGGTTGTAAATTTCCAGATGGTTTTTGATGTTCGGCCTTGACTCGCAAGCAAGTCAGACACCGTTCGACATGATTACCAACGTCTCGCTTCATTCCGGGCCACCAATACTCGGATTTCAAATCCTGATACATTTTTGAACTCCCGGGGTGAATTGAGAACTTCGAATTATGACCATCTTCTAAAATTGTTTTGCGCACATCACCAATCTTCGGTACCCAAATGCGATTTCTAAACATTTTCAGACCATTGATACCTTCAGTTAACAGTCCACTCTGACCAACCATTCTCTCAGACTTAATATTTTCCTCTTTAAGACCCTCGATTTGCCACTTCCGTATGTCGTCAAGGATAGAGGAACTCACAACTACATGCGTTAGCGCATAGCAAGTCGCGTCCGGGTATCTCTTTCGGCTCAAAGCATCAGCCACTACATTGGCTTTTCCAGGGTGATAAAGGATTTCACAATCATAATCCTTAATCAACTCCACGGCACGTCGCTGACGCATGTTTAACTCTTTCTGATCGAAGATATGTCTCAAACTTTTATGATCAGTAAACAACTGGCACCTAGTACCATATAAGTAATGCCGCCAGATTTTTAAAGCAAACGTGACAGCATCTAACTCCAAGTCATGAGTCGGACGACTCTTTTCATAATCCTTTAGCTGTCTTGATGCATACGCTATCACTTTTCCTCGTTGCATTAGCACACAACCCAATCCATTTATCGAGGCATCGCTATAAACGGCAAAATCTTCGTTTCCTTCCGGCAACGCAAGCACAGGAGCGTCAGTCAACCGACTCTTCAAAATTTGAAACGCCTCAATCTGTGGCTTTTCCCACACAAACTTCGCATTCTTACGAGTCAACGAAGTGAGTGGGACGGCTATTTTAGAGAAATCTTGGATGAATCGTCGATAATAGCCGGCCAATCCAAGGAAGCTACGAATTTCAGCAACATTTCTCGGCGCTTCCCAACTTTTAATGGCCTCGATCTTGGAGGGATCCACAGAAACACCCTCACAAGATATAACATGCCCTAAAAATTGCACTTGTCGTAGCCAAAACTCGCACTTGGAGAATTTGGCATACAACTGTTCGCCTCGAAGAAGTTCGAGCAATTGTCTCAGATGAACTGCATGATCCTCCTCCGTCTTAGAATACACCAAGATGTCGTCGATAAACACTATAACCGACTTGTCAAGCATTGGACGGCACACCCGATTCATCAAGTCCATAAAAGCTGCAGGAGCATTAGTGAGCCCAAAAGGCATCACTAATAATTCATAGTGTCCATATCGGGTTCGAAAAGCCGTTTTTGGCACATCTTCTTCACGTACCTTAAGTTGATGATAACCCGATCGAAGGTCTATTTTCGAGAAATAAGCAGCTCCTTGTAGTTGATCGAACAAATCATCAATACGAGGCAAAGGATACTTATTCTTTATAGTCACCTTATTCAGTTCTCTATAATCTATGCACATTCGCAAGGTTCCGTCTTTCTTACGCACGAATAAAACCGGAGCACCCCAAGGCGAGGTACTCGGCTGAATGAATCCTTTCTCTAATAACTCTTCCAATTGTGCCATCATTTCCTTCATTTCCGAAGGTGCTAAACGATACGGGGCTCGCGCAGTTGGTGCAGCTCCCGGCACCAATTCAATCCGAAACTCTACGGATCGATCCGGTGGTAATCCCGGTAAGTCATCAGGGAACACGTCGGGATATTCATTAATTACTGGTACATCCTTGAGGTTTTTCCCTTCTTTCTTAGTATTTAACACACAAGCCAAGAAGCATTGACAACCCTTACCTAAACTTTTTCGAGCCTTAGCCACCGAAATCACTGCGGCTTCCCTTTTACGTCTATCCCCATACACAAATATTTCTTCGCCTTCCGGCGTGAACAAACGAACGATTCTATTAGCACAAGCAATAGTGGCAAGGTTATTGGCCAACCAATCCATGCCAGCTATTACATCAAATTCTTTGGTGTCTATGGGGATAAGGTCAATATCAAAATTATGTCCGTCTAAGGTCAGCACACAATCATAGTATATTTGGGTGGCACTGACCGATTTTCCGCTTGCCACATCAACAGATAAGGGAAAAGGCATTAAAGAAGGTATAATGTCTAACTTTCGTGCGAATGCTTTGGAAATAAAAGACACACTTGCACCAGAATCGAACAATACTACAGCAGGTAAAGAATTTAGGAGAAAAGTACCGGTTACGACATCCGGCACATCCTGCGCCTCAGCAGCTGTAATCTGATAGACTCTGGCTTGAGGCTTGGGTGGATTCCCTTTTGATTGGGAGGAACCACCAACAAAACTAGGCTTTGCGACTGAGCCTTTACTTTCCGATGCCGTCAATCTCTTCTTCTGGCAATTCCGAGCGAGGTGGCCCACCTGGCCACATTCGTAGCATGCATCACTTCTTTTGGGGCACGCAGGACGTATGTGTCCCTCTTCCCCACATCCATGGCAAACAATAGGGGACAAACATTCCCCACGATGAAGTTTCCCGCAACGGTTACACGTAGGCACCGAATTGGAAAACTGAGATTTGGACTAAGAGTTGTTGGAGCTAGCAGGCTTCTTTGAGTGCCTTGACGATTGGGAACGTGAACGGGAGTCCACGTTCTTCGAAAATGATTGCTGAGGTTGCTTAAACGTCCCCGACGAAGACTCAACCTTCGCTTTCTTTGATCCTGATAATTCCTGTTCCCTACGGAACAATTCATATTCTCGGAGTCGCGCATACTCCACAGCTTTCTCGAAAGATTCAACTGCGCGAACCGTTACCATCTCGCGGATCTCACTCCGCAGTCCCTCAACGAAATAATCAGTCTTTTGCTTTTCGTCAGCAATCACTGACCCTACAAACATCGCCTTCGAGTTAAACTCGATCAGATAATCGTCCACTGATAGCTCTCCTTGCTGAAATGTCAGGAAGTCTCTTTTTATCTTCTGTACCGCAACAGCTGGACAGAAATGCTTGTCAAACCTGGTTTTGAATTCTTCCCAGGTCATCTTAGCCACGGCGTCTAAGCCCAAAATCTCCGCTTCGGAATCCCACCAAGATAAAGCAGGACCAACAAATTGTGCAGTTGCGTACTGCACCTTTTTCTCATCATTGACATCGGTGACTCGGAATAACTTCTCAATTGCCTTGATCCAGTCCAAGGCCTCCACAGTAGTTGCTCGTCCATTGAACGCTGGAGGACGACAACCAATTAAGTTCTTATACGACATTCCTCTTTTTGACTTAGAGGAGTCGTGCTTCCGTTCCTTATCTTTCTTGGGCCTTTCTGCCCTACTTCCACTTCCAGCGCCTTCCGTATTATCGTTACTTGCTTGCTCCCCTTCAACATTATTTTTCTTTCCTTGAACGTTCTGGGAAGCAAGTAGTTGGGTCATTAGCTCATTCTGCTGGCGATTTTGCTCCAGCATTTGAGCCATCATCTGCATCATTTGGTCCTCTCTGGACCCTCCACCAGTACGGAAACTGGATTCATTTTCATAATCTGGAGACTGATCCCTGCCTCCCCCATCATTTGAATGTTCTACCTCCTGGTGTAGAATGCGATTCGACTGGTTATCCGACATTGTCTGCAACCAATAGTTACAGGTCGGTTCAACACTTCTTTCACACCAAAGTGTGCACATGAAATTTATTTGTATGCATATGTATATATATATATATAATTATGCTTACGTCAAGTCATAATCTTAAAAGTCTACCCAATATTATCCCATCCTAGGCCAAAGGTCAATTGTAATTGTTATAATATTGACGCCTAGGTGGGTCAATAACAGCATCTGAAACCGTGCTCAGAGTAGAGTATCGTCGACTATACTCTGTCTATGAGCTCCATCTCTGATACCAAATTGAAACACCCATACAACTAATACGAGTATTTCGATACCATTATACATTACTTTATACAAAGTACTTGCGGAAATACGATCAAATTAAAACTTTTGCAATTAATAATCATCAACGTGATTCCAAACACTTTGCATAAGACACAACAGAGTGTCGGAAATCACGGAGCAATGTAACTGGGGTTACAAGATAAAGTTATCAATTTTAGTTACAAACGAATTAATAAATAATAACTAATTCGCGTAAGTCCAAAATGGAAGTCTGCTACTCCCACCCCAATCATCCACAAAATATTGAACTCCTATCCGAGCTCCAACCGATGCCTAACAACTTGGGCCAGCCGGGCCTTTGCCCTTAACAGATCCTGAAAAGATATAACAACTAACGGGTAAACAACAAAGTTGTTTAGTGAGATTCTAGATTAAAGTACCATGCGATATATGAATGATGCCATGCAACGCCATGAATTCGACTAACAATTTTGGAGGCCAACTAATGGCTATAAGCTACCACATTGCGGTTACCATACACAAGCTTACCGTACAATGGGTTTACAATCTACTGCTCGATTACCACACCACAGGCTTATCGATATGCAGTTTACAATGATGCCATACGATTACCACCACAGGCTTATCGTTTTACAGGCAATAATGGTTACCACACTCAGGCTTACCATTATGATTCCGCTGGGTTACCACACTGAGGCTTACCGTCTCGGCGGAGAGGTCAAACGAACGAGCAACAACTTATCAACCGAGTGATAAACAATAATTATGATGTATGTGATGGCAAAGCATGAAAATGACAATAATGATACGAAAGCAGTAACATACAATTCATGATATGCATGCAAATACGTTAATACTAGAACTCACAGTGATACACAATACGCTCTCAGCCTCAAAACCGAGTTATAATTGTCAAGGTAGGAGTGATAATCTCCACGTGACTTAACCCGTCAAAACCCCTACAAGTTGGTTCATAATATAATATTATAAGCATCACCGTTTATAATTTCTCAACTTTGATTCGGACATATTAGTCGTAAGATCTAATTAATTTCGGCCTGAACCTACATAATTATTTTGGGCTAATTTTTCTTCACAATTGGTGACAAAAGTTATTATGACAAACGATCCCAAGGACTAATTAAAATTACAATTTCTGACCGGAACTGGGCTCACGTTCCCATCCGAATTTGGATCAGCACCAGCCGGACTTCGGATCATCCGAGTTCGGGTCAGGGACCATCCGAATTTCGGACCAACTCGTCTGAGGTACGGCCCGAACTCGGTCCTAGGCACATCCGAATTTCGGACCTACACATCCGAATTTCAAGCCATCCGAATTCGGATCAGGGACCATCCGAATTTCCGACCAACCCATCCGAATTCGGATCCCATGTCATCCGGATCCTTTAACTTAGAAATTTTCTTTCAAAATCAAGGGTAACTCGGGTGCAGGTCTGCACTTTTGTCCCTTCGGATTTAATGCTCAAAACTACCAAAACTTTTCATATTTATTACAAACGGCTTGGGGTCATTCCCAAACATATATATACCCTTTATAACACATTTTAAGCCGTCAAGAACACCATTTTATTCCTTTTGAATCATCAAGAGTTCATAAACTCCATTTTCGGGTTTTTGAGCTAAAACCCATCAAAATCCATAAAACTTGAAAAATATGTTTTAAAATGATGATTCTAACTATATTTCATTATCATAACTCAAGATCTAACGATTTCTCCATAACATTCATAAAAACCCATTTGGGTTTCTCATCTTCTTCAAATGAAGATGGAGAGGAGAAGAACATAAATAGTAAGATTCATAAATAAGAGTGGTACCTCTTGGATTTTTCGAAACCAACAAGAATCTTCAACAAAGTTGGGTTTTGGCTTCTTCTTCTTTTTCTTTTCTCTCTTTTCACTCTATTTTGAAGTTTTTGAAAAAGATGAACACACACACTTGGTGTGTGTGTCTGCGTGGGTTTAAAGCAAGGAAAAAGAAGACTTTCTTCTTCTTTTCTTTCCTACCCCATAACTTTCACATATTAACCAATCACACCCTAGAATTATTTGAATTTCTTTTAAAGTCCCCACTACACATTTAAAACATATATGTATAATAGTTTCCAACACCATCATTTATATATATATATATACTACAAAATTAATTAATATTCCTATTCTCGAAATTCTTCACAATGAATATTATTTATTGATTATCTTAAATAATCGGGCCGTTACATTGGGTCTTCGGGGTTCTGTTGGGATTGCATTTGAGTCTGAGTCGGGTTCGTGTTCATTACGAATTTGTGATATGTGTTCGTGGATTTGTGTTAATGAGTTAGGATTTGTGCAATTTCAGGGGCGAGTTGACAATGAGGCGAAACAGATCAGAGACCGTAGGGTTCAGAGATTGAGACGGGCTGATTAATAGTAAGGTGAGTATTCGAGTCCTTTTTAAACCCGGGATCGTTTTTGCGAGTCGTAGCTGTGTAGCTGTTAGTGAATGTGTATATTGTGCAATGTGTATGAGACAGGGACGCGAACAGCAGGTATACTTCTGTTCTTACATATGTGTTATATGTGCATGAGATGAGATCCGGTCCAGGATACTGACGGTGATTCGCGATGAGTGATCGCGCGGGTTGACTGTCCCTAACAGTCCTTGGGGCGTGTATACACGGCAGGGCCTGTAGCCGGTTCGCGCCCGTGCTACAGGGTTTTAGCTAACCAACGCGGCCGCGGTCGTTAGCTGGGGAAGGGTCCCCCTTCAGTGATTCTATGTGCAGGGCTTTGGATCTCATGTTGTGTGTTCATACCTACATTGTGATGTTGATTGCCAGTGACAGAGATAGAGCTTGTGCTGTGTGTATGTGCTATGTGTACGCATGCTATGTGTTTATTGTGCAGAGTCTAACCCTCGCGTACTCACGAGCTTCCGAGCTTACGTATTCGAGTCTACCATGTTCAGGGTATCAGAGAAGAGATTTGTAGCCGTGCTTGTTGATCTGGGACTGGGGAGTAGCTGGGAAGTCTTGTGCTACTTTGTGTAATGATCTGATCAGGACAGTTTTTGTTGACACCTTTTGGGCTTATGTAATTTAGCGGATAATATGTGTTTATAATGTTTATGTGAAAGTTTTAAATTATAAGTGATTTCAGTATATCCTCCTGACTTATGTGTTATAGAGTTATTGCGTTATTGCCACCTGTGTATTGTATTGACGTGGCATTTCCGGGATCGGGGAGGGTGTTACAGCATGGTATCAGAGCTTGTGGTTTGAAGTCTGAGTATCATTAGTGGATGCTTAACTTAATCCTTGTTTCGATCTGTGGGGGATCCATTACGATTGATTCTAGTGGAATTAACTAACCTGGCTTAGTGTATAACGCTGGGTGGTCTATCTATGGTTCTCAATTGTTTTGGTTTGTGCAGATAGTTATGGCAGATCAGGGCGAGGGATCCGGCGCGGGCAAGCCGGCAGGGGACGAGTTCATTTGCAAGTCAGAGCTTCTGGGGGTATTGACTGAGTTTTACCGGCAGCAGAGAGAGCAGGAGCGGGAACAGGATCAAGGAATGGGACCGCGTGCTGGGGGTGGTCAGGGTATGGGTACGGGTGCTTCTTCATATACGTCTCGTCGAGGGGGTTCGTTTAAGGATTTCATGACTGGGAATCCGCCAGAGTTTAGAGGCGGGGGTGAGCCAGGGATGGCTATGGCATGGGAGCGCGAGGTAGAGGCTGCTTTTCGAGTTGCACATGTGGAGCCGAGGGATATGGTGGGGTATGCATCTTATTTGTTGAGAGGAGGAGCATCACAGTGGTGGAAATCTATTGAGTCAACAATGAATTCTTCTGTGGCTTATGCGATGACATGGGATCAGTTTAGAGCCGTGTTCGAGCTGCAGTATCTTTCGAGAGACGAAAGCCGGGAGATGGAGCGTCGGTTTTTGCATTTGCAGCAGGGCGAGATGACAGTGCAGCAGTACGTGGACCAGTTTAATGAGTATTCGCAGTTTGCCACCCATCACATCACCACCGAGCAGCGAAAGGTCGATGCATTCATTGATGGACTGCGAGCTGATGTTAGAGAGTTCATCGGGATGCACGAGACGCCTACATCTCCAATGCCCGCATCAGAGAGCGGGAGATAGCCAAGCAGAGAGAGGACCCATCCTTTCAGCGCCGACATGCAAGGACTCCCGAGCGGTCCTCGAGAGACCGGAGGCATTCCAGAGACGATTCTAGGGAGCGACGTTCGGGCCAGAGTTCGAGAGATAGACGAGATAGAGACAGAGACAGGGACAGGGAGAAGAGGTCGAGTGGACCGGGGCGGAGCCAGCGATCAGATAGTCAGAGTCAGAGGCAGAGTTCGAGATATACAGGGCAGAGCCAGAGCCGCGTAGGGCAGAGGTCTCGAGATAGAGGCGATAGGGGAGACAGTTCGGTTGGAGATCGGGAGTGCCCGAGATGCCACCGTCGCCATAGTGGGCCGTGTGTGCCCAGGTGTTATCGATGCGGTCAGCGGCGGCATGCTGCCGCCACGTGTACTGTTCCAGAGCCATTGTGTTTCCGTTGTGGGAGGCCGGGACACAGAGTGCGAGACTGTCCAGAGTCGGGACCAGCGGTGTAGGGTGCGAGTTCCAGTGGGGCCAGAGCGGAACCGTCGTCATCCGGTCATCATGATACTGGGGCACGGGGTCGAGTCTTTCAGGCGACTGCAGAGGAAGCTCGAGATGCTGCTGATGTGATTTCGGGTATGTCTTTCTGAGCTTGCTTTGAGTGTGTGTCAGTCGTGGGTCGGGTTATCGGGCCATGTTTGTGATAAGTGTACGTGTTCTGTTGCGTGTGACTGCTTCGCTGTGTCTGTGATTACGTGGCTCAATGACAGAGGTGTGGAATGGTTGTGTATGGGTTAAATGGGATTGTTATATCTGGGTATTGTGCTATGTTAGTGGATTAATCTTGCTGAGTTATGTGAGTTATATGAGTAGTTCTTGCGAATGTGTTTGTGATGTGCTAGTGGGTTGATCCTTCTGATAGTGGATTTAAATTTTTGTGTGTGCTATCCATAATTATGATATTGCGTTTTATGAGATGTGTTTATCTGTTGCGGTGAAAAGAGTTGAGAATTTTGTAATGATAGTGGATTAGTCTATTGAAAGTGGATTTAATCCCTTTGTGAGTTTAATCACGTTTATGAGCTTGCGTTTAGTGATTCGATGGAGATGTCTTTATCTGTTGTGTTAGTGGATGATCTATATAGAGCTATGCGAGTATGCGTTGAAAGAGAGTGAAGATTGATGGATTGAGATGATATGTGGATCCAGTGGCTTATGACGTGACGCCACGTGAAGACTCCGTGAATAGAGGATTTATCAGTTGAAGAAGTGCGAATTAGGGAATTTAACCGAGTTGTTAGTGGATTGTCTATTTTAGCTAAAAATTCGAGGGAGTTGACTTACTTCGAGAGTTGAAATAGAGACGTGTATTAGTGACCATTGTGCCATTCAGAGTTCAAATGCGAATTTATCAAGAGCTATGAGTTAATCTTTCGGGGATTTAATATAGAGATGTTCTTGCGACAGATTCCGAGGACGGAATCTTTTTAAGAGGGGAGGATTTGTAACATCCCATTTTTAGAAATAATTGCGTGTAATTATTTTAGTGGATCTTTAAATAATTATTATTGCGTGGGTCCAATAATAGTCCGAGTAGTGGATTATACGTGTCGGGTTTGCGAGTTACGTGTCTCCGGTGGATTAATTATATATTTGGGTTCGTGGAGTTAATTGGGTTAAGTGGATAGTAATTGTGAATTTGGGGTATCGGGTTCGGGTTATGGGGTCGGAACCCGCCGAAAATAGAAAATTATATGTACATTCTCATCCTTTCCTTCCTTCTTCTTTTGGAATGTGTGTGCAAGTGTGTTTAGAGTGTGTGATGTGTGTGTAAAGGGGAGCATCAGCAGGAGAAGAGTTTTATCAAGATTTGGGAGCTGAAATCGGCCCTTCATCTTCTTGTTTGAAGTTCTTGAGGTTTGAGGTAAGAATTTGTGATTTTGTGGCATAAATTCAAGGTGTGTATATGTGATAGTGAGGTTTTAGTTTCTGAAAGTTTATGGGTTGATTGTTCATGAGTTGTGGGCGTTTTGATGCTGGAAAATCGAGTTTGGGGTGTTATTCCCCTGATTTCCGCCATGAAAATCGAACAGGGAAGCTGGAGCTACAGCGAGCGCGGCCGCGATGGGGGGCGGCGCGACCGCGGTCCTTGGGCGCGGTCCGCGATCGGGGCAGGGTGGGCGGGTCAGTTTTGGGGCTTTGGGGGTGCGTTGGAGCTGTATTTTGAGTCGTGTTTGTTTATAATAGTTGTGTTTAAGTTATGTGATCTGTCGGTTGGATTCCGTTGGGGTTCATGGGTCGGATTTGATCGAGTTCTCGGAGTTTTGATGGGTTGTTTATTGGGCCGTGTTCCGGTTGGGTCTTCGGGGTTCTGTTGGGATTGCATTTGAGTCTGAGTTGGGTTCGTGTTCATTACGAATTTGTGATATGTGTTCATGGATTTGTGTTAATGAGTTAGGATTTGTGCAATTTCAGGGGCGAGTTGACAACGGGGCGAAACAGATCAGAGACCGTAGGGTTCAGAGATTGAGACGGGCTGATTAATAGTAAGGTGAGTACTCGAGTCCTTTTTAAACCCGAGATCGTTTTTGCGAGTCGTAGCTGTGTAGCTGTTAGTGTATGTGTATATTGTGCAATGTGTATGAGACAGGGACGCGAACAGCAGGTATACTTCTGTTCTTACATATGTGTTATATGTGCATGAGATGAGATCCGGTCCAGGGGTCCGTGATGAGTTCCATTCAGACGGTGATTCGCGATGAGTGATCGCGCGGGTTGACTGTCCCTAACAGTCCTTGGGGCGTGTATACACGGCAGGGCCTGTAGCCGGTTCGCGCCCGTGCTACAGGGTTTTGGTTAACCACCGCGGCCGCGGTCGTTAGCTGGGGAAGGGTCCCCCTTCAGTGATTCTGTGTGCAGGGCTTTGGATCTCATGTTGTGTGTTCATACCTGCATTGTGATGTTGATTGCCAGTGACAGAGATAGAGCTTGTGCTGTGTGTATGTGCTATGTGTACGCATGCTATGTGTTTATTGTGGAGAGTCTAACCCTCGCATACTCACGAGCTTCAGAGCTTACGTATTCGAGTCTACCATGCTCAGGGTATCAGAGAAGAGATTGGTAGCCGTGCTTGTTGATCTGGGACTGGGGAGTAGCTGGGAAGTCTTGTGCTAGTTTATGTAATGATCTGATCAGGACAGTTTTTGTTGACACCTTTTGGGCTTATGTAATTTAGCGGATAATATGAGTTTATAATGTTTATGTGAAAGTTTTAAATTATCAGTGATTTCAGTATATCCTCCTGACTTATGTGTTATAGAGTTATTGCGTTATTGCCACCTGTGTATTGTATTGACGTGGCATTTCCGGGATCGGGGAGGGTGTTACAGCATGGTATCAGAGCTTGTGGTTTGAAGTCTGAGTATCATTAGTGGATGCTTAACTTAATCCTTGTTTCGATCTGTGGGGGATCCATTACGATTGATTCTAGTGGAATTAACTAACCTGGCTTAGTGTATAACGCTGGGTGGTCTATCTATGGTTCTCAATTGTTTTGGTTTGTGCAGATAGTTATGGCAGATCAGGGCGAGGGATCCGGCGCGGGCAAGCCGGCAGGGGACGAGTTCATTTGCAAGTCAGAGCTTCTGGGGGTATTGACTGAGTTTTACCGGCAGCAGAGAGAGCAGGAGCGGGAACAGGATCAAGGAATGGGACCGCGTGCTGGGGGTGGTCAGGGTATGGGTACGGGTGCTTCTTCATATACGTCTCGTCGAGGGGGTTCGTTTAAGGATTTCATGACTGGGAATCCGCCAGAGTTTAGAGGCGGGGGTGAGCCAGGGATGGCTATGGCATGGGAGCGCGAGGTAGAGGCTGCTTTTCGAGTTGCACATGTGGAGCCGAGGGATATGGTGGGGTATGCATCTTATTTGTTGAGAGGAGGAGCATCACAGTGGTGGAAATCTATTGAGTCAACAATGAATTCTTCTGTGGCTTATGCGATGACATGGGATCAGTTTAGAGCCGTGTTCGAGCTGCAGTATCTTTCGAGAGACGAAAGCCGGGAGATGGAGCGTCGGTTTTTGCATTTGCAGCAGGGCGAGATGACAGTGCAGCAGTACGTGGACCAGTTTAATGAGTATTCGCAGTTTGCCACCCATCACATCACCACCGAGCAGCGAAAGGTCGATGCATTCATTGATGGACTGCGAGCTGATGTTAGAGAGTTCATCGGGATGCACGAGACGCCTACATCTCCAATGCCCGCATCAGAGAGCGGGAGATAGCCAAGCAGAGAGAGGACCCATCCTTTCAGCGCCGACATGCAAGGACTCCCGAGCGGTCCTCGAGAGACCGGAGGCATTCCAGAGACGATTCTAGGGAGCGACGTTCGGGCCAGAGTTCGAGAGATAGACGAGATAGAGACAGAGACAGGGACAGGGAGAAGAGGTCGAGTGGACCGGGGCGGAGCCAGCGATCAGATAGTCAGAGTCAGAGGCAGAGTTCGAGATATACAGGGCAGAGCCAGAGCCGCGTAGGGCAGAGGTCTCGAGATAGAGGCGATAGGGGAGACAGTTCGGTTGGAGATCGGGAGTGCCCGAGATGCCACCGTCGCCATAGTGGGCCGTGTGTGCCCAGGTGTTATCGATGCGGTCAGCGGCGGCATGCTGCCGCCACGTGTACTGTTCCAGAGCCATTGTGTTTCCGTTGTGGGAGGCCGGGACACAGAGTGCGAGACTGTCCAGAGTCGGGACCAGCGGTGTAGGGTGCGAGTTCCAGTGGGGCCAGAGCGGAACCGTCGTCATCCGGTCATCATGATACTGGGGCACGGGGTCGAGTCTTTCAGGCGACTGCAGAGGAAGCTCGAGATGCTGCTGATGTGATTTCGGGTATGTCTTTCTGAGCTTGCTTTGAGTGTGTGTCAGTCGTGGGTCGGGTTATCGGGCCATGTTTGTGATAAGTGTACGTGTTCTGTTGCGTGTGACTGCTTCGCTGTGTCTGTGATTACGTGGCTCAATGACAGAGGTGTGGAATGGTTGTGTATGGGTTAAATGGGATTGTTATATCTGGGTATTGTGCTATGTTAGTGGATTAATCTTGCTGAGTTATGTGAGTTATATGAGTAGTTCTTGCGAATGTGTTTGTGATGTGCTAGTGGGTTGATCCTTCTGATAGTGGATTTAAATTTTTGTGTGTGCTATCCATAATTATGATATTGCGTTTTATGAGATGTGTTTATCTGTTGCGGTGAAAAGAGTTGAGAATTTTGTAATGATAGTGGATTAGTCTATTGAAAGTGGATTTAATCCCTTTGTGAGTTTAATCACGTTTATGAGCTTGCGTTTAGTGATTCGATGGAGATGTCTTTATCTGTTGTGTTAGTGGATGATCTATATAGAGCTATGCGAGTATGCGTTGAAAGAGAGTGAAGATTGATGGATTGAGATGATATGTGGATCCAGTGGCTTATGACGTGACGCCACGTGAAGACTCCGTGAATAGAGGATTTATCAGTTGAAGAAGTGCGAATTAGGGAATTTAACCGAGTTGTTAGTGGATTGTCTATTTTAGCTAAAAATTCGAGGGAGTTGACTTACTTCGAGAGTTGAAATAGAGACGTGTATTAGTGACCATTGTGCCATTCAGAGTTCAAATGCGAATTTATCAAGAGCTATGAGTTAATCTTTCGGGGATTTAATATAGAGATGTTCTTGCGACAGATTCCGAGGACGGAATCTTTTTAAGAGGGGAGGATTTGTAACATCCCATTTTTAGAAATAATTGCGTGTAATTATTTTAGTGGATCTTTAAATAATTATTATTGCGTGGGTCCAATAATAGTCCGAGTAGTGGATTATACGTGTCGGGTTTGCGAGTTACGTGTCTCCGGTGGATTAATTATATATTTGGGTTCGTGGAGTTAATTGGGTTAAGTGGATAGTAATTGTGAATTTGGGGTATCGGGTTCGGGTTATGGGGTCGGAACCCGCCGAAAATAGAAAATTATATGTACATTCTCATCCTTTCCTTCCTTCTTCTTTTGGAATGTGTGTGCAAGTGTGTTTAGAGTGTGTGATGTGTGTGTAAAGGGGAGCATCAGCAGGAGAAGAGTTTTATCAAGATTTGGGAGCTGAAATCGGCCCTTCATCTTCTTGTTTGAAGTTCTTGAGGTTTGAGGTAAGAATTTGTGATTTTGTGGCATAAATTCAAGGTGTGTATATGTGATAGTGAGGTTTTAGTTTCTGAAAGTTTATGGGTTGATTGTTCATGAGTTGTGGGCGTTTTGATGCTGGAAAATCGAGTTTGGGGTGTTATTCCCCTGATTTCCGCCATGAAAATCGAACAGGGAAGCTGGAGCTACAGCGAGCGCGGCCGCGATGGGGGGCGGCGCGACCGCGGTCCTTGGGCGCGGTCCGCGATCGGGGCAGGGTGGGCGGGTCAGTTTTGGGGCTTTGGGGGTGCGTTGGAGCTGTATTTTGAGTCGTGTTTGTTTATAATAGTTGTGTTTAAGTTATGTGATCTGTCGGTTGGATTCCGTTGGGGTTCATGGGTCGGATTTGATCGAGTTCTCGGAGTTTTGATGGGTTGTTTATTGGGCCGTGTTCCGGTTGGGTCTTCGGGGTTCTGTTGGGATTGCATTTGAGTCTGAGTTGGGTTCGTGTTCATTACGAATTTGTGATATGTGTTCATGGATTTGTGTTAATGAGTTAGGATTTGTGCAATTTCAGGGGCGAGTTGACAACGGGGCGAAACAGATCAGAGACCGTAGGGTTCAGAGATTGAGACGGGCTGATTAATAGTAAGGTGAGTACTCGAGTCCTTTTTAAACCCGAGATCGTTTTTGCGAGTCGTAGCTGTGTAGCTGTTAGTGTATGTGTATATTGTGCAATGTGTATGAGACAGGGACGCGAACAGCAGGTATACTTCTGTTCTTACATATGTGTTATATGTGCATGAGATGAGATCCGGTCCAGGGGTCCGTGATGAGTTCCATTCAGACGGTGATTCGCGATGAGTGATCGCGCGGGTTGACTGTCCCTAACAGTCCTTGGGGCGTGTATACACGGCAGGGCCTGTAGCCGGTTCGCGCCCGTGCTACAGGGTTTTGGTTAACCACCGCGGCCGCGGTCGTTAGCTGGGGAAGGGTCCCCCTTCAGTGATTCTGTGTGCAGGGCTTTGGATCTCATGTTGTGTGTTCATACCTGCATTGTGATGTTGATTGCCAGTGACAGAGATAGAGCTTGTGCTGTGTGTATGTGCTATGTGTACGCATGCTATGTGTTTATTGTGGAGAGTCTAACCCTCGCATACTCACGAGCTTCAGAGCTTACGTATTCGAGTCTACCATGCTCAGGGTATCAGAGAAGAGATTGGTAGCCGTGCTTGTTGATCTGGGACTGGGGAGTAGCTGGGAAGTCTTGTGCTAGTTTATGTAATGATCTGATCAGGACAGTTTTTGTTGACACCTTTTGGGCTTATGTAATTTAGCGGATAATATGAGTTTATAATGTTTATGTGAAAGTTTTAAATTATCAGTGATTTCAGTATATCCTCCTGACTTATGTGTTATAGAGTTATTGCGTTATTGCGACCTGTGTATTGTATTGACGTGGCATTTCCGGGATCGGGGAGGGTGTTACACAAATCCAAAAGAATCACATTTAACTGCTGCTAAAAGAATTTTAAGATATCTAAAGGGAACACCAAACCTTGGTTTGTGGTATCCCAGAGAATCTTCATTCAATTTAACTGTTTTTCTGATGCTGATCACGCAGGTGATAAGATGGACAGAAAAAGTATGTCTGGTGCAGTTCAATTCTTAGGTCACAAACCTGTCTGCTGGTCATCCAAGAAACAACACTGTGTTTCATTGTCTACAGCTGAAGCAGAATATGTTGCTGTTTCATCATGTTGTTCTCAGGTGTTGTGGATGAAGAGCCAACTACGAGATTATGGGTTTACACCACAGAAGATTCCGATATATTGTGATTCTCAGAGCGCAATTGCTATTGCATCAAATCCTGTGCAACACTAAAAAACAAAACAAATTGACATTCGGTATCACTTTATTAAGGATCATGTTGAAAATGGGAATATAGAATTATACTTTGTTCCTACTGAATATCAACTAGCAGATTGTTTACCAAAGCATTAGATGAAAAAAGGTTTAATTTTTTGGTATACAAATTGGGTATGTTGAATCGTTAGATTTAATAATTCAGTAGTTACAATTTATAATGTTAAATTTACATTTTTTTATATTGATTCTAATTCAGAAGTTAAATTCATGAATCTTAAAAGTTTAACTTTTTCGGAATTTAACAGATCTGGATTGTCATGTGTAGGGGGAGCAGAAAATATTTTTATCTGATTTTGAGAAAATCTAATAAAATTTATCTGATATTTTGTAGGGGGAGCTGACTTGAAAATACCATATACATCTGAGGGGGAGTAGCATTCTAAACTTCAAGGGGGAGCATTTTATGTTTTTACAAAAAAATTTTATTTTTCTTTTTAGTTAAATTTTTTTTTTGTGTGTTTTCAAATTTGTTTTTGTTTTGTTTTTGTTAAATCTGTTTTTGTTTATGTTTGTTTTAATTTCCTTATTTTCATTTTCTGTGAAAGTAAATTTTTTTTCGTGTTATCAAATTTTTTTTTCTCTATTAAATTTTTTTTTCCGGTTTTGATTTCAATTTTTTGTTTTATTGTTTTATAATTTTGGAAGAAAATATTGGTTTCTAATAAGTGGGCTTAACTTTTGGTGAATGTGGGCCGGGTAAAATCAAAGAAAATCAAAAGTGGGCCGGATAATGTCTAAATTTTGAAATTCAACTATAAAGTTGAATTTCAAATTCAAAATTCAACTTTTTCGGTCCAAAAACCACTATTCACTACCTTCTTCCCAAACTTTTCTTTCTCACGAAGCAACCTACAAAACTTCCAAGATTTCTGATTGTTCATCCAGTTCAACAAATATTTGTACGTATGTTGTTTCTGCTTTATATTCATGGATGTATTTTGTATATAGATTTTATTTTTGTATATGTTCTGTGAGAATATGTTCGTATGAACATATGTCTGTGTTCATGGGTTTTTTCAAAATTTGTGTTTGTTAAACAAAAATTAAATGTGTGTTGGTTTGCGGTTATAAATCCGAACTTGAATCTGAAATTTCATGGTTTAATTTAACACACACAAACATAAATTTGAAACTTTATTTCATATGGTTTCGAGTTCATAAGTTTTCTGAAATTTGGATTTTTAACAACCATGTTGTTGTTTTTAATTAAAGTTCAGTAAAACAAAGTTGTGTGAAATTGATTTTCGAGTCTGGGTCAAGTTTTAAATCACTGAAAAAGTTCTTGGAATTAAAATTTGGAAATTCAGTGTAAGGACTTGAAAAATAATTTCAAAGAACATATTTCTCGAATAAAACTACGATCGAGAAGAAACTCCGTTTCATTCAAGTTGAATAACACAACACTCGAGAAAAGCATAAGCTTTATTCGAGTTGTTCACTTTGTCAATCGAGAACCATTTAAGGTTGATCGAGTTGGACTTAAGCTTTAATCGAGTTGGACTATATATTTATTCGAGTCCTTTCATGACTCATTCGAGTTGGATTTAACATATACTCGAGTCCTTTCTTGTTTCATTCGAGTTTTGTCATGTTTCATTCAAGTTTAGTCTTATATCATTCGAGTTAAGTCATAGTTCATTCGAGTTGGATTTATTATTCATTCGAGATTCATCACATTTCAATCGAGTTTATTCAACTGTCATTCGAGTTGTATCCAGAGTCATTCGAGTTTTGTTCAAAGTTTTTTTCTAAGTGTTGGGATTTTAATGTTTTAAGAAAAATGTAACATTTTTTCAAGAAATTGTTTTAAATCTGTGTTTTTCTAACATTGGTCTCTGAAAGATTGACTTTGGAATCCTGTCAATAATAATTTTCATATTATTGTCTGGATTCCCGATGCTTTAACAGAAAACCAAAATTTTTTATAATTTCTGAAAAAATGTTCTATTTTTCTACTTTGAATAATTTCATTTGTTTACCTACTTTGTCTAATATGTTTATTATTTTCACAGGTTACAAATGGCATCTCCAAGTCAATCCCATCATTCAAATTCTTCTGACTCCCATTCATCATCTAACCATACACTTGTTTCCAAACCCGTCCGTTCTGCTTCAGTTACAAGGCCTTCACCATCTACCATTATCCCTGACAATCAACTAGTTAAATCCAAGTATTGCTTGTCATTCAAAGATAATAACCACCACCTCGATACAAAAGTTATAAAATTCAGTCACCCAATCATCGTTGATATACTCAAAGGACATCCTTTGGGATATCTTCTACAGTATAAACCCTCCATTCCACAAGTTTACCTTCAGCAATTTTGACACACAGTAAAGTTTGTTCCAGCAGATGGTAACCATCACTTCAAGGTTACCATCGATCAATTCAAGTCTAAAATCGCATTGGCCAGACTTAGAAATAATTTGTTTCTACCCAGAAAAATTTATACAGTTAACTTTCCAGAGTTAGCCGACTTCGAGGATTTCGTGTCAGATGAAGAATTGGTTCATGACTTGATTTGCCTGGATACTCAAAGCCCTTACCTAAAAGTTCAAAATTCCACCGAAATGGGCTAAACGGTGAATGGTACACATTGTTTGGAATTATTAATCGGTGTATGACATCAAAGCATACTGGCATAGATAGATGCAGTATCCATTGTCTCTGGATTTTTCACGGCATATCATTCAACAAACATTATGATTACGCATAGTGAATTTGGGAAGATCTGAAGGAAATTGTGCTTTCCAAGACTACAAATAGATCAATGAAGTTTGTACCGTTACAAAGGTTCATTCAAATTTTAATCAGAGTCATTCTCCGGGCAAATGAGAATATACCGAAAAGATCAAACTCTCAAAGATGCCCTGATTACGTCATGATGAGCCTACATGAAGTTCCGGATTCTCCAAATGCCAACATCATGCCAATACCGGAAGCACTGTTAAGATATGCAGATCAGTCTAGTTAGAATGTGAGACTGTATCGCATAGATCATGCTCCCATAGAGACCCAGGTGCCGGGTTCTCTAAACCAAGGAGTTCTAGGACGAGAGGAACTTCAGCAAGGGGCTAAAGTTCAGGGAAGCCTTCAAGTGTCTGAGGGAGAAGCGGGTGCTGTAAGGGGAGGTGAGGGAGAAGAAAGTAGTTCTGATTCTGAACGTACATTGTCAAATATCAATGAGGGAGCGGAGGAAGGTGATGATGATGATGATGGTGGTGGTGGACCTGCTCATGATGAGGGAGGAGCAGTTCTAATGGATATAGTGAGTATAGCTCAAGAGAGTGTGAGGGATTTCCTAAACCAAAAAAGCCAAGATTTTACCACAACTGTTGTTAGCTCCCAACAGGGAGTTAGCACTGAAGAAGTCAGTATCCCACTGACGATTGCACACCCCACCATCCACTCTGTCTCCTCTCAAGACGAGACTGTTTCACTTGAGCACCGGGAACAAACACAACTGCTATCCGATAATCCTTTGGATTTGATGGATATTGAATTAAGTACACATCTGCCCGAGTGTACGACTTTATTTCAATCACCGAGTCTAGAACAGATACACGCTAGGACACTTGCGTCTACTTCATTAGTTGAAGTAAGTGCAGTTGAACTTAGTGTTACTGCCGGAACATCCTCAGTCACGGAAGCATTCGTTGCTCCGTCACTTGGAGAGGGTGGAAGTCCAGTCAGAGCTACCACTTTGCCAACTCTGAGCACTGGCCACACAAAGGTTCTTTTTACAAGTTCCACTGTTGTGTCAACTGGAAGTCTGAGTGACCTAGTAGTTAATCTTTCCCCATTTGTCACTGAAACAACTTTGAGTCAAGCATTAAATGCTGCTGTTGCTGGCGTAAACAATCATGTATCTGCTCAATTATCAGAGGTAGTGGCTCAAATGAATAACATTCATAAGTATTTGAAAGGAAAGTCAGTAGCAGAGGAGTCAGTGAAGCAACCCGATCCTAATCAAGCTATTGAAGAGCTGAAATATTTGGTGTTTGAGCAGTTTGATGAAATGAGAGAGAGAATGATAGGATTGGAGAGTACCGTGATTACTGCTTTAGGAAATTTATCTGAACGGGTGGCGGCTGTTGAACAGACTTGCAAGGCTCAAGCTTCTGCGCCAAAACGTAAACATGATGAGCATGATGATGACTCCGATAATGCTCCCTATGAGGGGGAGAAGAGGAGGAAGCTTGACGATCCTACACCGGGTATATTGATGATAACCTATCTAGAGAAAGAGGCTGAGGTTAAAGAGAATGAAGAGGCAGGAAGCTCAAAAGAACCTGCTGATGTTCAAAAAGGAAAGGAATCTATTCTTTATGAAGATGTTCCTAGTCCATTGAACATTCAGTCAGAGTTATATAATTTTGATGAATATGAAGAGTCTGAAGAAGAGGAACAAGAAAAAGCTTTAATGATTGAAGATGTTGTTGAAATTGAAGAATCAGAAGACGATGATGTTATAGAGCTAACAAATGTTGCTGTTAGAGCTGAGAGGATTGAAGAAGAAGAAGTGCTGGTTCAAGAGATCTTAAAGGATGATACCTATACCAACGGTTGAAAAGCCTGAGGTTACAGTACAGGTAAAAGAAGAAGAGATAGAACCATTTCCGGGTGAAAGTTTTGTTCCTCCGGTTGTTAAAGAAGTAAATGAACTTGAAGTTATGGAGAGAAATTTTGATAGTATGTGCTTGCAGACGAGACTCAAAAGCAACATCAATCGAGGTTTGAAGTTCAAAGGCTAGTTCAGAAAGAGATTGATGATATGTTATGCCTCCTGAACGAAGAAGAAGTTAGAAAGAAATTGAAAAAAGGTCTGGAGCTTACCTCGAAGAAATCAGCTGAATATGTTAGGAAAAGAAACAAGCTGCCGTACCTTGAAGATCATCTGGAGAAAAAGATTTTCTGCAAGAAGCAAGCTCCTTGTACATTCCTGAAGTTGCTGAGAGTTTTGGAACCAAATCGACCAAATCTGGTAAACTATGCAAGTTTCCTTCAAAACAAGGCTCAGAGTGTTGATAAAGTTAGAAGTGAGTTTCTGATAGTGGATCTAATAAAGATTGAAAAGGATAGATTTGTTAAGATTTTTTATCCTACATTCACTGTTACAAGATCGGATGGGAATACGTATAAGTTTACAGAAGCTGATATGTTTTGGATGAATTTGGTGGACATTGAAGATTTGTTTGATGAATTATGTAGAAATAAAAGAATTGAGCTTTGCAGATTTGCTTTGAAGACGTTGTTTCATTTCATGCATATAAAGCTCGTTCTTATGTCAATCCAAGATCTTCAAATTGGTGTTGAAAGGGGCATGAGAAAGATAATTGTGACTCCACCAAACAGAGAAATCAAATTTGCCGGGGAACTGAAAGAATTTCAAGTCATTATGGTCAAGCATCCAGTAGTCATGTACAAAGACAGAAATCGAAAGCTGAGAGCTATGAGGACCATTGAATTGAATAAGTTTTGTGATGGAACTCTGCAGAAAGTTATGAGTGGGCTTAAAGGAAAGCTGGCTGCTGATCAGAAAAGAAAGACTAAAAGAGGAGCCCTCAGTGCAAATGACAAGAAGCTCATTGTTGAAGTTATTTCAAAGATAAAGTGGAGACTAGCAAACAGAAAGAGTGTAAGAAATTTTGAGATGAAGCTGGGGCTTTCAAGATGAAGACTTTGCTTATTCCATCAAAGGGGGAGATTGTTGGAATATCTTTTGTTGATGAAACACAAAGTCTAGGGTATATTTTGTAATTTGTTCATTGTTGTAAATATTATAAATAGTGGGTTGACTTTGTAATAGATAGACTAGATCTGACATTCTGCATTTTGTATTCGCACGAAAATCCAGAGATCTAGGGCTACAGTGTTAGAAGCTTCTCATCCTCCTGTGTAATCGATTTTGTTATCAATCCAAGCATTCGGTTAGTTTTATTAATTCTGTTCTTGATTAATTGTTGTACGTGTTGATTGTTTGATAGGATTCATAATTCACAATCCCTTTTAAACATCATTAATATCATATATACCCAATTTCATTAATTTAATTATTTTTAGAACATTTAATACTCATATTTAATATTGATTATTAAATAATGACCATTATACCCTTATTTATATCTTGTTTCAACTAAATCTTCAAAATACCATATTTATCCAATTTAAATTAAAATTTCATATCCCTTTAAATAATTTTATATAATTTATTTTTGTAAATTTCACTATGTAAATTATTCATAGTAAAACATACTAACATTAACAATAAAAAATTGTATTATATTTTTGTTCGTTTGTAATCAAATCGTATCGACTTATTATATTTTCATATTTTTTCCTTAAGTTTTCTATAAAAAATTAACTGATTATATTATGTTATTTCTTTTCTTTTTCTTTTAAAATTTATAGTTGTATTTCATTTTTTTTAATTTAGTATATATATTTTGTTTTCTATATACATTAGTTTCTATTTTTTTCAAGTTTGATTTCGTTTTATAATTATTGTTTTCTAGTTTACTTTTTTTTTTAATAATTTTTTTATATTTAATCAAGTATTTGAATTATAACTTGTTATCCAATTTTATTACTTGTGTATATTTTGTATATAATATATAAGATAAAATATTTATAATCTAATTGTTAAGATTCTTATATTATCTTCCAATGTTATTATATATGTTTAAATATATAGGATAATAAAATATATATAATTCTATTGTTAACACAAAATATACACAACTAATAAAATTGAATAACAAGTTATAATTCAAATACTAGATTAAATATAAAAATTAAAAAAAGTAAACTAGGAAAAACAATAATTATAAAACGAAAGCAAACTTGAAAAAACATAGAAACTAATGTATATAGAAAACATAATATATATACTAAATTAAAAAAATGCAATACAACTATAAATTTAAAAATAAAAAGAAAAGAAAGAACATAACATAATCAGTTAATTTTTAATAGAATACTAAAGGAAAAAAACAAATATGAAAAAATAATAAGTCGATATGATATGATTACAAACGAACAAAAATATAATACAAATTTTTTTTATTGTTAATGTTAATTTGTTTTACTATGAAGAATTTACATAATGAAGTTTACAAAAATACATTATATAAAATTATTTAAAGGGATATGATATTTTAATTTAAAATGAATAAATATGATATTTTGAAGTTTTAGTTGAAAGAAGATATAAATAAGGGTATAATGGTCATTAATTAATAATCAATATTAAATATAAGTATTAAATGTTCTAAAAATAATCAAATTAATGATTTGGGTATATATGATATTAATGATGTTTAAGAGGGATATATGTGATATTAATTATTAAAGTTGGGTATATATGATATTAAGATGTTTAGGAGGGATATATATGATATTAAAATTTAAGTTGGGTATATATGATATTATGAAGTTTTGGAGGGGTATATGTGAAATTCTCTCTAGATTAAATGAGTTTTTACATTTTATTGGTGGATGCATGAGAATCTTGGGATGCAGGATTTTTACATGTTTTCTCATGGTGTCCATATTGACTACATTGTGGGCATTTATGCTTTTTTTTTTTGCTCGTCGGGTGCTACAATGCTGTTCTTTCTTGGACGTCTAGGTGGACGTTTGACAATTGGTGGGTATGTCTTCTCCCCTGCATCTATCTGCAACCATTGATCCTTTCCTGGCATTGGAGCAATTTATAGAGCATAGGCTTCTTTGAATTTCTCGACTTTGAAGTACAGATCAACATATTTGTCCCAGTTAGTATCCCTTGTAAAAGTAATGAAAGCCACTGCATGCATGCATGGAAGACCTTTAACTTGCCAAACCCGACAACTACATCTTTTCTCATCCAGAATAACCTCCCAATGTTTCCCTTTACACTTCACTTCAGCTCAATTGTCACTGCTTCTACAAACCTCAAATTCTCCCAATTTCTACATGGAAAATAAAAAAAGATAAGAAAAAACGTGATACTAATTATAATAAACATTCAAGTCCACTTACCTTTGAGATATTGTTGAGATAATGCATAGTAGTAGGAACTATAGTGCCTTTCCATTTTTTCATAATCCTCCGCTTCTTATCAAATCGTACCATAATATTTTCTCTGATAGCTTGAAGGAGATCAAGTACTGGTTCGTAACGCGCTTCACTTATCCAAGCATTAAATGCTTCAGAGATGTTGTTAGTAATGTAATCACACTTGGATATTGTTCCAAACTTACTTTGAATCCATATCTTATTATTGTTCTCATTAAGATATGTAATCACATCTTTACGTACATTAGCGATTTCCATTAATAATCTATCATGCTCGCTAAAGCAATAAGTTTTTGCAGCATCCCACAAGTTGAGGCTAAAGAACTCACCACGAAATTGTTTCTTGAAGTTGCTATATAAGTGACTCATGCATTCTCAGTGCTCAACATTAGGATAAACTTGCATGATAGCTACTTCCAACCCTTTCTGCATGTCTGAGGAGATAACAAGACCATTTGGCACCCCAATTACCCTTTTTAGTAACTCAAGAAACCATGTCCATGACTTTGTATTCTCCGTTTCAAGCACACTGGAAACATGGAATTGTTACCACTTATACTTGTAGCAGCGGCAAGTACACCATTGAACTTCCCTTTTAGATGACAAACATCAGGAGCAATGTAAGGATGACAACCAGCAAGAAACCCACTAGAGCAAGCTTTGAGCGAAATAAAAAGCGTTGGAAATGTTTTTTTGTCACCGTTTGTATGAAAATCAATATCAACGACACTTCCCGGGTTCCTATTTATTAGTTCTTCTTTGCTTCCCACTTGCCATACATATTAGTGTAAGCTTGTTATTTCCCTCTAAAAACTTTCAAGTATGGCACATCAACGTTGTAAACTCTCATAAGCCACTTCCTGAGCACTGTAACAGAGACATCCCTGTCAGATTTTAGTTTGTCAGTAACCACATAAGCAATCCACCCTTGAGTGGCACGTTTATTACGACCTTTGTTGCTTCGAAGACATGAATGTGCTTATACCAATTTCTTAACCTGCACATTTATTAAATAAAGTTGAGATAGTTAATAAAATAAAACTTACTTACTTCAATGGTTACTCCATCTTGCATGATAGATGCATGAATTCTCCACTCACATTCTCTCTTTGCACACCTTGCTGCGAATCGTCTCGGTTCGCTTTTCTCAATAAAGTACTCATATTCATTTACGAATGCATGATGGTTTAGAGCTCTTCTAAAATCAACCACATTTGGAAATCTCGAGTTTACTTTAATGATTAGATCTTCCTTGCAAAACGAGTAAGTTTTGACTTCATAATTTAAGATCTCATCTTCACTATCAGAACTAAGATGATTATGATAACTTTCTTCACTTAAAAAACCATCTGAATCATCCTCCCCATGTGGTTCTTCAATAAGATCATCTTGATTTCTATACAAAAAAAGAATTAGAATTATTTAAAAAATTAAAGATTTAAATAACTACCATACATAACCAACTCAAAAAAAGAAGTATATATATGAATTAGTGTCTTATACCTCTGTTGTATGTTATTTGTGCCAAGATTATTATCTGTCGTCACATATACAATTACTTCTTTCTCTTCTTCGTAAATGGTAAGAATTACCATGAAGTTCTCGTCGGAATCGACTTCAATAAAAGATTGCTCCTTGGCATACTTATCAACAAAAAGAATTGAAAATGCTAGATCCTTTTTGGATGTATAATGCTTTATGATCTCTTCAATTAGGTGACTAAAGTTGTATGAGTATTTTCCATATAAATACATTTTTGAGAGCCAAAACAATATCTTCTAATATATATGAGTTCTTCACTAATCGAAAGAAGCCTCCATATTTCGAATTCAGCTTGTACTTGGAAGTTAATTGCCTAAATACACAAATAATGTTACAAACTCAACAATAGATCAACTACTCTTAGACTACGAAATTACATAAACATACTCGATTATGGGCGAGTCGGCCATGTTCTCCCCCGTTGGCCTTAAAGAGTCATCTATAATATCGTTCATCTTCTTTTGCTACGATTTTATGAATAAGAAACACACACACAACTTGATTACCATTGTTTTATGAACATGAATGATAAACATATATATAGGTTACACACACACACACACACACACTTGTGAATGAACAACCAGAAAAACATATAAACATGAATGATAAATATACATGTGTTGTTACTGTTTCTATCATGATCACCAACCTCAAAAACACAAGTAAACTAAACTAAAACAAAACCTTAAAACAAAACCTCAAAAACACAATTAAACTAAACTAAAACTAAAACAAAACCTCAAAAACACATTCTCTCATGATTTAAAACCTCAAAAACCTCAAAAACAATTAAACATACTGATTCCATTGATTAAGTATGCCAAGGATTCTATTGATTAACAAGTAAACCCACTAATTCTATTGATTAACAATAAACCTAAAAAACAATTTGAAACACCCATAATTTCATAATACATTTTAACCACGATTATCAGAGTATAATTCCCAAGAAACCATAACACGTTCACTAAAAATGCGGAATAAATTTGAATTTTTCATCTTAATGATTTACAACTAAACCATCAAAATACATTAAGGTTCATTAACATCCATACATGATCATCTATCAATGATACCAGGCCACACCAATCTATCCACGCCTTCCTAGGGCTCACTTCCCTAGGCATCACAAACTTCTTGTGGATCTGACTCATCTTATCCATGTAACATCGAAACCTATGATGGACCCGCACCAATTGAACCTTATGACATATCACCCATGTCCTGTAAAAATGAGTCCCCACACGGGGTAAGCCGAAGCCTAGCGAATAATCTCATTACAATTACAAACAGTTTAATGTTCATACAGAGAGTCAACAACATGGAGGGCATATACACATTATACAACAAGTATCATATGATCGTGAATTCGAACTACCGTGCATTTAGCCTCGGAGTCAAGCTTGATTACGCCCCGTGCCATTCGGAGTCAAGATTTGATTACGCTCCGATTATACTGATACCTAATCTCGGAGTCAAGGTTGATTACGTCTCGTGCCATACGGAGTCAAAACTTGATTACGCCCCGATTATACAGATATCTACGGTGCCAAGCCCGATTACGCCCCGGTATCTTTGGAGTCAGAACTAGGTCACATTGGCCGACCGACACTTGATTACAACCTGTTAGTTATGGAGTCAAGCAGGGTTCATAAGTGGCCATGCTTGCGTAACCCCCGACCGCCAAGCACAATTCCCTCATCCATCCTTATACCCCATATACATATGCATGTTATGAATCATGTGCGTGCCATATTAACATGCATCTTAATCAACAACATTTGCATGTATACCATATCAATCACAGGGCATGCAATTACATACGAGCAGGAAATATCAAGTAGTCACATAAGTATGCACTTTACGGAGTAGGGGGATTTACTCACAAATACCGATGCTTTCACATATCTTAAGTATCATGCTTAAGTCTCGTACTCGCACCTTGACTACGGGTCGCCAACGCACGACCTAATATTATATTCACACAAGTAAACATCTCATTATAAGTCTTACCCATAAGTACTTGTACGACTCTCATTACATCGAGTTTGGTTATTTACGATTATCGCGGTTAATTATCGCGACTCCTAAATTTTTATTAAGCGCCCATAATTCTTTACTTAACGCAAGAGACTATAATTAATTCGAATATTAAACATATAAAATTTATTTCCAAAATACATAACTTAGTTACATTCAACATGTGCACTGCCAGAAAGACGCGGCGCGTTGATTATTCATTAAATAACTCATTTTATCAGTTACGCGACGCGGCGCGTCAGTTATTCTATAAATAACACATTTTCTCAGTTATGCGATGTGTCAGTTATACAGTGTAGAACCCGTCTTCCTCATTTACGTGAGGCGGCGCATCGAGGATATGACGCGGCGCGTGTCACCCGGCGGCTGAAATGTTCAGGTGCCGACACCTCATGGACGCGGCGAGTCGAGGTGCTGACGTGACGTGGCGCGTCGCGATCAGGCAGAAACTTTCAACTTACGGGTTTTTAACACAAAATTTTAAAAACTCATAACATTTAATTCTTATCATTCAGGAGCACTTATAAAGCATTAATAACACATTTTCAACACTTTTTAACTATCAAAATCATCAAACACCCCATAAATCATCATATTTGTTATTTTTACCAATATTACTATTTTTTGCTAAAAAATCCATATAAAATCATACACACGATCAATGGAGCTAAAACTTTGCAGAAAGCTTAGAAATCAACATATTAACACCTGTCAGTAGTTACTTCAAAGATCCATCACGTTTTGTGAGTTTCACTATTTTTGAGTAAACTTTGAAGACTCCATAGCAAGCTTAAAACATAACCGTTGAGCTTGAAACTTTCAGAAAAACTTATAAACCACCTTAGAAACATTTTCCACTAATTTGTTTAAAGATCCGACGTTAATATTTGGAAACACCATTTTTGAGTTTCAAAGCTCCATTAATGGAGTTATGTAAAAGATGAAGGATTTACAGAGGCTTTAGAATCTTATAACATGAATAAAAATTCGTATCTAGCACAATGGAGCATATAAACATAAGGCTAGAGATTATACCTCAAGATTTCTTTGTTTGCAAAGTTATAAAAGTTGGTTGCCCTTTGAAGATCTTCTTGCTCTTCTTTTTCTCTCAACACACACACACACACACACACACACACACACACACAAACACACACACACACTAAGGGTCTCCAGAGAAATGATGCTGAAAATATGGAGGGAGTGGAAGCGTAATGAGCAAGCTATAGGGTTTTTAAAAGAAAATGGATGTCACACATTAAGTAGTTAAAAGAGAAGGTAATCATCACTTTCTAGTAACCATGAGTTACAGGGGTGTGTTAGGGGGAAAAAAAGGGGATGCACATCTCCATAATACTACCATCCATCTCTCCCTCTCGTAACTTGCGCGACAAGTTACGTCGGGTTCGTTACCCGGTGCCCGAAAATGTTAAATTTCGATATCATAGTCAAATGATTTTTCACAAGGATTAACAATTCGATTTAAAAAAAAATAAATTCACATTTTCATAATGGTCATTACATTATTCAAGCACTATTACTTTTCTGATAACCAAGTCGGATTTCGTAAATTTCCGGATGCTACAATCTCCTCCTCGTTAGACTGATCTCGTACTCGAGATCATTAGACTTGAAACATAATCAGGTACTATACCAATAATTACGATGTTGATTCCAGTTAAGGTTTGGTCTTCTGTTATATTTCCATGACACCAATACCATTTTGATTTTCTTAATTCTTAACTTTTGATATTTTTCGATCCATAATCGTTTATGGCTTCTCAATATACCGAGGCTTTTCTTAAATCTGAATTTCGAACGTAAGTATGGCGGTTTCGCCATTCATCAAACACTTTCATAGACAACTTACATAAAACACTATCTGAATACTCGATACCTTAGGTGATAATTATAACTGATAAGTTTGCGCTCCAATGCGCTCGATAACTTTATAAGGTACAATTCTGTCTATCTTGTGCGGGTTTCAATTATTCACTAATTACTTGAATCTTATTGTGCACAATCTGAAGTAGTTCAGGTTCCGCAATTGGTCATTCATTGATTCCCTATTAACACCAATGAGTATGATATTGATGTCCGTATAAAGCTTTGAACATAATCGTTCCGCTCGACGAATGATACAAATTATTATAGAAGAATTCATTGAAAGATATCAATCGAAAATTGGGAATCCAATTCCCTTTAAAATCCAACACACAAGCTTGAAGCACATCTGCAAGGATCTGAATTTAACTTTTTACCTTGGTCATATGTCCGTGAATGAAAAGTAGTTCTAATGTAACTTCTGTATCCAATTCCGTTTTGCAAACTTTGCCAGAATCAAGGTATGAATCAAAAATCTCAATTAGATACAAATTTGAATGGTACATCATGTCTGGCTACAATTTCATCTTATATAAATTTGCGCCCAATGATCCATCGAATAATTTCTCAAATAGGAATGAAATGCATGCTCTTAGTGAGCCAGTCAACAACTCAAATCGAATCATGTTGTCGCTAAGTTTTCTTAAGCATATTCCAAAAGTCCATGTTTATATGCTCACATTTCTGTTGGGGGATACTTAAAGGTTGCAAACTACTATACTGTTTTTGATATTCAGTTTTAACTTGCAAACACGGTAGCCATTTCTAGACATAGACACCGACATCTTCTCTAGTCCAGGCCACCGATAATCATGCACCATGTTACGATATATTTTGGTACTACCAGAGTGTGCTAGTAAACAAAATTTTATGCCTCCGTTAAAACCTCATTACATAAGCCTCCATGCTTATCGATCAAAATCATAGAGTCGAACAAGTAACCATCACAACTATCCAGAGATACACGATCTCTATATCTCGTCATTCATTCAGACTTAAGGAATTTATCAGTTCAATACTCAATCTGATACCTAGCTAATTCCTTGAATTTAACATTCTTTAGTGGCATTCATGCACTTACATAACATGAATTGGCAGAAATTAAGCACATTTGTTACCACATTTGTTTACCATGATGGTAAATGATCTCTTAATAAACTCTATGGCTTACTGCCACCTCACATTCAACTCCTTTTGATCGAAATATACTTTAAGATTTTTATGATCAGTAAACAATTAGAATTTGATGCCATACACCTAAGGTCTACTAAAGCTCGTAAGCACTCCAACAACTAACTCCAAATCGTTCATCGAAGAATTCTTCTCGTAATTCCCATAGTTGTCAGAGTACATATGCAATCACTTTGCCACTCTGCATTAATGCACATCCTTAACCTCGAATTAAGGCATCAACATAAAATCATCTTCATCTTTTGATAAGGAAATAATTAGAGTTTACTTAAATTCGTTTTCCAATATCTGAAAGCTAAATATAGGTCTTTACTACCAATAATTCAAACATTCTTATGCATCATCTTAGTCATCGGAACAACAACTATGAATAAATCACCTATTAATCCAGGAAACACAAGAAAATTGAGAACTTCTAAGGCATCTTTTGGCTGCCTTCAATTCTGAATAGCCTCTATCTTTGGCTGATCAATCAAAATACCTTCATCACTAATCGTGTGGCCGAGAAACTGAATTTTATCAAACCAAAATTCATACTTAGAAAATGTCACATAATGTTCGCCCTTGCGTAGCAACTTCAACAGTTGCCTTAAATACACAACATGCTCCATCTTTGAATTTAGAGTACACAAAATATCTTAAATGAACATTACTACAACCTTGTTAAGTAGAGTCTGCCAAATTCGATTCATGAGATCCATAAATGCTACAAGAGCATTGGTTACGCCAAACGACATCACTTGAAGCTCGCACTGACCATAACAGGTATAGACTGCTAATTTTGAAGTATCACCATTATGTATCCTTAGCTGATGGTATCCATACCTCAGATTAATCTTATAGAAACACGCTGCACCCTACAACTAATCAAATAAATCATTAAAGTACAACAACGGGTGCTTATTCTTAATGATGACTTTATTTAATTCTTGATAATCAATACACATTTTGAGGGTTCCATCCCTCTACCTTACAAATAACATCGTAACACCCAACGGTGATGTGCTCGGTCGAATAAATCCTCGGTCAACAGTTATTGTAAATATGATATCATCTTTTTTATTTCAGCAAAAGCTAAACACTACAATGCTTGAGCAATAAGGCTACCCAGGTTACTAATATTATACGGAATTTTTACTTGCCTTTCAAGCGACAAATTAGACAACTTTTGTGGAAACACGACAAGGAATTCATATATTACGAGGACATCCACTATCGAATTCTTTAGTTCTACAGGCCAAATATCATGAGCAACAAAGGTTTCACTTTCTTTTGACACACTCATCTGAGTCTTAAACTCTTATATATTGAGATCAAGTCTAAATAATCATATCATCGTTGTCCATATACACATTTGCCACTAGCTCGTTTCTTAGGAATATGAATCATACACTTTTGAACAAATAATGTTAGCATTATTAGCGGCTAACCAGTCCATTCCAATTATCACATCAATATTCCAACACCCATTGGTACCATTTCATTCTTATAGTCCATTTTTTCGAGAGTGATTACACATCGACAATACTTCTCAAAGATTAATAGAAATAACTCATCCGAAGTCTCAACAGACATATGAGCAGATACAATTATTGGCTTAATGTCTGTACCATGGGCGAGGTAAATAGGTACAAATGCGCAATTTGCACTACAACAATCTCTTGAAGATGGTTTATAATTATTGTCAATTTCGACATTTAATTCACATGGCTATAATGTTTATTGTTTATCTTTAAGTCGTTGTTTACGTATAGCTATATAATCAATTTATTCATCATTCATACAATTGTTTATGACCTACAAGTCAAAATTACTATTCATGATTTTGGAATTGCAACACAGTTACGAGTTCAATTCTACTATATTTGCAAAGTTGAAACTCAGACATAATGTTAGGTTTATAGAATAAATTATCATTCCTTTGGGTTACTTTCCCAAGCTCTATTATATTTTATTTTCATCTTGTAGGTATTATTATTATGAGCTTTTTGGGTCTCTTAATCGCACACTATACAGATACCAAAATAACACAAGGCACAACTGGCCGATGATACAATTTTTTAGCATGAACACTTCATAATACAAATACTCCAAGTGAAGTAGATCAATCAACACGCACTACGTGATACAACTTTGTAGCATGAACACTTCATAATACAAAGACTCCAAGTGAAGTAGATCAATCAACTCGCACTACGTACGTGAAAAGAGTTATGGTAATGCGTAATGAAACAACCACATACCTTTTATGATTAATACTGACAAAGAAGCATATCCATGACCATCAACCATGTCACACACAGTAACACCAATAGCACATCCATGCGCGGCCATGGGCCAATGGTAAGAAAAGACAAAGATGCTAGAAGCAATGAAAGAGTTCAAGTCATGAAACTGAACGAAGGTGTATCATGTATGTGTGTCGATTAGAGAGCCTAACAGTTGCCATTCAAGTTATGACCCAATATTTCATTCTAGGATGTAGAATTCACATCTATCCGTCATTAATTTGATCTTTGGGGACCATCTCTCTCTTTTTTTTTTCATATTCATACTGACAATACCTTAGAGTAGTCATCATGATCAACCATAGTGTTTTCATAATTATTCGGTCACTACTTCATCGATTCCTCTTGGTAAACTAGTAATGATTGGGCAAAATAGGTTGGCAACCAACCTACGACAGTTTTCAGGATACAGAACTGAATCTCATAACTTAAGGAAACGGATGGTAACTATTATCAAGTACTTTTATATACTCCAAGTCTTGTAAACTTGATGTCGATCAAAAGGCATCCGTAAATAGATATAAACAATTCATATAACTTTTCTTATAATAGATCATTTCTTAAAGGAGAATTTGATCGCACCCATCAGTGCTTAGGTCAATCTTATAAATGCCCAATGTATAGTTATCACACATTATATTTCTTATCATTAGCACATAATTACTGAGGCGAAACTTCACATCTACTCCATGTCCCGTTAGAATTGAATTCATAATCAATCGATGTCCTCAACGTTAGGACTTTCACCATTATTGACATTCTCAACATAGTCAACATATACAACTTTACAAAATTCCTATTTACTCACATCTTAGTAGTATTTACCACCTTCAACATTTTCCATATTCTCGATCCATATATGAGGGTTATCCAGACATCCTTGATCCGTCATATTTAAAACTCGAGATATATGTTTAAAGAAATCTATAATCAGATAATTAACCACTTGTTATCTCATGCCGTGTACAAACCAATTATCGTCTTAGCCCTTAAACTATAATTTCTCACATTGAGGTTCACAATATTATTAGCTATTTCGTAGCTCATTGTAGATTGTTAGTGCATGCCGCAATTCCAAAATGGTTATCCTAATATAACCATAAAGCAGTTAGTTTCACTCTATAATAACAATCCATCGATACATTTAATGGAAGCATTCACAGTCTTAGAATACTACTAAACATCATACTGACAGTTTTCAATTCTCATTTCTTAAGGCTTTCAGTGCCTCTAGCTCCTGAAAACTCAACCAAATCTACACATATGATTGTTATTTTTAGATAACTTTGGATTATTTCTTTCTTCCTCTTAATAGGGTCTGATTGAAATACTCGATATACCACATTGCTCTTAATAGGTTATCGCAACTTAACAAAACCACTTAACTTGTAGTTCAAAACAAACCTCGATGAAATCTCTCATTTCATCAAGGCTAAAAGGCTCATCATTTCATCAAGGCTAAGAGCCTCATCATCACTGTCATCACTTGGTTCATATTACATTCATTATTATATTTCACATTTATTGCGGTTACTCCCCGGTCTTAGAGTGAACCGAGCTAGAGGGTGGAGACGTTCCTACACTTATAACCTCAACAAATGCTTCATCCGGATCCTTTTCAGGGTCTCACTCAATCCAAAATTCAAGATCCATACAATCTTCTTACTCACAACATAACATACTATCATATTATAACGGGAGTTATTTCATCAGGTTCTATCACGAGGTGAGCATTTTGGCTAATCATATCACAATGAATGAGTACGAATTAAACAAGATCATTTCACAATGTCACATCAATTGTCAGGCAATTACTCATGTAAGCATGTATGATGAAAACATAGTCAACAAGTATAAATAGCAATTTAACAGTAGGGTCTAAGCGTTCAAGTCTATTTCGAGTCTATCTACTCATGACTCAGTCGACATCGCTACCCGCCTTATAGATCTAAGGCCATGTTGACTATAATTCAATCATCACTTAACGTCTTTCGTGAACGTGTCAAACTTAGGGTTTAAGACTAAGCACTGGTAGCACTTAATTCACTTAAACCGGTACTATGATACCATACTGAAACACCCATAATAACATAATACGTTTTAACCACGATTATCAAAGTATAATTCCCAAGAACCCATAACACGTTCACTAAAAACGCGGAATAAATTTGAATTTTTCATCTTAATGATTTTACAATACAACTAAAGCATCAAAATAGATTAAGGTTCATTAACATCCATACATGATCATCTATCAAAGATACCTAGCCACGCCAATCTATCCACGCCTTCCTAGGGCTCACTTCCCTAGGCATCACAAACTCCTTGTGGATCTGACTCATCTTACCCATGTAACATCGTAACCTATGATGGACCCACACCAATTGAACCTTATGACTTATCACCCATGTCCTGTAAAAATGAGTCCCCTCACGGGGTAAGTCGAAGCCTAGCGAGTAATCCCATTACAATTACAAACAGTTTAAAGTTCATACGGAGAGTCAACAACATGGAGGGCATATACACATTATACAACAAGTATCATATGATCGTGAATTCGAACTACCGTGCATTTAGCCTCAGAGTCAAGCTTGATTACGCCTCGTGCCAAACGGAATCAAGACTTGATACGCCCCGATTATACTGATATCTAATCTCGGAGTCAAGCTTGATACGCCCCATGCCATACGGAGTCAAGACTTGATTACTTCCGATTATAGAGATATCTACGGTGCCAAGCCCGATTACGCCCGGTATCTTCGGAGTTGGAACCAGGACCTTGGCCGACCGACACTTGATTACGCCCCGTTAGTTATAGAGTCAAGTTGGGTTCATAAGTGGCCGTGCTTTCGTAACCCCCGACCGCCAAGCACAATTCCCTAATCCATCCTTATACCCCATATACATATGCATGTTATGAATCATGTGCGTGCCATATTAACATCTATCTTAATCAACAACATATTTTTACATGTATACCATATCAACCACAATTATTCATTAAATAACTCATTTTATCAGTTACAAGACGCGGCGCATAAGGTATACAGTGTAAAAACCCGTCTTCCTTATTTACGCGACGCAACGCGTCCAGGATATGATGCGACACGTCAACCGGCGACTGAAATGTTCAGGTGCCGACACCTCATGGACGCGGTGCGTCGAGGTTCTGACACGGCGTGTCAAGCAGAAACTTTCAGCTTACGGGTTTTTTACATAAAACTTCAAAAACTCATAACAATTAATTCTAATCATTCAGGAGCACTTATAAGGCATTAATAACATATTTTCAACACTTTTTAACTATCAAAATCATCAACCCATAAATCATCATATTTGTTATTTTTACCAATATTACTCATTTTTACTCAAAAATCCATATAAAATCATACACACCATCAATGGAGCTAAAACTTTGCATAAAGCTTAGAAATCAACTTATTAACACCTTTCAGTAGTTACGTCAAAGATCCATCATGTTTTGTGAGTTTCATCATTTTTTAGTAAACTTTAAGAACTCCATAGCAAGCTTAAAACATAACCATTGAGCTTGAAACTTTCATAAAAACTTATAAACCACCTTAGGAAGATTTTCTACTGATTTGTTTAAAGATCCGACGTTAATCTTTGAAAACACCATTTTTGAGTTTCAAAGCTCCACTAATGGAGTTATGTAATAGATGAGGTATTTATAGATGCTTTAGAATCTTATAACATGAATAAAAATTCGTATCTAGCTCAATGGATCATATGAACATAAGGCTAGAGATTATACCTCAAGATTTCTTTGTTTGCAAAGTTATAAAAGTTGGTTGCCCTTTGAAGATCTTCTTGCTCTTCTTTATCTCTCCACACACACACACACTAAGTGTCTCCAGAGAAATAATGCAGAAAATATGGAGAGAGTGGAAGGAGTAATAAGCAAGCTGTAAGGTTTATAAAATAAAAAGGATGTCACACATTAACTAGTTAAAAGAGAAAGTAATCATCACTTTCTAGTAACCATGAGTTACAGGGGTGTGTTAGGGGGACAAAAAGGGGATGCACATGTCCCTAGTTCATCCATCCATCTATCCCTCTCGTAACTTGCTCGACAAGTTACGCCGGGTTCGTTACCCGGTGCCCGAAATTGCTAAATTTCGATATTATAGTCAAACGACTCGATTTTTCACAAGGATTAACGAATCGATATCGAAAATGATTAATTCACATTTTCATAATGGTCATTACATTTATTCAAGTACTATTACTCATTTGATAATTAATCAAGTCGGATTTCATAAATTTCCGGATGTTACACAATTAAACCTCAAAAACACATTATGTCATGATCTATCATTCAAAAAGTTCTAAGGAGGCAACATACTTGTAGTTTCTATTCATTAATTGATACAAAACTTAGAATCATAAATCACATTCTCTAAAACCCTCAAATTAGGGTAGCGGAAAACGCTACCAGACATTTGACACATTGATTAGAATTCGAAAAAGAGAGTAAACAAAATCGAGTAACAGAGAAAGAAATCGAGTAACAGAGTAAGAAAAATACAAAACCTGTTACCTTGATCAGAAACCCAAGACACAGAACAGAGCGGATCGATGAAGGGAGATGTTTATGAGCTTAGTCACGATCGTGTGCTGCTGATCGATGAAGGGAGATGTTTATGACTAAAATGATCGATGAATGGAGACAATTCATCTTCTATGTGTTGCTATCGATGAAGGGAGCATGAAGGGAGCGTTCCTGAATGCTGATCAATATGCAAAAGGTTTTTGGAAAAGAAAGGGCATAAATGTCATTAGCAAATAAAAATAATTTTAAGGGTTTAAACTTTTTAAAATTAATTGGAATCTTAATTAAAAAAGAACAAATAAATAATTTGGATATATTTGATATATTTAAAAGTTTTAAAGGGTATATGTTAGGCACAAAAAGGTCTCAATCAAACCTGTTATACATCTTAGGGGGAGATTATTAATCAAACCTGTTTGATGCACTTGAAGGTATAATTTAAGGCCTGTTAATGCCTTATTGAAACCTGATAAATGATTTGCAATATTAGTCAAAGCTGCTTACCCTATTGCATTTGTTGCAACTAAGGCAGATTGTCCAAGCTGTTCTATTCTGTTGAACAGGCTGGACAGAAACTGTCTACGCTACTCTAACCTGTTGAGCAGCTTGGACAAATTCTAAGTGTTCTGTTCTTTGTGAACAGGCTAAACACTCTATGGAATATGTTTCCATGTCCTCATGTATTGTCTTGGACCAAAAGATCAGTTTACAAAGTCGAAGACAAAGTGGAAAAATAGAAGCTGCTAAGACTGCCCACGCTGTTCGGTTACATGAAGACAAAGTGGATATTTGAAATGGGTGACAGACCATTTCTTATATCAAAATGGCCATAACAGAATATGAAAGGTTTAAAGTTGACATCCATCTTTTAATTAAAGCCTTCTGCAACAGAGACAAAAAGGAAAAGACAAAGATTCTGCAATGTAGAGACAAATGCTACTTTGTTAGAACGTGCCGAATAGTATTCTTGTCTTTTTGGAAAGACATTCCACTATTTCTACATCCAATGAGGAAGCTTCACTAGGATTCTCTGTGAGAGTATAAAAGGAAGCTTCTAAGGAATGTGAGAAAACTAAGACTGTGATATTCAGAACGTGCAAAGAAGTGTGTTTTCATGCATGCAAAGTCTGCTTGAATAAGACAGTTAAGTGTGTCCAAGCTGTTCTTATTCAAGTTATCTGTCTGTCTGTCTGTCTTGTAATATCAGTGAGTTCATCTTTGTGAGTGTATTCATTGTAACTAGTCTAAGTGAGTCTTAGATTAGTAGTGTGTTGTTTCTGTCATCTCAGCTTGAACCATTCCGCAGTTCAGGCTTGTTTGTAATTAACACTTGTTGATAATATACATACAAACATTGAGAAAGTGTGTTGAAAATTTAAATAGCTGTATTCACCCCCCCCTCTACAGCTTAGAACAACATACTAGGGAAACCTTTTGGGACCTACAACTGGTATCAGAGCAGTTTAGGGTGTGTGTTAACTCCAGATCTCTCATTACTCCCTATTTCCCATCATGGACAACAGTGCTGCCAGCTCTTCCTCTTACTATGACACTGGCTCAATGGCAAAGCCTCCCAAATTCAAGTATCAGAACTTTTCTGGATGGAAGTGTAGAATGATGCTCTACTTGGAAAATCTGGATGTACAACTACCAGAGATAGTAATGGATGGTCCCTATGTGCTAACCTCTGTTACTACTATAACTCCTTCTGCTGAAGGAGCTGTTCCTGAAGTCAGGACTATTAAGAAGGCAAAAGCTCAATGGTCTGATGAAAACAAAAGGCTGGTTGCTCTTGATGCAAAGCCTAGGAACAATCTTGTTATTTCTCTTCCTGATGATGTGTTCAAACAGGTTGAGAAAATGAAGTCTGCAAAGGAGATGTGAGATACTTTGTGTACCGTCTATGATGGTCCCACTATCACACTGGATAACAGGATCAACAATCTTGTTAGACAGTATGAGCTATTCTGTGCAAAGCCAAAGGAGTCACTCACTGAAACCTACACCAGGTTCACTGCCTTGATAAATGATCTCAAAGCTGTTGGGATCACTAAAGACAACTTAACTTTGGTGAAAAAATTTTTGGACATTCTGCCTGAGGAATGGAATTACATTTTACTATCTTCAGAAACTCAGGTACCATCAGAGGCATGAATCTTGTGAATCTTTATGGATCCTTGTTGAATGATGAACAGTCAAGGCAACAGTAAAGAAATGCCCTAGAGATGTCCAAAAGAGGTGCTGCATTAGTGGCCAGCGTGAGACAAACTGCTGGTCAGGTGTGTGATGTGTTCACACAAGCTGATCAACATGATGATGATGAAATGGAAGAATTGTCAGAGGAAGAAGACTATGAAGGCCTTACTGAGTTTGATGATTAGCAGATGATTGCTATGCTTGTCAAGAAATTCAATAAGAAATGGTGAAAAGACACTGCAAAAGAAGTTAGGTGTCAGCAAAAAGAAGACATATGACAAAACTAAGGCTGAGTGCTTTAAATGTGGCAAGACAGGCCATATAGCTGCTGACTGTGTGTCTAAAGTTGTTGGCTCCTCATCCAAACCATACAAGACAAATAAATACGATGGCTACAGGGTTAAGTACCTAATGGCCATGGCTAAGCTGAGAAAGATGGAAGAATCAGTGGATTCTAACAAGCAGAAAGGACTCATGGCTGAGACTTGTAACTGGGAGGAGTCTGATTCATCATCTGATGAAGAGGACAATAATTGTCTGATGGCCAACACTGATGTCCCCTCAACAAGCAACTTCAAACAGGATTTGGCTGAAGCTGAAGCTCTCAACAGCTTGGAGAACTGGAACCCAATTATGATGTATAAGGTACAATATTTTATGGATTACAGTTCTAATAAAAAAGTTAAAATGTTTGAATATTTACTTGTTGATTTAAAAGTTGCTGTAGAGAAGCATGATGCTTTGAAGTCTGAGATCTCTAAGTTATAAACAGATCTTGAAACAAAAACTAATGAACTGGACAACTTTCATAAGTTGAGAACTGAACTTGATGAAGTAAAATAGATCAACACCATTTTGTTAGAAGAAAAGAGAGAGACAGACTCAAAGCATGCCAAACTTCAAAAGATTGTTGACTCTTGGTGCCAATTAGCACAAAAAGTTAACCATTGTATCAGTTAGCAGATCCCTGCTCAAATCCAAGCCTATCTTGGAGGGGATCTTGATACATCAGCTTCAATTGTTGAAATAAATAATCTGGAAAAAGACTTATCCACTCTTGGTGAGCTTCCAAGTACTTTTATTCAAAGAGTAAATGGAAAGCTGGACTCAACAAACAGGTTTGTCAGGCCTTAAAACACTGACAGTTTGTGTGAAAAAGCTTTAAAGGCTGATGATGGAATGTGTTCTCAATCAAATCAGCCTGCTAAGTGCATAGATGGTTCACACAAACAAAAGAAGGGAAAACAAGTTCAAACTGTAGCTTTGGACACTAAACCTGTCAACAAGACAGGTTTTGGATCTAAAGCCGATGGGAAGAAACCTGTTAACCCTTTTGATGCTGAACATTTTGAGAGAAAGTTTTCAAAAGGAAAGCAGCCTGCTTTCAACAGGGGTAAGTCTCATGTTGAAAGTAAATCTGCTGTGATTTCAAATAAGTTTTTAAATCATGGTGGAAAACTGGTTATAAATGAAGGAAAACATTTTAAAAACCAGAAGCAGTGATTATGTTGATAGGCACCATTCATCATATCTCAGTAAAGGCAATGGCAAAGTCATTGCTCAACCTTAGAAAGCTGGGAATAAGTTTCCCAAACCTGTGGAAGGTCAAAAGCCAATTAAACTTCCTACATTTGATCTCTGCCCTCCTAAAAAGAGGAAAGAGGACACATGTAAAGCTGTTGCTGTTGTGCCTTCCACTCAAACTGTTGGTTCTTCTAAAAATAGTAATAAGTTTGCTAAACCTGCTGAGAAGTCCAACAAAGATATTCTATTATGTGTTTCTGGGAGTACTTCTTCTAAAGAGTCTAAAAAGAGAAAATGCTATAAATGTGGGAAGAAGGCTCATGTGGCCAAAGACTGTCCTGAAACTGAGGACATAAGGCCTGCTGACACTGCAAGTTCCAACATTGCAAAAACCAGTAGTGTTGGAAGTAACATGGTCATTGAGGAGAGTATCCAAGCTGATACAATCCAAATTGGAAATATTAGTGTAGATCTAAGTGGTCCATCAACAAATGTTGTTGAAGAAGGAGAACTCATCCTTATGATGAGTTCCCCTAAAAACTAATATATTCCCATGACACTCTGCAGGTTAAACAACCAAGCCAGGTTTGGTACTTGGACAGCGGCTCCTCATGCCACATGACAAGTTGTAAAGATTTGCTGAGTGATCTCAGGCCTGAAAAAGGGCAAAAAGTCACCTTTTGTGACAATGTTCAGGGATCCACAGAAGGATATGGAACCCTTCAAGCTGGTGCTGCAATATTCAAAAGAGTAGCCTATGTGTCTGGGCTAAAACATAATCTTGTTAGCATTAGCCAGCTGTGTGATGCTGGCTACAAGGTTAACTTTGATGAACACATGGGATACATACTGGATCCCCAAGTAAAAGTTGTGCTGTGTGCACAAAGGAAGAAAGGTGTATATGTTGTAGATATGAAATCTGTTGATCCTACAACTAAAACCTGCTTTATCTCAAGGAGCAATGCAGACCTAAACTGGTTATGGCATAAAAGGCTATAACACCCGAACTTCAAGAATATCAACAAACACTGTAAGAAAAACTTGGTAACATGTTTGCCTTCTATAACTTTTGTTAAGGATAAACTCTGCACAACTTGTGAGAAAGGCAAGCAGAGAAAAACATCTTTTAAATCCAAACATAATTTTTCTATTGATACTCCTCTCTTCTTAATCCATATGGACTTGTTTGGACCTATCAGTGTCCCAAGTCTAGGATGTAGAAGATACACTCTAGTAATAGTTGATGAGTTCTCCAGGTTTACATGGGTGATCTTCCTAAAGACCAAAGGAGAGGCTGCCAGAGAAATTATTGCATTTATTAAGAAGTTGGAAGTTCTAAACTCTGCTCAAGTCAAGCAGCTTTGAAGTGATCATGGTACTGAATTCAGAAACAATACTCTTGAAGACTTCTAAGAAGAAAGAGGGATCTATCAAAACTTTTCAGCTGTAAGAACTCCACAACAAAATGGAGTTGCTGAAAGGAGAAATAGAACTTTCACTGAAGCCGCTAGAACCATGATGTGTGCATCAGGTTTGCCTTCATCACTTTGGGCTGAAGCTGTAAACACTGCATGCTTCACTTAAACAGATCCTTAGTGGTGAAAAGGTTCAATAAGACTCCATATGAGTTAATCAAAGGGAGAAGACCAAATATAAGCTATTTCCATGTGTTTGGATGTCCCTGCTTCATTTTGAATCAGAGGGATCAACTGGCAAATTTTGAACCCAAAGCTGATAAAGGTGTGTTTGTTGGATATTCTGCTGTTTCTAAAGCGTACAGAGTATACAACTACAAAAGGAAGGTGACAGATGAATCTATCAATGTCACCTTTGAGGAGTCTAGGAATGCCTCTACCAAAGCTTCCACTTCACCTAGAGTGGAACGTGTAAACCACAATGGACATGATAATGATTATGTTGATACGCCCTGTGTGAATAAGGGTACTGACATAGTTAATGCACCATGTCTAGAACCAATCAATGCTGATTTCCCTGAGTTTTGGTATACCTGCTCGTATGACCCTTCTACCAAAACCATCAGGGGAACCATTCTCAATGGCACTCAAACCATTGAGATCACTACTGCTCTTCACAGGGAAGTTCTTTATTTCCCAGTAGCTAACACCTATGACAAACCTCAACCGGAGAATGAGCAAATGGGCAATCTGCTACGCTTCTGTGGTGTGGCAGAACCAAAAGTGGGTGCTACCTTGTTCAGGAGGGATCTATCTCCAACCTACAACTTTCTCTTTGCCTCATTGGTAATGAGCCTAAGCTGCAAGGTTGGTTCATTTGACTAACTCAGCAGAGATGAGGTCCCTATTGTCCTACAGCTTGTGGATGGGACAACTTTGAACATGGCAAGGTGGATTTTCTAGAATATAAGGAATTTGGTGGAGCAATAATAACGACCAGCAGCTGTCAGATATCCAAGGTTCCTCAGCCTCATCTTCAAACACATCTGTGGTGAGCATCTGTACAACTCTCAACCTCTATTGACTATTGCTGCATTCCCTATTATTGGGAATAGTGTTTTATGCCCCAGTTCTTTGAAATTAACCTCCTCTGTCAACACCCATGAGGAGGTTGCTTGGTTTAGTGGAAGGACCTTCAACTCAGAAGGTGGATCGAGTGACTGCTCCCAAGGGAAAATCCAAATCAAGGCCTAAGCTGGTGAAGAGGGCCTTGAAACAAACTGAAGCTGAGCCTGTCCGCAAGAAGGCTAAAACAGCTAAGTCTGCACCATCAGCCTTAGTGGCTGAGGGGGAGCAGAATACTCACCCTGGTTCATCAGTTGAACCTGAAGCCTTTATGGCTGAAGCCTCTGTGGCTAGTGCCTCTGTGGCACCTGAGACCATGGAACAGATTGACCCTCCTGTATCTATCCCAGTCTCCCCACCAGTCCAAACAGAACCCCTCATCACTTCTCCAAAACATCCATCCTCCACTTTATCCCTTAAATCCTATAACAGATGCAAATCAATAGCAAAAAAGAAACCATCCTCCCAAACTAGCCCCTCTGATACCTACCAACAGGATTCAATTGATAAAGAAGCAACCCCTGCTGCCTTCACTTATCCTATTTTAGGAGTAAGTGCAGCAAACTTGGAGCAGGCTTCACTCCAACAAGTGTCCACCCTGAGTCAGCCTAGGCCCTCTAGTTCCTCCCAACAGGGTGCCGGTTGTACAAACGTTGACCACCACATCAACTGTCCAGGACTCTCAACAGGCTGAAGACATTAAAAGACAGGAGGAGCCCTCTCCACTCCACATTGAGTCCACACAGTCACCACCTCATATTTCTCATACACAATCTGAGTCTGCACGAGGTGCCCAGGCTGCTGGAATAGACCATCCAGCAGATCAGCATCAAAAATTCTGCTCCTGGTGATGCAGCTGCTCCACACCCAACAGCTGCCGAAGGACCACCAATACAAGCTGATGAACCTCAGGGATTAGAACATCGCTCTGGTGAGGCTGGTCCCCAAGTGCACACTCCATCATCAGCTTTCACCACTGATGATGTTGAAATGCACATCCCATCTCCCCATTAAGAGGTGCCTAAAGACCAATGTACTACTGAGGGAATAATCCCAGGTCTTGATGAAGGTGCTATAATGCCAGAAGCATCTGAAAGGCCACCATCTTCTACCCCTTCACCTCATGATTATACAGCCACTGCTGAAGGTCCCCTTGACCCTTCCAAGCTGGGCCACTTACCTTATGCCCAAGCTATGGAATTACTATCTAAACTCTCCCTTCCATCACCTACTGACCCTCATACTCTTCAATCCTCCCCATCACCATCACATTCCTCACCATACACCCAATCCAAACAGTCAACCCATACACCTCCATGCCCCAAAGATCTATCTTTGAAGGATCAGCTGTCTGTACTGACCAACAAAGTTGGCTCTTTGGAAAACTCTATGACCTCCCTCCCTTCACTCATTTCAAACTCTATTTCTGCCCAGCTTCAGGGGTTCCGTGATTCGTTCAGGATTTCTTTCCCAACCCCTGCTCCCCAAGCTGATCATTCTTCTCAGCTGCTTACACTCTCTGTATAGCTGCAACAATTAACCTCCTCCCTTTCATCAATTCTTTCTGACCAGCAAGACTCTGTGTCCACACTGTCAGCTGTTTCCCAACAACTGTCAGCCCTTGTTGACACTTGCTCAAACACTCTCCCCTTCACTTTGGCCAGCCTGAATACCTTAGTGGTCTCTCTGTCCAATTCTGTATCCTCGAACTTTGATGATATGCAAGATTCTCTTGAACTAAATCTTGCACAACTTCAAAGTTTGGTGTTCATAGAATCTGACAGGGAAGCTATCTCCCAGCTGTCATCCCTTGCCATTTCTCATTCTTCTTCTCTTCAAACCTGTATTACCCAACTTGCAGAGGTTAAAGGAAATTTGGCTTTCTTAGTGTATAGCGTTGTTGGTTCCAAACCTGCTGCCAAACCTGCTGCTACTCAGCCTGTTGGATCCGTTCCTTCAGGCAGACATGCTGTTGAAGGCTCTGTGCCAAATCCTTCAAAGGGAAGAAGATATCTGCCTCAAAGACCAAGTCTAATGGGGAGAAGTCTTCATCTCCCTCCAAGGAGAAATCAGCTTCAGTGGGACAAGCAGCAGTTCTTTCCTAAACAGGTCCTGGTGTAGGTGTCGCCAAAACTTCTAAAACTGCTCAGCCTACTTAGGCTGGATCTCCAAGCCCTGCACCATCTAAGGGTGAGGAATCCATTCCTGAGGACAGGCCAAGCAGAAGGAGGCACTTAATATTGGAACAGACTGAGGAAGAAGAAGAAGAGGAGGAAATGGAAGTTGCTCATATCAAAGCAGCAAAGGGTAAAGGAAAAGCCTCTGTGGATACTAACTCCCTCAAAGCTGCTTAGCTTAAATTTGACAAGTCTCAAGCCAAAGACATGGGAATTCCTCTAGAGACTTACTATCAATTCAAAGAAGAGTAGCTTGAGATCCTTGAAAGACAGAAGAAGGAAGCAGCCTCTGCCAAAGCTGCCAGAGCCCTTGCAGCCAAGGAGGCTAAAAAGATTAAAATGCCCTCCTTGGATGTACAAAGGAAACTAATGGAGGCTGCCAAAGAGTCAGCAACAGAGAAAGAAGGAGAGAAAAAGCAAAGTACACACGTCTTAGTGACCAAGTCTCAGCAAGAGCCCAAGTACACTTTGACAACATGGCAAGGAAGAAATTCTTTGATGTGGCCAACAAAAGACTTTCCAAGGAAACAATTGTCAAAGTTGTCCCCATTTCAAAGAAAGGCAAGCAGTGGAAGATTCAGATAACCAAGCTAGGTGCTGATGGTCCAGAATTGGAAGATTTTGAAGATGCTGATGTTGCCTGCATGGGGTACAGAGAATGGGTGGAATTGGAAGTTTCCTTGAGTCAGTCAAAATCTGAAACTGCTAAGACTATCAGGGAATATGTCAAAACGCTGATGGAGAGAGTAAAAAACCTAGGCCTGATCTCTGAAGAACAAATTAAGGGTACCTCAGTGGTGGAACCCAAGATTAAGCCCAGGAGAAAGAGGAAGGATACAGAGCTTGAAGAACTCCTAATGATGATTGATCAAGGCATCTTAGCTGTTGAAATCAAAGAGTAAGTCATAGCCTGCCCAGGGGATTTGAGCCTGAAGAAGGCAAACTCATAGAAGAGCCTGAATTTGGGGTATTCTTTGTGGACCCCTTATCAAATAAAATGTGCTTCCAGAGAGCCTCTGATCTGCATAAGGTTGGTCTCAAGCAGCTCATAGCCTTTATACTCTCTGATACTTTTAAACAATCCTCAAGACGGAGAGCAGCTATCTGGGAACAACTTAAAGACTTTTATGAGAGAGGAGAACTTCAACACCCTGATTTCATGTTTCTCGGACATGAAATAGAAGAGATTGATGAGACCATGGAGCACTTTGAACAACTGTTTGAAGGAAGGCAACAGCTTGAAAGTCCATCTACTACTGAGTAGATGAAGAATGGAAGTTGTCCATAAGTTGGACAGGCTTACCATTACTTGCTCCCACCATCAACAGTCCAATTTGTTAAAATTCTCTTTGTACATAAGTTGTACTTTATTACATCAGTTGTAGTATATCTCTTTACATTAGTTGTAATTTACTTTAGTACATCAGTTGTACTTATGTGAAAACATGTGTTGTTTGTAATCAATATCAGTGTACATATAAACTGATCTTTTACTTTACTTCAATGTTGCAATTTCATTTCAACAAATATAATGTAAAAATATATAGTAATATTTGATAGAATCAGCTTAGACTGATTATTGCAAATAGGGGGAGACTGTTAGGCACAAAAAGGCTTCAGTCAAACCTGTTATACATCTTAGGGGGAGATTATTAATCATACCTATTTGATGCACTTGAAGGTATAATTTAAGGACTATTAATGCCTTATTGAAACCTGATAAGTGATTTGCAATATTAATCAAAGCTGCTTACCCTGTTGCATTTGTTGCAACTAAGGCAGATTGTCCAAGCTGTTCTATTTCGTTGAACAGGATGGACATAAACTGTCTACGTTGCTCTAACCTGTTGAGCAGCTTTCACAAATTCTAAGTGTTTCTGTTCTTTGTGAACAGAACCTTTTCTTTTTGAACAGGCTAAACACTTTATGGATATATTTTTCCACGTCCTCATTTATTGTCTTTGACCAAAAGACCAGTTTACAGAGTCAAAGACAAAGTGGAAAAACAGAAGCTGCTAAGACTGCCCACACTGTTCTGTTACATGAAGACAAAGTGGATATTTGAAATGGGTGATTGTCCATTTCTTATATCAAAATGGCCATAACAGAGGATGAAAGGTTTAAAGTTCACATTCCTCTTTTAGTTAAAGCCTTCTGCAACAGAGACAAAAAGGAAAAGACAAAGCATCTGCATTGTAGAGACAAATGCTGCTTTGTCAGAACGTGCAAAAAAGTATTTTTGTCTTTTTGGAAAGACATTCCACTATTTCTACATCCAATGAGGAAGCTTCACTGGGATTGTCTGTGAGAGTATAAAAGGAAGCTTCTAAGGAATGTGAGAAAACTAAGAGTGTGATATTCAGAACCTGTAAAGAAGTGTGTTTTGATGCATGCAAAGTCTGCTTGAATAAAACAGTTAAGTGTGTCCAAGTTGTAATTGTTCAAGCTGTCTGCCTGTCTTGTAATATCAGTGAGTTCATCTTTGTGAGTGTATTCATTGTAACTAGTCTGAGTGAGTCTTAGATTAGTAGTCTCTGTTGCTTCTGTCATCTCAGCTTGAACCATTCTGCAGTTCAGGCTTGTTTGTAATTAACACTTGTGAAGGCCACTCCTTACGGGGCAGTCCTCAGAGTCTAGGTCCCACATCTTTCTATACGATATCAATTATAACTAAGATTGAGTAATTATATTGCGGAATTTCAAATTACAAGTACAAAATATTAGGATTAAGGTTAATACAGTTTTAGTGCAAATTACAGTTTTCAAATTAAACTTATAAAGGGTACCAGACTAATCTAATTCATGTCATCATACAATCAAATCAAGTCTACCCAGACCACCACAATTATCATCTGCCAATCAGTACCAAAAGGTTGTTGAGTAGTGGTCTATGAAAACTTCAACTTGATTCTTGTAAGACCTAAGAACTAGGTCCAGCAGGTAACTTTCCTTTATCTTTTCCTGTAAAAAGTGTAAAGTAGCAACTGTAAGCAAAGCTTAGTGAGAATATAGATTTTCAGATTAACATGCATTATCAAGCGGATCATGGTCTAGCGTGATATATCTTGACTGCCGCTACATCCACTCATGATTGAGACATAGTAGTCATAGAGTCGGATAATGTTCAAGCCACACTCACGCTTAAATGGTGGGGATCAGCCACATACTGGGCTAGCTACCAGTAAATCAACATGGCGGAACACGGAGGGTCATACCAAGTTCAATTGAACTGCTGAAATAGCATGGTCTAGAACAATAGACCGTCAAGGCTATTCATCTTAAGCTGAATCGATAAGTCAAAGGTGCGAGCAATTGTGAAGCATAATAATCAAAGTCATGATAGCAATAAATCTCATATCAATATCTGAAAGGAACTGTAAATGCAATGACATGTGAAATGATAATCAAATAGCTATCATGATACAATGGGCATCACCGTACCATGGTGAGCACAGGTCTCAATTCAACTGATCATATATGAATGTCAATATAATCTATCATCAACAATATGTCTCAACCGGAAATCTCGCATGTAAAGCTGAATATCTATAACTCACAGTTTCAGGGGTCTTTATCAAGCAGATTTATAATCCACCACCTGAGTTATCTTAGGATTTATCTTTAATCAGAGTTCTGATTTTCTTTTCAGTTCTTTGACCCGCTTTCAATATCTTTAAATCTATGTTTAGAATTTCACTGAACCAGTCCAGAATCATATCATGTCAATGTCATCAGCTTTTAGCTTTAAAGTCTTTATTTTTATCTGATTCTGATAACTGATAATTCATTAATCATTTTGTATTTTCTTTAACTCTTTGTAATCTTAATGAGATATAAATATTAATATATATCATATTGCTTTAATCAATCTTTCCTCATAATCTTTGGATATTATAATTATAAAATATCATTTATTTATGATTTAAAGTATTCAAAATAAAATATTCAAATTTGGATTCCCCCCGGGTCGGATCACCAGATTCGGACCATCCGGATTGGTCGTCCGGATTCGGACTAATCCGGATCAGTCATCTGGATTAGGACATGGGGACCGAATTAGGATGAACCGAATTACTTAGGAACCGAAGCATAGGTCCGAAATAACATTACATCCGAAATATAGGGTCCAAAATGGGGCACCATCCGAATTCGGGTTCCACACTTAGAATTTTTCCAGAAATGTTCTTCATGTTCTTACATATATTCATACGGATATTTATCAATTTTCGACTAAACCCATTTATATCAACATGCAACTTAATATTATGTTATATTATCATTATTGGGTTGATTTTATATATTTTTCCCTATCAATAACATCATATATAGGTCAAAATCATCCAAAATATGACTCTTTTTGTCAAGAACACAATTTTGTCAAAAATTCCGATTTGTTGCTATTTTTGGACGATCCAACCCACAAATTTTGTTTCTGATTCATCTAGTAACTTTAATTCATCATAAACTACTAAAATTTTATACATGCAACAACAAATTTCATAATTTAAATCTCTTGGTTTCGGTTTTACACAAAACCGAACCAAACATACATATATTTCGAAATTAAAGTAATTACTACCTCAAAATCTTTGTAGTTTGATGATGTTTGTTAATATTTATAACTTCTCCTTTGATCAATCTTCAATTAATGCAACTTTTATGAGTTCTTTGATCAATTTGGTGAAGAGTCAGTAGGTGTAGAGAGAGATTAGAGGGAGAGAGTGATTTTGATGTTAATGATCTTAAATGATCATTAATTTGGTTTTTATATATCAATTTGGTCATATTTGAATTTAAGCCACTAAACTTTTGTATTTTACATCTCTTTTAATTTAATCGTTTTTTTAATAATTCATAATAGTTATGTAATTTAATTAAATAATTTCATACTTAATCAAATTGTAACATAAATAATGTAATAAAATTACATTATTATCTCAAAATCAAATATTACATGATTGGCCAAAAGTTAGGTTGTTACAGAATGGGCTCCACCACGCACAAACTTCGTCCTCGAAGTTAGCTATGTTCGAACAGACTTGGATAAGTAGCTTTCATAACATCTTCAGATTCCCAAGACTGATGCGAACCTTTGTGGTGTTTCCACTGGACGAGCACCATCTGTATTTCTTTATTCCGAAGCTTTTTGGTCTTCGAGTCCAGAATACATTCCGTCTCTTCAACCACTCGAAGCTTTTCATCAATCTGCAGATTAACATGTGGTATCTGCACTTCTCTTTCATCTGCTAGGCTCTTTCTCAAATGACTAACATGGAATACAGGATGTATTCCAGATAAGTCGGTTGGCAGTTCAAGACGATAAGATTGATTTTCTTTCTTTTCCACAATCTTGAACGGACCAATGAATCTCGGAGCTAGCTTATTTCTCTTTTTAAATCTCACCACTTTCTTCATTGGGGATACTTTCAGCATCACCCAATCATTAACTGCAAAGCTTATGGATCTGTGCCGATTGTCGTAGTATGACTTCTGCCTGCTTTGATCTTCAAGTATATTCCTTCTGATAAGTTGAATCTTTTCATGAGTCAACTGTAGAAGGGCAGGACCCGCTATTGGCGATTCACCTGTTTCACGCCAACAGGTGGGAGTTCTGCACTTTCTTCCGTATAGAGCTTCAAAAGGAGCCATCTTGATCGTTGAATGATAACTATTATAATATGAGACTTCAACCAGAGGCAAGTGGTCATCCCAATTACCACCCATATCAAGAACAGAGGCACAGAGCATATCTTCTAGAGTTAAGATAGTACGTTCACTTTGGCCATCTGCATTAGGATGATAAGCAGTACTCATTGAGATTCGAGTACCCATCCCGTCTTGCAGCACTTTCTAGAATCTCGAAGTGAAACGACTATCACGATCAGATATGATAGATTTCGGCACACCATGACGAGAGATAATTTCAGTGATCTACATCTGGGCGAATCTATCAAGAGTATACTTTTCTTTCATTGGTATGAAATGAGCTGACTTCGTTAATCGATCCACGACTACCCAGATGGAGTCGTGCTATCTCTTGGTCTTTGGCAACTTAGTAACAAAATCCATGGTTATATGCTCCCACTTCCACTCAGGAACTGACAGTGGTTGCATATTCCCGAAGGGTTTCTGATGTTCTGCCTTAACCATCTGACAGACTTTGCAGCTTTCAACATATTGACCGATGTCCTTTTTCATTCCTGGCCACCAGTAATCAACTTTTAGATCGAAGTACATCTTTGAGCTTCCAGGATGAATCGATAATTTGGACTTGTGGGCTTCAGATAGAAGAGTGTTGCGAATAGAACCATATTTAGGAATCCAGATTCGGTTTCCCTTGAGACATTGAAGTCCCAAATGATTCATAGATAAAAATTGCAATTGCCCTTTGAGATTTTCAGAACAGAAATTCTCTTCTTTAAGTGCTTCGGCTTGAGCTGATTTGATATCTTTGATAAGATCGGAAGAGAATACAATAGGAGTTAGAGCATAGCAACCCTTTTCTGGATATGTCTTTCTACTCAAAGCATCCGCGACCACATTAGCTTTGCCAGGATGATACAGGATCTCGCAATCATAGTCCTTGATAAGCTCTAAGGACCGACGCTGTTTCATGTTTAGATCCTTTTGAGTAAATAGATGCTTGAGACTTTTATGGTCAGTATATAGCTGACACTTAGTCCCATAAAGATAATGCCGCCAGATTTTCAATGCAAAGGTAACGGCAGCCAACTCAAGATCATGAGTTGGTGCGCTTTTCTCATAGTATTTCAATTGCCTTGAAGCATAGGCAATGACTTTTCCCCTTTGTATGAGGACACAACCTAAGCCAGTACCAGATGCATCGCTATAAACGACAAAGTCATCATTTCCCTCTGGTAAGGCTAAGATTGGCGCTTGAATAAGTTTCTGCTTCAGAGTTTCAAATGCCTCTTGCTGCTTATCAGCCAATACGAAAGGTGTATTCTTTCGTGTTTACATTGTGAGTGGCACAGCTATCTTCGAGAAGTCCTTAATGAATCTCCGATAGTAACCGGCCAATCCAAGGAAACTTCTGATTTCAGAGGCATTGCGAGGTGTTTGCCATTTCTGAACAGCCTCGACTTTAGTAGGATCTACTGAGATACCTTCGCCAGATACAACATGGCCAAGGAATTGGATCTATAAAGATAACGAAGTTGAATTCAAGTTTTAATTCGAACAAGAACGCTTAGGAATAACTCAAGACAATATAAAAGTATACCTGTCTGAGCCAGAATTCGCATTTCGAAAATTTTGCATAGAGTCTTTCTTTTCTCAATAAGTCTAGCAGTTGACGCAGATGATTAACATGATCAGCCTCCGTTTTGGAGTAAATCAGGATATCGTCTATGAATACGATAACTGACTTATCCAGCATTGGCCTGCACACCCGATTCATGAGATCCATGAACGCCGCTGGTGCATTTGTCAGACCGAAAGGCATTACGAGAAATTCGTAATGACCGTATCTTGTTCGAAAGGCTGTCTTTGGAATATCCTCATCTCTTACTTTCAGCTGATAATACCCAAACGAATATCAATTTTGGAGAAGTAGCTTGCTCCTTGCAGTTGATCAAATAGATCATCGATTCTGGGCAGTGGATACTTATTCTTGATTGTGACTTTGTTCAATTCGCGGTAATCGATGCACATTCGGAGAGTTCCCACTTTCTTTTTAACGAATAAGACTGGTGCACCCCACGGAGATGAACTAGGTCGGATAAAACCTTTCTCTAACAGATCTTGCAATTGTTTTGATATTTCCTGCATCTCTGCAGGCGCAAGTCTGTAAGGAGCTTTAGCAATTGGAGCCGCACCAGGAACTAAGTCAATGCCGAATTCGACTTGACGTTCTGGTGGCACTCCGGAAATATCAACAGGAAATACGTCTAGGAACTCACAGACGAAAGGAATATCAGACACAGATTTCTTGCTGTCTTCAGAAGCGGCTTCAGATGATAGAAAACACAAGTAGGATTCGTGACCCTTAGATAAATATTTACGCGCTTTTTCAATAGATATGAAGCAGTGAGCACCTTTTCGCTTGTCGCCTTTTATTTCTATCACTCGGCCGTCTGAAGACTTGATCCTCATGATTTGACGGTTGCAGATAATCATAGCCTCGTTGTTTGTTAACCAGTCCATGTCGATGATGACGTCGAACTCTTTCAACGGAATCAGAATAAGATCGAGATTAAAAACAATGTTATCAACGAGTAGAGTGCAGTTACGGTATACGGAATCAGCCATAACGTAACTGTTACTGGCCGTCTCAATATCAAGTACTACGGGAAGCTTCGATGGAGATTTGGATAATCTTTGTGCAAAATAAGTCGATATTAAGGAACGACTAGCACCAGAATCGAATAATACGCGAGCAGGGATTGAATTAAGTAAAAACATACCCATAATTACATCAGGGGTTTCTCTCGCTTCCTCTGCTGTTATCTGAAATGCTCGAGTCCTTGCGGTCGGAGTTGCAGCTGAGCTCTTCATCGTAGAACCTCCAGCTGATGATTGTGACTGACCTCGTTGTCCACTACGACACTGATACATGAAGTGTCCGCGCTTCCCACATTTCGCACATCCAAGTCCTTGCTGGGGACATTCTTCGCTGCTGTGGCCAATTATGTTACATGCAAAGCATGTGACGTCATCCAGATTACACAGTCCCATATGTGATTTTCTGCATCTCTTGCAGAATCGTGGTTCGTTTGTGAGAGAATAGGCCTGGGCTTTTTGTGGCGAACTATACCGTTGAGATTGCTGGGACTAAGATTTGTTTGGCTTAAAGAATCTTCCAAATCTTTGCTTCTTTGGAGGAGAAGGACATGTCGGGTTTGATGATGGAGCATAGAGTTGATCGCCGTACTCTAAATAACCTCTCTCAATCTGTCTTGCAGCTTCAACCATTTCCAAGTAACTCTTATACTTTATTGCACTCATCGGATGACGGTATCTCAGGTTAAGCCCTCCGGGGAATCGATTCATCTTTCTTTCTTCAGTAGCTACTTGATACGAGGAGTTGCCACAGAGTCGCGAAAACTCATGTTCATATTCATCTACGGATTTGGTTCCTTGGGTTAACCGCATTAGTTGAACCTTCATCTTGTCTCGTTGATCAACAGGGCAATACTTCGCGTTGAACATGTCTAAGAACTGATTCCACTCTAAAGTTTGTATTACCTCTTCTCCATATATACTTCTCTGGGTTTTTACCAAGCACGGGCAGCACCAACGAACAATGCCGAAGCGTAACTCATTTTCTTTGATTCTAAGCAGTCAGAAATTCTGAAGATTTCTTCAGTGTGGCTTATCCAATCCATCCCCTGAATTGGATTGACTGTACCCTCAAATTTCAGGGCACCGCTCGTTTTGAAATCTTTGAATTTACAGCCTTTCGGCTGTTCAATTTGGGTTTCATGGTTCGAGTTATCTGTTGGGAATAAATAATAGAGATGAAACAATTATATTGTATATAATTGTAAATACTCAATAGATTAGGGGTTATATGTGTAAATACACAATACTTGTGTATTGTGTATAAATAGAAATGTATGCTACGCATGCTGCAATGAATCTCAGATTACACAAATACACATACACACATACGGATCTGATTGATAGAGAGAAAAAGTGTTGTGCAAGTCACCAAGAACATCAATGTAATATTTCTCTCTTTAATCATTCAATATAATGTGTTGGATTGATAATTGTTCATATGAATTGTTTAATGTTGAATGAATTGCTAGAAATATGAATTCACAATTGGTATCAGAGACTAATGTGGCTGATTTTTGAGTGATTTTGAATGAATTAAAATCTGAAATTCGAAAATTTGAAAAACACTGTTACATTTTTTATTGGTTCGAAAATCAGAAAATTCAAAATGGTTTTTGATGTTGTGGATGAAAGTGTTTGATTTTTGGATCGAGTGTAGAGTTTTTAAAGACGAATCTGAGGATTTAAGTGTCAAATCATAACTCCAAACACATAAATTTTAATTTTGATTTTTCTGAATTATTGAAAAAGTTTGTGTTCTTGAAGTTTTTGATTAATTTTTGGTTTTTAATCGAAAATTGGATAAAGTTGTTTCTGTGTGAAAAATGAATCTTCATTGTTAATTTCAGATCAATTCATGAATTTTTGTTAAATTTTTTTTTGAATCTGGACTTGTTTTTTGTTGAAAAATAATGAAACTCGGGCAAAACTAAGGTCATAGTGTAAATCGAGTTTTACAAAGAAGTCAATCGAGTTGATCAAAGAGTTATTCGAGAAAGTTTTTGTTTATTCGAGTTGATCAAAGACTTATTCGAGAAAGGATATGTTTCATTCGAGTTTTATAAACTTATCACCCGAGAAAACATTAGTATCAATCGAGTTTCATAAGGAATCATCCGTTTAATCATTCGAGTTTGATCCTTTCATCATTCGAGTTTGATACTTCATCATTCGAGTTTCATCAAGCTTATTCGAGTTTCATTCTCTTTCAATCGAGTTTGCTTGTGTTTCATTCGAGTTTTGACACTTAACCATCCGAGTTTAATACTTTATCATTCGAGTTTCATTACTCTTCACTCGAGTTGAGTCCTTATTCATTCGAGTTTCATCATACTTTTGACTATTTGACCTTAGCTGCTTAAATTGGTCATACTTTTGACTATTTTCCTAAAGTTTCTGAAAATACTAGTCATTCTAATCAGAAAACATTTTCACAGAAAAATACCAAGTATTATCAGAAACAGGCAAGGACCGGACAGTTTTTCAAAAAGAAGAGTTCGCAAAAGTCTGATCATTCAAACTCAAGTTTCTTTAGAAATTCAGATATTCAATTTTCTCATAGTCAAAGAAATTTGTTTTATGCGTTTGAAAGAGAAGCTGATAGTTATAACATGCAATGGGTACCTAAACCCAAGTACAAGTGGGTACCAAAACCTGTTTTGAAATGGGTACCCAAGAGCACTAACAAGTCTGGATCCAAATCTGTTTGGATACCAAAGACATCTTAAATTTTGTAGGTTTTAGGTTTCTTATCATTTCAGATAAGGACCCGTTCTTCATTTCAATAGGCTCTTGATTACATCAGATCAAGACCCGTGTTTCAAATCAAAATGGTTTCTAGTTAATTCAGACTAGAACCCAGACTTCAATGAACCAGATTCAAAGGCTTTCAGTTACATCAGACTGAAACCCGAGTCTGAGAGACAAATCTTACTGGAATTCTTGCCCTGAATTCAACTCCGAAGCTGAAATTGACAAAGAGGGAGTTTTATTTTTATAATTTTTTGCTCCTGATTTCATTTCTATGAGTTGACTAGCTGCGTGTGCTTATTTCCAGGGGGAGTTTCAGACATTCTTTGACGATGACATTTTTCAAAACTATGTGTGATTTTTTCACGAAAATATTTGACACACACATAAAAAGAGTTTTTGAGCTGAAAGAAATTTTTTTATGAATCTCTGAATCTATCATTGAGATTAATTGATCTAATCTCTTTGATTTTCATAATCTCATTTCTTCTGAGATTCTTTTTGTTAGAACTCTTCCAATTTATACTAGATTCTCCTGTTATCTCCCATGTGCTAATTCTTTCAAGAAAATCTTATTATTTTCATATCATATATCAGATTTTCCATTTCATTCTGATATCTCCCAAAATTATCTGCATATCATCTCCAATACCATATAAGTTGGATTTCATCATATCTCATGACCTTTCAAAGCTGAAAATTTTTCTGCTGACTCCGATTATGCACCAATCTGAGTGATAGGCATAAATATCGCTTCTATGGTCTAACCAGAACCGGAAGACCTACCCAAGAAGCAAACCATCTATAGATTGTGCGGGTGAGGGTTCTTTAGGTTTATTAGTTGAGAAGTGTCAGTTATCACGGGATACTGACAGGGTCGAGCAGAGATAAAATGTAAATGAGAGGGATATTGATATTGAAAGGAGATGGTGGTGCATCAGGTCATGCTTTTGCTATAAAGCTGACTGAATTCATTTCTTAAAAGTGAGCCGGAGGGAGCTTAGTTGAAAAATGCTGAGAGCTGAGTGTTGAGAAAGGATTTGAAGAAAATAAAATCCTACCAACACTGTGTCTGCTGGGTAATCCACATAATCTATCAAGCCCTAGGTGACTTGATATTGAAAAAGACGTCATGGACCCAGTGACGCATGCACTTAACCCCACCAACTACTCAGTTATCTCTCAAAAGATTTCTGTTTCAATAATTATGGAGATATAACACATTTCTATCGATATATCATTTGGATATTATTGATATTGAAAGAAGGAAGACATTTGCTCCGGTCTCCCACTTCATTTGATGCACATTGTGTCTAGAGCTGATTATATACTCTTTTAGGACACATCGAGTCTGACAGTCTGCGTGACTATAAACTGCTAGTCCAAAGTGACTAAGCCGGAACAAATATGAGTGATTTTTTCATGATAAAGGATTTCACGATGACTATTTGGAAATCCTACCAGTGTTACTATCATGCCAGCGCTGAACGTAGGTCACATAGATTTTGTCTATTGTGTAAACAGGAATCCTATGTGGACCTGGACTCATTTTCTCACAAAATGAATGTGTTTCATTTTCCCCAAAGTTGAAAAGCTTTGTTTTTATTCTGAAAAGCTAAAGTATCAATTCGAGGGGGAGTGAAATTTTTGAGGAAGAGTGAGTTAGGTTGGTTTTGTATAGGGGGAGAGGATATCAGTTTGAGAGGGAGAAAGTCAATTTGAAATATTTTGAAATTGTAATTGTTGTTGTATTTCTGCTACTTTAAACTTCAATGAATTAATGTCTCTGAAGATTTTGCATGATTTTCATAATTCTTATGATCATCATGACGGGGAGAAAAACTAAAGTTCAGAGACAACAGTTGAGTAGATTGAAGTCAACTGAAGACAAATGCTACATCATATCAAATGAATTGATCAAGGGAGAGAATTAAAAAGCTATTCATGATTCAAGGGGGAGTGTACTTACAAGAAAATACAAGAAAAGAGAAGTTCAGAGAAGAAGATATGTGAAGATCAGAGAGAGTCAAATAAAGAAAAGAAGAAGATTCAGAGATCAGAGAATAAAAGAATATTCACGAAAAAGTCCCTGAAATGATCTTTTATCAGAAAATTGATTTCATCTCTAAGGGGGAGATTGTTAGGGACAATATTTGTAGAGCTGAAATGAATATTACTTTAATAATTGTGTTCATCTCTAAGGGGGAGAATGTTGGGAATAAATAATAGAGATGAAACAATTATATTGTATATAATTGTAAATACTCAATAGATTAGGGGTTATATGTGTAAATACACAATACTTGTGTATTGTGTATAAATAGAAATGTATGCTACGCATGCTGCAATGAATCTCAGATTACACAAATACACATACACACATACGGATCTGATTGATAGAGAGAAAAAGTGTTGTGCAAGTCACCAAGCACATCAATGTAATATTTCTCTCTTTAATCATTCAATATAATGTGTTGGATTGATAATTGTTCATATGAATTGTATGTGATTGAATTGCATGAAATATGAATTCACAATATCAAAATCAGATTCATCATTCTGGACTTGTTTATCTTTTCTCTTATTCTTTTTATCAGCGCGTCTTTTTGCTTCGGCCTCATCTCTAGCCTGAAGCTGTTCTTGCATATACTTATTTTGTTGTTCAGAATGTTGGGCTATTAGTTGTTGCATCATTTCAAACATTTGTTCTGGAGTCATGTTGTTGGGAATGTCACCTGATCCTGACATCTTTACTGAAAATTAAAATCATTTAACTATCAGTTTATAGACTTAGATCTATATACCCTTTTTCCCATCCTAACAGTCTGTACATCCTATCTCAGTTCAAACCACCTAAATGATTGATACATATGTATTACTTCAGTTTGAGACCAAGTATTACTCACGTAATACTTGATTCACTCAAACTATGGGCTTTGATTTCATCCTGTGAAGGCCACTCCTTACGGGGCAGTTCTCAGAGTCTAGGTCCCACATCTTGCAATACGATATCAATCATAACTAAGATAGAGTAATTATATTGCGGAATTTCAAATTACAAGTACAAAATATTAGGATTAAGTTTAATACAGTTTTAGTGCAAATTACAGTTTTCAAATTAAACTTATAAAGGGTACCAGACTAATCTAATTCATGTCATCATACAATCAAATCAAGTCTATCCAGACCACCACAATTATCATCTGCCAATCAATACCAAAAGGTTGTTAAGTAGTGGTATTTGAAAACTTCAACTTGATTCTTGTAAGACCTAAGAACTAGGTCAGTGAGAATATAGATTTTCAGATTACATGCATTTTATCAAGCGGGTAATGGTCTAGCGTGATATATCTTGACTGCCACTACAGCCACTCATGATTGAGACATAGTAGTCATAGAGTTGGATGATGTTCAGGCCACGCTCACGCTTTTAGTGGAAGCTATCCACTTGTACTGGGCTAGCTACCAGTAATCATCGTGGGGGAACATCGGAGTATCAATACCAAGTTCAATAGAACTGTTGAAGTATCATGGTCTAGAACAATAGACCAACAAGGTTATTCATAATAAGCTGAATTAATACATCAAAGACACGAGCAATGATGAAAGCATAAATAATCAAGGTCATGATAGCAATATTCTCATAGTAATATCGGAAATGAACTGTAAGTACAATGTCATGCGAAATGATAAGTCAAATAGCTATCATGATCCATAGGGCATCACTTAACCATGGTGTGCACAGGTCACAATCCAGCGGAGCATGTATGAATGTCAAATGAACTATCATCATCAATATGTCTCAACCGGAAATCTAGCATGTAAAACTGATTATCTATAACTCACAGTTTACTGAATTTGGTCTGAGCTGTAGTCTTTATCAAGCAGATTAAATCCACCACCTGAGTTATCTCAGGATTTTATCTTTGACTTTCTGGATTTTGGCTTTGCTTTTCAAACTCTGACCCACTTTCATTAACTTAAATCTTTAATTCTTTGTTCAGAATTTATCTGAACCTGTCCAGAATTTATCATTGCAAGAATATTAGCTTTAAACTTTAATTGATCTGATTCTGATAACTAATAACCATTTATGTCCTTTTTCATGGACATGTGTGATTTTTGTCATGTTTATATCATAATATCTCCTTTTTAAGATTTCAAACTAAAGTTTTATTGATTTTAAACTTTATAAATCATAATTGTGTTTTGACAACAAATTATATATATTTTGTATAATACAAAAAGGGTTGCTTATAATTGATATATGTGATATATATATATATATATATATATATATATATATATATATATATATATATATATATATATATATATATATATATATATATATATATATATATATATATATATATATATATATATACTCACACACTTTTTCTACCTCTTGTTCCATCGTGTGTATATATATATATACACACACACACACATTAATGTTTCATGGATGTATATACATGCACTACTTATCTTTTGTTTTGTACCTACAAAAACACACATTCAAGATATTATATATATATATATATATATATATATATATATATATATATATATATATATATATATATATATATATATATGTATAGACACACACACACACATACTTTACATGTATCTGTTTGGGTAGCTTAACACCACCCACACAATTATTGAACACCCATCTCACATTTACTTTGTGTATATATATGTACACTGCCATGCATTTATTACTGGAAAAGGCAAGAGAACCGAAACCAATTGGTTTCGGTATTTATTTCATTGGTTTCGGTATGTCTCTATTGGTCTTGGTAACAATAAAAAAGGTTTCGGTATATATTGTATAGTTTCAGTATCCATATATGTCTTGGTACCTAATCATGGTTTCGGTATTATAGGTGTTTCAATTAGTTTCATGGTTTCGGTATATTACCGAAAGCTTACCCTTATGGGTTTCGGTATACAAAAATGTGTGGTTTTACCGAAACCTTCTGGGTATCGGTACATATTTGATTATCATTTCACATGACATCGCATTTACAGTTCCTTTCAGATATTGATATGAGATTTATTGCTATCATGACTTTGATTACTATGCTTTCATTATTTCCTGTGAAGGCCACTCCTTACGGGGCAGTCCTCAGAGTCTAGGTCCCACATCTTGCAATACGATATCAATCATAACTAAGATAGAGTAATTATATTGCGGAATTTCAAATTACAAGTACAAAATATTAGGATTAAGTTTAATACAGTTTTAGTGCAAATTACAGTTTTCAAATTAAACTTATAAAGGGTACCAGACTAATCTAATTCATGTCATCATACAATCAAATCAAGTCTACCCAGACCACCACAATTATCATCTGCCAATCAGTACCAAAAGGTTGTTGAGTAGTGGTCTATGAAAACTTCAACTTGATTCTTGTAAGACCTAAGAACTAGGTCCAGCAGGTGACTCTCCTTTATCTTTTCCTGTAAAAAGTGTAAAGTAGCAACTGTAAGCAAAGCTTAGTGAGAATATAGATTTTCAGATTAACATGCATTATCAAGCGGATCATGGTCTAGCGTGATATATCTTGACTGCCGCTACAGCCACTCATGATTGAGACATAGTAGTCATAGAGTCGGATAATGTTCAAGCCACGCTCACGCTTAAATGGTGGGGATCAGCCACATACTGGGCAAGCTACCAGTAAATCAACATGGCGGAACATCGGAGGGTCATACCAAGTTCAATAGAACTAGTGAAATAGCATGGTCTAGAACAATACACCGTCAAGGCTATTCATCTTAAGCTGAATCGATAAATCAAAGGTGCGAGCAATAGTGAAGCATAATAATCAAAGTCATGATAGCAATAAATCTCATATCAATATCTTAAAGGAACTGTAAATGCAATGTCATGTGAAATGATAATCAAATAGCTATCATGATACACTGGGCATCACCGTACCATGGTGAGCACAGGTCTCAATTCAACTGATCATATATGAATGTCAATATAATCTATCATCAACAATATGTCTCAACCGGAAATATCGCATGTAAAGCTGAATATCTATAACTCACAGTTTCCCGGGTCTTTATCAACCAGATTTATAATCCACCACCTGAGTTATCTCAGGATTTATCTTTAATAAGAGTTCTGGCTTTCTTTTCAGTTCTTTGACCCGCTTTCAATATCTTTAAATCTATGTTCAGAATTTCACTGAACCTGTCCAGAATCATATCATGTCAATGTCATCAGCTTTTAGCTTTAAAGTCTTTATTTTTATCTGATTCTGATAACTGATAATTCATTAATCATTTTGTATTTTCTTTAACTCTTTGTAATCTTAATGAGATATAAATATTAATATATCTCATATTGCTTTAATCAATCTTTCCTCATAATCTATGGATATTATAATTATAAAATATCATTTATTTATGATTTAAAGTATTCAAAATAAAATATTCAAATTCGGATTCCCCCCGGGTCGGATCACCAGATTCGGACCATCCAGATTGGTCGTCCGGATTCGGACTAATCCGGATCAGTCATCCGGATTAGGACATGGGGACCGAATTAGGATCAACCGAATTACTTAGGAACCGAAGCATAGGTCCGAAATAACATTACATCCGAAATATAGAGTCCAAAATGGGGCACCATCCGAATTCGGTCCTACCGGAATTCGGGTCCCACACTTAGAATTTTTCCAGAAATGTTCTTCATGTTCTTACATATATTCATACGGATTTTTATCAATTTTCGACTAAACCCATTTATATCAACATGCAACTTAATATTATGTTTTATTATCATTATTGGGTTGATTTTATATATTTTTCCCTATCAATAACATCATATATAGGTCAAAATCATCCAAAATATGACTCTTTTTGTCAAGAACACAATTTTGTCAAAAATTCTGATTTGTTGCTATTTTTGGACGATCCAACCCACAAATTTTGTTTCTGATTCATCTAGTAACTTTAATTCATCATAAACTACTAAAATTTCATACATGCAACAACAAATTTCATAATTTAAATCTCTTGGTTTCGGTTTTACACAAAACCGAACCAAACATACATATATTTCGAAATTAAAGTAATTACTACCTCAAAATCTTTGTAGTTTGATGATGTTTGTTGATATTTATAACTTCTCCTTTGATCAATCTTCAATTAACGCAACTTTTATGAGTTCGTTGATCAATTTGGTGAAGAGTCCGTAGTTGTAGAGAGAGATTAGAGAGAGAGAGAGTGATTTTGATGTAAATGATCTTAAATGATCATTAATTTGGTTTTTATATATCAATTTGGTCATATTTGAATTTAACCCACTAAACTTTTGTATTTTACATCTCTTTTAATTTAATCATTTTTTTAATAATTCATAATAGTTATATAATTTAATTAAATAATTTCATACTTAATTAAATTGTAACATAAATAATGTAATAAAATTACATTATTATCTCAAAATCAAATATTACATGATTGGCCAAAAGTTAGGTTGTTACAGAATGGGCTCCACCACGCACAAACTTCGTCCTCGAAGTTAGCTATGTTCGAACAGACTTGGATAAGTAGCTTTCATAACATCTTCAGATTCCCAAGACTGATGCGAAACTTTGTGGTGTTTCCACTGGACGAGCACCATTTGTATTTCTTTATTCCGAAGCTTTTTGGTCTTCGAGTCCAGAATACATTCCTGCTCTTCAACCACTCGAAGCTTTTCATCAATCTGCAGATTAATATGTGGAATCTGCACTTCTCTTTCATCTGCTAGGCTCTTTCTCAAATGACTAACATGGAATACAGGATGTATTCCAGATAAGTCGATTGGCAGTTCAAGACGATAAGATTGATTTCCTATCTTTTCCACAATCTTGAACAGACCAATGAATCTCGGAGCTAGCTTATTTCTCTTTATAAATCTCACCACATTCTTCATTGGGGATACTTTCAGCATCACCCAATCATTAACTGCAAAGCTTATGAATCTGTGCCGATTGTCATAGTACGACTTCTGCCTGCTTTGAGCTTCAAGTATATTCCTTCTGACAAGTTGAATCTTTTCATGAGTCAACTGTAGAAGGGCAGGACCCGCTATTGGCGATTCACCTGTTTCACGCCAACATGTGGGAGTTCTGCACTTTCTTCCGTATAGAGCTTCAAAAGGAGCCACCTTGATCGTTGAATGATAACTATTATAATATGAGAATTCAACCAGAGGCAAGTGGTCGTCCCAATTACCACCCAAATCAAGAACACAGGCACGGAGCATATCTTCTAGAGTTAAGATAGTACGTTCACTTTGGCCATTTGCATTAGGGTGATAAGCAGTACTCATTGAGTTTCGAGTACCCATCCCGTCTTGCAGCGCTTTCCAGAATCTCGAAGTGAAACGACTATCACGATCAGATACGATAGATTTCGGCACACCATGACGAGAGATAATTTTAGTGATGTACATCTGGGCCAATCTATCAAGAGTATACGTTTCTTTCATTGGTATGAAATGAGCTGCTTCGCTAATCGATCCACGACTACCCAGATGGAGTCGTGCTGTCTCTTGGTCTTTGGCAACTTAGTAACAAAATCCATGGTTATATGCTCCCACTTCCACTCAGGAACTGGCAGTGGTTGCATATTCCCGAAGGGTTTCTGGTGTTCTCCCTTAACCATCTGACAGACTCTGCAGCTTTCAACATATTGACCGATGTCCTTTTTAATTCCTGGCCACCAGTAATCATCTTTCAAATCGAAGTACATCTTTAAGCTGCCAGGATGAATGGATAATTTGGACTTGTGGGCTTCAGATAGAAGAGTGTTGCGAATAGAACCATATTTAGGAATCCAGATTCGGTTTCCCTTGAGACATTGAAGTCCTAAATGATTCATAGATAAAAATTGCAATTGCTCTTTGAGATTTTCAGAACAGAAATTCTCTTCTTTAAGTGCTTCGACTTGAGCTGATTTGATATCTTTGATAAGATCGGAAGAGAATACAATAGGAGTTAGAGCATAGAAACCCTTTTCTGGATATGTCTTTCTACTCAAAGCATCCGCGACCACATTAGCTTTGCCGGGATGATACAGGATCTCGCAATCATAGTCCTTGATAAGCTCTAAGGACCGGCGCTGTTTCATGTTTATATCCTTTTGAGTAAATAGATGCTTGAGACTTTTATGGTCAGTATATAACTGACACTTAGTCCCATAAAGATAATGCCGCCAGATTTTCAATGCAAAGGTACCGGCAGCTAACTCAAGATCATGAGTTGGTGCGCTTTTCTCATAGTCTTTCAATTGCCTTGAAGCATAGGCAATGACTTTTCCCCTTTGTGTGAGGAACAACCTAAGCCAGTACCAGATGCATCGCTATAAACGACAAAGTCATCATTGCCCTCTGGTAAGGCTAAGATTGGCGCTTGAATAAGTTTCTGCATCAGAGTTTCAAATGCCTCTTGCTGCTTATCAGCCCATACGAAAGGTGTATTCTTTCGTGTTCACATTGTGAGTGGCACAGCAATCTTCGAGAAGTCCTTAATGAATCTCCGATAGTAACCGGCCAATCCAAGGAAACTTCTGATTTCAGAGGCATTGCGAGGTGTTTGCCATTTCTGAACAGCCTCGACTTTAGTAGGATCTACTGAGATACCTTCGCCAGTTACTACATGGCCAAGGAATTGGATCTATAAAGATAACAAAGATGAAATCAAGTTTTAATTCGAACAAGAACGCTTAGGAATAACTCAAGAGTATATAAAATTATACCTGTCTGAGCCAGAATTCGCATTTCGATGATTTTGCATAGAGTCTTTCTTTTCTCAATAACTCTAGCAGTTGACGCAGATGATTAACATGATCAGCCTCCGTTTTGGAGTAAATCAGGATATCATCTATGAATACGATAACTGACTTATCCAGCATTGGCCTGCACACTGGATTCATGAGATCCATGAACGCCGCTGGTGCATTTGGCAGACCGAAAGGCATTACGTGAAATTCGTAATGACCGTATCTTGTTCGGAAGGCTGTCTTTGGAATATCCTCATCTCTTACTTTCAGCTGATGATACCCAGAACGAAGATCGATTTTGGAGAAGTAGCTTGCTCCTTGCAGTTGATCAAATAGATCATCGATTCTGGGCAGAGGATACTTATTCTTGATTGTGACTTTGTTCAATTCGTGGTAATCGATGCACGTTCGGAGAGTTTCGTCTTTCTTTTTAACGAATAAGACAGGTGCACCCCACGAAGATGAACTAGGTCGAATAAAACCTTTCTCTAACAGATCTTGCAATTGTTTTGACATTTCCTGCATCTCTGCAGGCGCAAGTCTGTAAGGAGCTTTAGCAATTGGAGCCGCACCAGGAACTAAGTCAATGCCGAATTCGACTTGACGTTCTGGTGGCACTCCAGAATTATCATCAGGAAATACATCTGTTTTACACAATTAAAATTAGATTTCAATTATACATTGTTGGAAGTTATCTTTTGAAACTATTATGTTATGTTTAATTGTATGAAAAAAACTTTATAATCAAAATATAACTAACTAATATTTAGATTTTGTATTAAATATTATCATGTTTAACATTGAACATTACTATTATCACGTTCCTCAATTGCTAATCACACACCCCTTTTCTTAATGTGAGAGGAGATTAACTTTTAATCATTGTGTCTCACAGCATTAACAAAAATCATGTGAACAAGGGTGTGTGTGATTAGTAAAAATTATTTAGATTTTGTGTTAAATATGGTCATGTATAACATTGAACATTATTATTATAATGTTGGCAAACCCTAATCGATGTATTGGAGACATTACCATTATAACTTTATTTGATTTGTTCTAAAACCAACAAATTAAATTGGCGATTAAACCTAATCAATGTCAGAATTTCAAAATATGGTTATGAATATTTAATTATTCAATTCCGGTTCTGATCAGATTTAATAAGGCATGATTTGTAATTTTAGCATTGTAAAATTTAGCAAACCAATTATACGAATTAACTAATAGTAACATTTGGTTTGCTTCTCGAATATATATCATTATATCAGCTTTCTAATTTCACTCTTCGATCATGATTTAGTTGGGTTTCGTTATTTGAAATGTTTGAAAAATATTTATTCATTTTTTTATATTTATTTTTGTAATTAATATTTTAGATCCCGCAGCAATGCGCGGGTGTTCAATAACTCATTAGTAATACGTTGCAAAATAGATTACAAATTACATACACTATATATAAACATTATTTTGAAATAAATATATAATATTGTCTGATAGTTTTTAAAGTAAAAAAGAAAAAATCATAAAAGGCCGAGTGAACGATAAAAATAAACATTAGAATAAAATATATTGTAGAAAATATATTATATGACTCTTAATTTCCATCGGAGCATGATCAATTCTATACAATCTCACACTCTCAACATTCTCATTTGCATACTTTAACAAAGCTCATAATATTGGCATAGGATCGTCCTGAACTTTGTGCATGCTCATCATGACGTAATCTGGGCAGTTTCGAGAATTTGATCTCTTTGGAATTTTGTCATTGGTCCTCAATATGTCTCTAATCAAGATTTGAATAAACCTCTGCAACGGCACAAACTTCCTGTGTAACAACCCGAACTTTAATTAGCAACGATAAAAATGATTAGCATTAATTAACAAGTTTAGAGTTAATTAATATGTTAAGTGTAATTTTAATTACATTTTTTTTAACTATGTATTTTATCAATTAAGTTAATAAAAGTTGCAATTAAGTTATATGATTTCACTATATAAAATGTTATGTATTAGATGTTAAATTTAAAAGAAAACTTAGTTGGGGCCAAAGTGTGAAGAAATCAAATTTGATAAATATAAATACCTCCCAATGAAATGTTCTGCTTATTTGACCTAACAAATAAGCCATTCCTTCTCATTTTTTTAAAGACCACATCTCCTTCTTCTCACTAAAGTTTTCATCAAGTCTTCATCAAAGAACTTCATAAATTCTTGAATTAAACCAAGAATCAAGACAAAGGAATCAACAAAAGCAAACAACACCAAGAATCAAGGTAATTTTATCACTTAAATTGTTCTTATGAGTATGTATGGACTCTGCGGCTCCTGGAAAAATTTTACGAATTCAAAAAAGCTTCAAAATCATGAAATTGAACATCAAATGGTGTTGAAAATCATATTATAAGTTCATGCATGTTACCTACTTGTGTTTAATTGATGATTTCATCATTTTCATGGGTTAAATTGAATACTTATGTGAAAATTCAGAAACTTAAATGAAGATTTGTACTTGCTGTTTGGTTCCTGTTTCAGCCGAGAAAGATGAGGCCAAGAATGCCATTTGGCCTTTGGCCATATACTACATTCGTGTGTGTGTGTGCATATATAGCAAAGACAAGTATAAAAATGCCCTTAAGACTCCCAAAATCGCTGCTGTCCTTAAAGAAAACAGGAAAAAAAAAAAAGAAAGAATGTGCTGATTTGTATGTCTGTTTGTTTGCCTAAAAAGGAAATAACCGAGATTCACCTTTTTGGAGTGAATCTCGGATGCTATGAAACAGAAACAGGGACAGCTATATGTATTTATAAACATCAAAAGACAAGTATGTGAACTATGTGCAGCAAAAAAAAAAAGTAATAGTCACAGCAACCATTTGGTTCCTTTTTCTTTGCAAATCTCGGATGTATGCATACATATGTGTGTTGATCTTAAGTGACAGAAAGGAACAGAAAGCATGTGTGTGAGTGTTGTAAATAAAACAGTGACAACAGCCCTTTTCATGTTCAATTCCTTTCTTTTCTTCTTTAAGTATGTGTGGGTTGTGAGTATCCAAACAGCAACACAGTCCAGCAGCCTTATTAATTTTCCTCTTGTTCTTTAATGTTTCTCGGATGTGTGTGCACCCAAATCAGTACAAAAAACAACACCCTTTTCCTATTTTGTGTGTGTGGTGGGCTGTCAAAATAGAAAGCAAGGACAACCATATCTTTTGTTCTTTCATTTGCATAAAGGGAGTAGGTGAGTGTAGTGTGCCCAAATCAGAAACATATCAGCACCTTTATATAGATATAAATGGAGAAAGTAAAAGCACTTTTAATTCTTTTGATACAAGTTAAAAGTTGTGTGTAATGTGCAGTAGGTGTAAAATGGAAACACAAAAGAGGAAAGCATAAAGCAACTTTCTTTTCTTCTCATTTTATTTCACAAATGAAGATGTGGGGGGTATGTTGACTGCACACAGAAAAGGAAGCAGTCCAGCGTCACTTTTATTTCATAAATTATGTATGTGCGTGTGGGTAGTGTGTGCTGATCGAAGGTGACAGAAACAACAACATTCATTTTATTTTGTTTCTCTTTTCATAATTAAAGTGTGTGTGTGTGCAGTGTGTGTAGAAGAAAGCAACAACCCACTCTTTTAAACATTAATCTCGGATATACATAAACACAATGCAACAGCCCTTTTCTAGTTCATTTAATTACTTATGTGTATGTGTTTGTGATTTTGGACAGCACCATAATACAACTACTTATAGACTTCTAACGTCAAAAGGAGTGTGTATGTGTTGAGGTGTCAAGAGCAACAACATTGTGTATATACATACTTAATGTAATTTAAAATAGATGATCACAATAGCATCCCTTTAGTTGATCAAAATTTCACCATCTTCCTTTATCAAAGTATAAGTAATCAATTAATGTGTAGGGTCATTTATGTGTAAAACTTGAGTGTGAATAATCATCTAATAGCAACAAAGACTTACAAAAATGTATTTAATTGCATCAAAATAAAGTTATCTATGTGATCTTGAATGATTATTAACATACATATGAGTGTGATTTTATATCATCAAAGAATTACCTAATACATGCCCATGAAATGCATAAAAACACATAAGGTCATTAAATCATGTCAATATAAGTCATGAGTTAATTCAACAAAGTCTGAAATGACACGAGAAGTCAATAATGCAATAAGTCCATACATAAGCTATAGAAAGTTCAAGAATTTAACAGAAATATACAATTATGTTGTGTAATGCCATAAAAGCTTATGTACATTGTTTTGTCATACGTTTAACAGGTTCAGCTAAATCTGAACCATGTTATAAAGTCAAAGTCGGTAAAGCCAAGCCATAAATATCAAGTTAAAGTAATTAAAGTCAAGCCCAGTCAATAAAGGCAAGCAAAAGTCAGAGAAGCAAGTCGGAGCCAGAGTCAGTAAAGTCAAAGCCAAAAGTCAGTAAAGCCAAAGCCAAAAGTCAGTTAAGTCAAAGCTAAAGTCTGTAAAGTCAATTGCTAAATCCTGAGATAACTCAGGTGGTGGATACAAATCTGCTTGTGAAAGTCAAAGTCAACAGTAATGCCATAAAAACCAGTATCAGTGAGTTATAGATATAACTGTATACATGCTTGTCTTCCTGTGAGACATATTGTTGTTCTAGCTTTATTTGAAAGTCTATATGCTCAGCTAGAATGTGACCTGTGCACACCTTGGTACGGTGATGCCCTGTGGATCATGATAGCTTTTAATATATCATCATGCACACTTATCTTTACATTCTGAATTAAGTCTGGAATATATTATTGTTGCTATCTTAATTCATTACTTGAATGATTTCAGTCATTTGCCTTGATATCAATGCTTTCATATACTTCCGCACAATTTAAGTCTGAGTAACTCTATGTCAGTCCTTGATTAAGTCTACTCTGATGTTTGCCCATGTTGTCTTACTGGTAGCTAGCCCAGTATGTGGCTGATCGCCACAATTAAAAGCGTGTGTGTGGGATTAAACATCATCCGATCTTAAGTCCTATGTCTCACAATGTCTGGCTGATAGCGGCAGTCATGTCAAAATCACGCTTAAAGTCAAAGTCAGAGATTAAAGTCAAAAGTCAAAGTCAAGTCTCCGCTTCAAATTGTCATGGCATCTTAACTGTTAAATCTATAATCTCACTAAGCACCGCTTACAGTTGTTGTTGAATCTTTTTACAGGAAAGTTCAAAGGAAAAAGTCCAACTGAACTCAGTCCTTAGGATCTGAGCACTTGAATTTGAAGTCACTAGACCACTACTTCAACTGAAATCAGTATCGAATAAATTGATTATGGTGGTGTTTTGGGTAGAAGCAGTGACATGTATTGTGATTATGTACTAGATTAGTGTCCTTGTGCCCTTTATAGTTTACTTTTAAACTTTAATAGTCTTGTTTTAAACTTATTGTAAAATAATCCTAAATACTGTAATGACTTAATTCCGCATTTTATTAATTCTATCTTAGTTGTGATTGATGTTGTATTGCTCCTTGGGACCTAGTCATTCAGGACTGCCCCGTAAGGGGAGGTCTTGACAGGATGGTATCAGAGCAATAGTTTGAGTGAATCAAGTATTATGAAAGTAATACTTGGTCTCAAACTTAGGCAATACGTAAAGTATCAATCATCCTAGGTGGCTTGAACTGAGATAGGACGCACAGACTGTTAGGATGGGAAAAAGGGTACATAGTCACTAAGTCTATTAACTGAAAGTCACTTGAATTTTTATGTTTCAGTAAGAATGTCTGGACAAGGAGGAATTCCTAATAATGTCACGCCTCAGCAACTGTTTGAGATGATACAACAACTGTTAGCACAACAAAATGAACAACAAGTCAAACTAATCCAAGAACAGTTTCAGGCTCGTGATGAGGCTGAAGCAAAACGTAAGGCTGATAAAAAGAACAAAAGAAAGGATATGCAAACCTATAATGATAAGTCTGACTCTGATAGCTCCAATGAAAATGTCCACACTGAAAAACCAAAAGGCTGTCGATTCAAAGACTTTAAGTCTAGTGGTTCCTTGACATTTGAGGGTACTGTAGACCCTATCCAGGCATTAGACAGGATTTGTCACACAGAAGAGATTTTCAATATCTCTGAGTGTTCAGATTCACAAAGAGTCAAGTATGCTACTGCTCTGTTTGTCGGAGCTGCCCGTGCATGGTGGAAGACACAGAGGAGTATCTACGGAGAGGACGTCATCCAAACACTTGAATGGGAGCAATTCCTCGACATGTTCAACGCTAACTATTGTCGCGCGGATCAGCAAGATAGAATGGAAGTTCAATTGATGCAACTGACTCAAGGCGACAAGACGGTCGATGAATACGAGCACGAGTTCTCGTGATTGTGTGGATATTCATCTTATCAAGTAGCCACAGAAGAAAGAAAAATGAATCGTTTTCGTAGAGGATTGAACCCAAAGTATCGTCAACCGATGAGTGGTAACAAATACAAGACATATTTGGAGATGGTGGAAGCAGCCATACAAATTGAAAGTGAATACCTGGAGTTCGGTGAACAACTAAGCGCCATTCAGATAAGTCCTACATGTCCTTCTCCACCAAAGAAGCAACGATATAGCAAATTCTTCAAGACAGGAAAGAACCAGTCTCAACAAACTCATCAGTATAGCTCTCCTCAGAAGGCCAAGCCTTATGCGATTCAATCAGAACAACGAGTGTGCAAAAGGTGTAGGAAATCACATATTGGGTTATGTAATCCAATGGATGTGATATGTTATGTTTGCAGCAAAATAGGTCATAGTAGCGAGGAATGACCAACGAAGGGTCTTGGTTGTTCCACGTGTGGAAAACCTGGACACTTTAATCATCAATGTCCAATGAGAACCAACAGTCAATCTCAGTCGTATGCCGGAGGTTCAACAATGAAGAGCACTGCTGCAACTCCGTCAGTTAGAGCCCTTGCTTATCATATCACAGCCGAGGAAACAGAGGAAATTCCAAATGCGGCCATGAGTACGTTTGCTAATTAAATACTTATCGTGCATCATTTGGTTTTACTACAAACTGTTCAATTATCTCTACAGCACTTTCATATCGATTAACCAAGTCACTTGTCTAGCATTCTGCTACCCTTGATATTGAAACAGCCACAAATAAACATGATTTGCTCGTTAATAGCATAGTGTTCAATCTCGACCTCATTCCGATTCCATGAAAACATTTTAAAAATAGGATCGCTAAGGAGATCAGGAGAAAGATTTTCTATTCTTGATTTAAATTTCTCCTTCAATCAGAAATTTTTACCTATAAGATATACAGGTATCAGTGTTTGAATCATGTATGATTCAAAAGCGTTAAGGAAACCCAATGTCAAATTCGATTGAAATCAAAGAAGTCTGAGGCACAAAGCTAAAGTCAAACAAGAAATAAAGAGAGAATCTTATAAGAATTGAGCGATTGGTCTGAATGACCAATGAAAGTCAAATAAAAGTCTATATACAGGTATATATGGCATTCTTATTCCATTTGACTTGTCAATAAAAGTCTTGGCTGAGGCAAATAAAGTAACCCTGGACTCAGGGATTACAAAATGAAAAGTCATCTGAAGTCTTAATAATAGTCAACACAAACCAAAAGTCTGCTACGCGATTTATGATAATAATTTATCATCAATGAATGAAATTGATCTATAATACAGATGTGAGATTCCAAAAGCACTACAATTAGTTCAAGATCAAAAGAAAAGAGATATTAGCTCTCTGAATAATTAAATTGATATCTGAATGAATAGAAAGTCATACTGAATCTTGAAGCGTAAGACAATACAGAATAGTATAAGTGATAAGTGGGAAACCTAATATTCTTATATTGATTGCGTAAGTCAACCGTTAAAATGATAATATTGAGAAACTAGTAAATGTACTGGTTATAAAAGCCAAAGAAGCATAAATCATGAAATACAGATGGTGCTCAATAAACACCAGAATGTTTATGTCAGATTATGGGAATACATAGATACTTTGTATTTTCCTCAGTTACATTTATCTGAACATAGACAACTTCGGGGACGAAGTTATGCGTGGTGGAGCCCATTCTGTAACAACCCGAACTTTAATTAGCAACGATAAACATGATTAGCATTAATTAACAAGTTTAGAGTTAATTAATACGTTAACTGTAATTTTAATTACATTTTTTAACTATGTATTTTATTAATTAAGTTAATAAAAGTTGCAATTAAGTTATATGATTTCACTATATAAAATGTTATGTATTAGATGTTAAATTTAAAAGAAAACTTAGTTGGGGCAAAAGTGTGAAGAAATCAAATTTGATAAATATAAATACCTCCCGATGAAATGTTCTGCTTATTTGACCTAACAAATAAGCCATTCCTTCTCATTTTTTTAAAGACCACGTCTCCTTCTTCTCACTAAAGTTTTCATCAAGTCTTCATCAAAGAACTTCATAAATTCTTGAATTAAACCAAGAATCAAGACAAAGGAATCAACAAAAGCAAACAACACCAAGAATCAAGGTAATTTTATCACTTAAATTGTTCTTATGAGTATGTATGGACTCTGCGGCTCCTGGAAAATTTTTACGAATTCACAAAAGCTTCAAAATCATGAAATTGAACATCAAATGGTGTTGAAAATCATATTATAAGTTCATGCATGTTACCTACTTGTGTTTAATTGATGATTTCATCATTTTCATGGGTTAAATTGAATACTTATGTGAAAATTCAGAGACTTAAATGAAGATTTGTACTTGCTGTTTGGTTCCTGTTTCAGCCAAGAAAGATGAGGCCGAGAATGCCATTTGGCCTTTGGCCATATACTACATTCGTGTGTGTGTGTGTGTGTGTGTGTGCATATATAGCAAAGACAAGTATAAAACTGCCCTTAAGCCTCCCAAAATCGCTGCTGTCCTTAAAGAAAACTATAAAAAAAAAAAAGAAAGAATGTGCTGATTTGTGTGTGTGTTTGTTTGAGTAAAAAGGAAAGAACCGAGATTCACCTTTTTGGAGTGAATCTCGGATGCTATGAAATAGAAACAGGGACAGCTATATATATTTATAAACATCAAAAGACAAGTATGTGAAGTATGTGCAGCAAAAAAAAAAAAAAAGTAATAGTCACAACAACCATTTGGTTCCTTTTTCTTTGCAAATCTCGGATGTATGCATACATATGTGTGTTGATCGTAAGTGACAGAAAGGAACAGAAAGTATGTGTGTGAGTGTTGTAAATAAAACAGTGACAACAGCCCTATTTATGTTCAATTCCTTTCTTTTCTTCTTTAAGTATGTGTGGGCTGTGAGTATCCAAACAGCAACACAGTCCAGCAGCCTTTTTAATTTTCCTCTTATTCTTTAATGTTTCTCAGATGTGTGTGCACCCAAATCAGAACCAAAAACAACACCCTTTTCCTATTTTGTGTGTGTGGTGGGCTGTCAAAATAGAAAGCAAGGACAACCATTTCTTTTGTTCTTTCATTTGCATAAAGGGAGTAGGTGAGTGTAGTGTGCCCAAATCAGAAACATATCAGCACCTTTATATAGATATAAATGGAGAAAGTAAAAGCACTTTTAATTCTTTTGATACAAGTTAAAAGTTGTGTGTAATGTGCAGTAGGTGTAAAATGGAAACACAAAAGAGGAAAGCATAAAGCAACTTTCTTTTCTTCTCATTTTATTTCACAAATGAAGATGTGGGTGGGTATGTTGACTGCACACAAAAAAGGAAGCAGTCCAGCGTCACTTTTATTTCATAAATTATGTATGTGTGTGTGGGTAGTGTGTGCTGATCGAAGGTGACAGAAACAACAACATTCATTTTATTTTGTTTCTCTTTTCATAATTAAAGTGTGTGTGTGTGCTGTGTGTGTAGAAGAAAGCAACAAGCCACTCTTTTAAACATTAATCTCGGATATACATAAACACAATGCAGCAGCCCTTTTCAAGTTCATTTAATTACTTATGTGTATGTGTTTGTGATTTTGGACAGCACCATAATACAACTACTTATAGACTTCTAACATCAAAAGGAGTGTGTATGTGTTGAGGTGTCAAGAGCAACAACATTGTGTATATACATACTTAATGTAATTTAAAATAGATGATCACAATAGCATCCCTTTAGTTGATCAAAATTTCACCATCTTCCTTTATCAAATTATAAGTAATCAATTAATGTGTAGGGTCATTTATGTGTAAAACTTGAGTGTGAATAATCATCTAATAACAACAAAGACTTACAAAAATGTATTTAATTGCATCAAAATAAAGTTATCTATGTGATCTTGAATGATTATTAACATACATATGAGTGTGATTTTATATCATCAAAGAATTACCTAATACATGCCCATGAAATGCATAAAAACACATAAGGTCATTAAATCATGTCAATATAAGTCATGAGTTAATTCAACAAAGTCTGAAATGACACGAGAAGTCAATAATGCAATAAGTCCATACATAAGCTACAGAAAGTTCAAGAATTTAACAGAAATATACAATTATGTTGTGTAATGCCATAAAAGCTTATGTACAATGTTTTGTCATACGTTTAACAGGTTCAGCTAAATCTGAACCATGTTATAAAGTCAAAGTTGGTAAAGCCAAACCAGAAATATCAAGTTAAAGTAATTAAAGTCAAGCCCAGTCAATAAAGGCAAGAAAAAGTCAGAGAAGCAAGTCGGAGCCAAAGTTGGTAAAGTCAAAGCCAAAAGTCAGTAAAGTCAAAGCCAAAAGTCAGTTAAGTCAAAGCTAAAGTCTATAAAGTCAATTGCTAAATCCTGAGATAACTCAGGTGGTGGATATAAATCTGCTTGCGAAAATCAAAGTCAACAGTCATGCCATAAAAACCAGTAATAGTGAGTTATAGATATAACTGTATACATGCTTGTCTTCCTGTGAGACATATTGTTGTTCTAGCTTTATTTGAAAGTCTATATGCTCAGCTAGAATGTGACCTGTGCACACCTTGGTACGGTGATGCCCTGTGGATCATGATAGCTTTTAATATATCATCCTGCGCACTTATCTTTACATTCTGAATTAAGTCTTGAATATATTATTGTTGCTATCTTGATTCATTACTTGAATGATTTCAGTCATTTGCCTTGATATCAATGCTTTCATATGCTTCCGCACAATTTAAGTCTGAGTAATTCTATGTCAGTCCATGATTAAGTCTACCCCGATGTTTGCCCATGTTGTCTTACTGGTAGCTAGCCCAGTATGTGGCTGATCCCCACAACTAAAAGCGTGTGCGTGGGATTAAACATCATCCGATCTTAAGTCCTATGTCTCACAATGCCTGGCTGATAGCGGCAGTCATGTCAAAATCACGCTTAAAGTCAAAGTCAGAGATTAAAGTCAAACGTTCAAGTCAAGTGTTGGTACATCCTGTGTGACGATAGCAGTCTAAGTGATCCTACATTGTGATTCTAGCAAGTGTTTGTTATATATGTTTATATATGGTTGATAGTTATTATTGCTTGTGTGTTTGAACTTGATGTAACGTATTACAAGAAGTTCAAACATAAAGATAAAAGATAAAATCAATAATAAGGTAAAAACATAAGTTTCAATACTAAGTTAAGTATGTGAAATACTAGATTCGAATTATATAAGGGTTGACATTCAAATCTGTGATAGATTCGAATGTGGGACTAGATTCGAATGAAGGCAGATTCGAGAGTGTTAGTGAGGGCAAACTCGAATGGGCCTTGGGCCAGATTCGAGTTTGGCCCATAACAGAGTCGAATTAGCCTCTATAATTAGGGATAGACTCGAACTATTATTAGACTTTTTGCAGAATTCGTGAGTGATTAAGCAAAAGGCGATCTCGAGTTTATCATCAGTGTTAGTGCCGTTTCGGAGAGAATCAGTTTGTAGGATCGTTCGTGTTTCGTTCGTTCAGCTTCTGATAGTCTCCGTCTTTCGTGTGTGAGAGTTGTTTCCGTCTACCCGTGAACGAGGATTCCGCACTCGTTGACGGTTCCGCGTCTAGATAGATCTCGTAGTGGTAGACCTTACAAGTGGTATCAGAGCCTACGGAGTGTTCTTGGTGTTCTTCGTGTTCATCTAGATACATTCTAGGTTTCTTGACGCTTGTAGACGGTTTTTCTCTCAAAATCGTATTTTTTCGTGTTCGTCGAGCTTAGCAAATAGTAATCCGGGAAATACTTTGTGGTTTTTCACGTTTTTGATCGAAATCAATATTTTTCATTGCAAAAATATTGATTTAATCTGTAAAACGTTAAAAAATCAAAGTGTTAGCCGTTTTTCGAGTTTGCGGCGCTCGAATCTATTAGGGGTAATTAGGGTTACACTTATTTTCGAGTCTAACCAAATCTGCTCCTTTCGAGTCTGATACAGAGGGTTTCGAATCTATTTCGAGTTTGTGCTTCATTCGAATAGGGTCTCGAGTCTACTTACATTCGAATTTAATTCGAGTTTGGTCTAGTATCGAATAGGGTTCGAATCTGCTGTGACTTCGAGTTTGCCTGACCTTCGAATCTAAGGACTTTCGAATCTGACATAATTTCGAGTTTAATTGAATTATAACACTTAATCGAATTTAATCCCAAATAAATTGGAATCTGATTATATTCGAATCTACCTAGATTCGAACGAATTAATTCAAATTAGTTTCGAATTAAATTAATTAAGTTCAATTCAATTACTTTCGAAAAGATGTCAAATCTTCAAAAATTCCTGGAAATGGACCACGAGGTCGGGAAGGCAAACGCTCCGCCTAAGCTGATGAAGATCGAGGATTATTACTGGTGGAAAGATCGGTTTACCGATTTCGTGCGTTTTAATGACATGCACATGTGGGTGTGTATCGACGAAGGATATATTCCACCAGTTTCTGAAGTTGAAGGCCGTCAGAAAGTCTTATCATACCAAATGATGAAGGAGGATGATAAGAAATTGTATGAAGCCGAAAACAAAGCTTTCTCGATAATCCGAATGGCTTTGCCTCAGGATATACTGCACACATTTAGGACTCAAAAGACGTCGAAGGGACTTTGGGAGTCTCTAGAGAAAAGGTGTGAGGGTAATCCTAGGGTTCGTAGAAAGCGTACAGAACTGTTGAAACAACAGTTTGCGATTTTCAAGGCGTTAAAGGATGAACAGCTGGATGATATCATCACCCGGTTCTATCATCTGTTGACGGAACTTGAAAGTCACGGGATTGAGTATACTGACACCGACAAGAACAACAAGCTTCTTGATGCCTTACCAGCCAAATGGGATATGTATGTGGCAATGATCAAGCTGAATGAAGACAAGTATTATACTCAATCTCTGGATGATATTGTGGGAACGTTGCGGGCATATCACTTCGAGCTACTGAATGCCAAAACTGATTACGAACAAGTCCAGAATCCAGCAATGTATTTTGGAAAGTCAACAAAACCTTCAGCGACCGCCGATCTGAAGACTGCTACAGCGTTTTTCACCGGAGAAACCTCGTCACCAGCAGAGACTGATGACACTTTGAGTAGAGCGTTCTTAGGATTAGGAAGATCGGAAGAACCGCAGCCTCAAGTACAACAGGCATCGACATCTCAGAGCTATTCGAAGATGCCCATGAGCGCAAAATCAGCGGAAGAACATTTGAATCTGCTTGCTTCTTTTGTGGCCGCGTATGGGAATTGTGTTCAGGGGAAGATTAACGATCCTGCCCTCTGGGATGAGGACTACGATCAAGTCGACCCTGATGATCTTGAGGAAATGGATCTTAAATGACAACTGGCCATGGTAACCCAACGGGTTAAGAGATTCATTAAAAGAACTGGGAGGAAAATTGACAATGAACAACAAGGGGATTGGATTTGATAAGTCCAAAGTAAAGTGCTACAACTGTCAAGGTCTGGGACACTTCGCCAGAGAATGCCAGAGACCGAAGGTAGAAACGTACCAAGGGCAGAGTCAGCATCAGGGACAGTTTCAGAATCAGTCTCAACAACGATACCTTCCAAGTTCATCTAACGGTCAAGCCAACCTAGCTGGTCTACTATCCAATGTCACTTCAGACAGACAGCTAGACTGTACGTATGACTGGAGCTCACATCCAGAGTCAAATGCTCGAGCTTTTATGGCTGAAGTCACAGAGACTGGGTGCGAAGGAGAAGAGCAGACCACAAGGGAAAACAGTCCGATGTGGGTGGAAAAGACGAATGATCAGACAGTTCTGGAGTTTGCTGCTCAGATGGCCAACATGGAATCTGATAACTCAAAGGTTAGTCTGACTTACTCTCTTTTTCGTGAATTATGTGCGTTATGTGTTAATTCTAACGATAGGTTAAATCTAGTCTTAGAATCACATAAAACCATAACTGCTCAAAATGAGAATTTAAAAATTGAAAACGCTAGCCTGAACGATATTAAGCAAGATCTTAAAGAAAAGCTTAAGGCTGATGCTCAAGACGTAATAGTTCTAAAAGACAAACTGAGTGAGCAGTGTGTTAGGATAGAGCTTATGTATGAGCATGTAGAGGCCTTGACCAAAAACCTTAAGAACAAAGACATTGAGCTAGCCGAAACAAAGGTAAAGGTAGCAGAGGCAAACAGTAAGCTAGAGAAGTTTAGGAATTCAAGCCTAAACCTAGGGAAAGTTTTAGATGCCCAAAGACAGTCTAAAAAGCCCGTAGGTCTAGGATTTCATGAAATTCCTCCACCTTTTAATGCAAACTCTGTGCCTCAGGCTCAGGAGAAAACTGATAAATCAGTAGACTTAGAGGACACACCTGAACCTTTATCTGAGCCTATAGTAGAAAAAACACCTAAGGTGGCTGACACAACCGTCAAGGTTAAGAAAGTCAAATTTGTGACTTCCTCCAGTGAAACACCTGCAGGAAAACATAAAATTGATTGGGCTGATCAGGACGATGAGCCAGTCGCCATAGATGTACATAAGGACCAAGACACTAGTGAGACACCTAAGTCTAAGGGAACACACAAAAAGTCCATAGATAAGATGTCTTGCTTCAGATGTCATGAAAAGGGCCATGTTGCTTCTCACTGTCCACTTAGGAAAGCCGATGTTACACCTAAGATAGTGAACCCAACACATGTTAAGCCCTCAACCAGTGTGGCGAGCACTAGTAGTTCTCAGAGTACCGAGAAAACTGTGCAGGCCGCACCAAAAGCAGTTGTGAAACAAACACCGGTAAAGGTTGGACCAAAGGAAGGGGTTAGGACAAATTCACCGAATCGTGTCATTAATCAACCTAGGTCAGGACCGCAACAGAATTATAGGAGTACTACACCTAGCAGAGCTTACACTCCAGTTAGGTCTCATACTCCAGTTAGACAGTACGCACCGGTAAGAGCTCAAGGATCACAGTCTGAAATGCAATATAATAGGAATTATTCTAGAGCTCCACAACAAATGCCTACTCAAAGGCAAAGAGTGAATTTAACTCACTCGGCACCACAACAAACTCCTGTTCAACGACCCAAGTCACCTGAAAGGCGAGATGGGTATTTGAAAGAGTTTAAATATGTGGACGAGAATGGTATAATCAAGTCAGTCATGGTTTGGGTTCCCCGTGATAACTAACCTATTTTCTTTCATGTGCAGGAGATTACCACAGGTCCAAACAACAAGTGGTTCGTCGACAGTGGATGCTCCAGGCACATGACAAGGGAACGAAGTCTTCTTACAGACTTCAAGGGTGGGAATCGGGGGTTTGTATCATTCGCCGGTAACAAAGGAGGAAACATCACGGGTACCGGAGTAGTCACTAATGGGACGATCAAGTTGGACCAAGTTTATCACGTTGATAAACTGGTTCACAATCTCATTAGTGTATCTCAAATCTGTGACAAGAAGAATTCAGTGTTGTTCACGGACACTGAGGCGTTAGTGCTAAAACCGGGATTCAAAATTCCTGAGGAATGGGTATTGATGCGGGCGCCAAGGAAGAATGACTTGTACATGCTAGATATGAACAAGCCAGAGACTTCGATGGGGCCAATTTGTTTACTATCCAAAGCTTCGGAGACGGAATCGGTATTGTGGCACAGACGCATGGCTCACTTGCACCTAAGGAAGATGAACTACATAACGAAGAATGGACTGGTGCAAGGTGTGCCTATGAAGAGCTTTCAGTTCGAGGACATGTGTCTACCGTGCAAGAAGGGCAAACAACATAAGAAGACACACAAGTCCAAGACGCAGAACTCCATAACCTCAACATTCGATTTGTTGCACATGGACCTTTTCGGACCTATCAACAAAAGGAGTATAGGAGGTAGTTGGTTTTGTTTGGTTATCACTGACGATTACTCACGCTTTTCTTGTGTTTTCTTTTTAGGTACAAAGGACGAGACGACTTCCAAGCTCATCGGGTTCTTAGACCAAGTGGAGAACTCCTACGGAACAAGGGTTAAACGGATACGTAGTGATAATGGAACTGAGTTCAAAAACACTGTAATTGGTGTATATTGCCTATCAAAGGGCATAGTGCATCAATTCAGTGCACCATATGAGCCTCAACAAAATATGGTGGCCGAACATAAAAATAGGACATTGATTGAGGCTGCAAGGACTATGCTTTCGGATTCAAAGCTTCCTACCATGTTTTGGGGGGAGACAGTGAATACCGCGTGCTATATTTTAAACAGAGTCCTTACAGTCAAATCTTTGAACAAAACATGTTATGAAATTTTGAATAAACGGCCACCTAATTTAACTGGCTTCGAACCGTTTGGGGTACCATGCACTTTTACGTACAAAACATCAACAAAAGTTTGGTGAAAAGGCTGACGAAGGATACTTCCTAGGTTATGTGCCGAACTCACCAAACAAACGGGTTTTTAACAAAACAAATGGTACAGTGGAGATTGTGTATAACATTGAAGTCACAAGTTATACACATGAACCCCAAACAGGTCCGGAATGGATATTTGAATATGATAAATTATTTGAGTCATTTAACATTCCTTTGGATGACAATGCAGGTACAATCGAAAAGGACATGGCGACGTTGCATCTGAATGACGATGGCCATACCTTTCCGAGGACTACGTTTGAATCCACATCCGAGCCTACTGCGACTGTAGATGGATCTCCAGAAGTTGCTGATCCAGAAGCACCTACCACTGAGAATCAGACTCAAGAAACAAGTTCCAACTCTGAGGAAAATGTCCTCGAGGAGGAAAATGTAGAGACTGAGTCTGTTCCCCCATTAGGTGAAATGGAATCTAACTTAGGAGATAATCTAAGGGTTGATGAGATAGAGACCTCTAGGATTAATAAGAATCATCCTATAGAAAGCATCATAGGAAATCCTAACGAGGGTGTGAGGACTACGAGTAGTTTAAATAACAACACTGTGTTGTTGTCGATGATAAATGACTCCGAGGCATATCACACATGTCTCTATTCGTGTTTCATATCGCAAGTAGAGCCTAAGAATGTGCAAATGGCACTTAAGGATAACTCCTGGGTTGAAGCGATGCAGGAAGAACTTTCACAATTTAGGAAACTAGAAGTGTGGGAGTTAGTTCCATTACCTCGAGGGGAAGTTGCTATAGGAACCAAATGGGTTTTTAAGTGCAAAAGAGACGATCGGGGTATAGTCACGCGCAACAAGGCTAGGCTAGTTGTAAATGGTTTCAACCAAGAGGAGGCATTCGATTACAACGAGGTTTTTGCAACAGTAGCAAGGCTGGAAGCCATTAGGTTGTTTTTAGCTTTTGCCTCCTTCAAGGGCTTTAAGGTATATCAATTGGATGTCAAGAGTGCTTTCCTGTACGGGAAAGTGAAGGAGTTGGTGTATGTAGAACAACCGCCCGGATTTACAGATCCAAAATATCCTGATAGAGTATATCGCTTAGATAAGGCTCTATATGGATTGCATCAGGCACCTAGGGCATGGTATGAGACTCTATCCAACCATTTATTAGAGAACGGGTTTGAAAGGGGTAGGATAGATAGTACTCTGTTTGTTAAGAGGAAGGGAGAAAATTTTATCTTGGTACAAGTGTACGTCGATGATATCATTTTTGGATCATCAGACGAACAGATGTGCAAAGATTTCGAGAAGGTGATGAAGTCGAAATTCGAGATGAGTGCTATGGGAGAGTTAAATTTCTTTTTGGGGTTACAAGTTGACCAGAAGAAGGAAGGGATGTTTATCCATCAGACGAAGTATGTCTATGACATATTGGAACGTTTCGGGATGGAAGGAACAAAATTGACTGCCCATTTCAGCACGCCGATTCAAGTGAATCACAATCTCGGACCGGGTACTGAAAGTGATACCGATGTGGATCCGACATTATATCGGGCCATGATTGGATCACTTATGTATTTAACTGCTTCAAGACCTGACATTATGTTTGCTGTGTGTATTTGTGCTAGGTTTCAAGCGAATCCGAAGGAGATGCATATGAAAGCTGTGAAGCGGATTCTACGATACCTCAAGTCGAAACCGAAGCTGGGTCTTTGGTATCACGCGGAGGGAGATCTAGAGTTGGAGGCGTTCACGGATTCTGACTACGGAGGATGCAGCTTGACGCGCAAATCAACAACTGGAGGTTGTCAGTTCCTAGGAGGGAGATTGGTATCCTGGCAATGCAAGAAACAGACATCGGTAGCTGTGTCAACGTGCGAGGCCGAGTATGTTGCTGCTGGTAGTTGCTGCTCACAGGTTCTGTGGATACAACAACAATTGCGGGATTACGGTTTGGCTTATACTCAAACTCCAATTAGGATAGACAATCAATCTACAATTTCTATAACTAATAATCCAGTTAAACACAACAAAACAAAGCACATAGACATTAGGCATCATGTTATTCGTGATTGTGCTGAAAAAAACTTAATCAAATTGGTAAAAGTGGCAACAGAAAATAATAATGCTGATTTATTTACCAAAGCATTTGATAAGTCTTGAATATTTAATTCAACTAAACGGAATGCATAACCCAGAGTAATTTGGCCTTAGTAGTAGTTTATTTCCTTTTATAGAAGTAGTATTTCTTTCTTTTTATAGTAAATCTGCTAATTTAGGATAGTTTATATTTTTAGTAAGTTTCTATTTTTAGTAAGTTTCTATTTTTAGTAAGTTAGTAGTTTATCTTATTTTATTGCTATTTCTTATGAAAAACAAAAGAAAAAGGAAAGAAAATTATAAAAATACAATAAAAGAGAATATAAAAAAAAGGAGTTAAGTCTTAGAAGCGTAGGGTCAAAGTGACGAAAATTAGCACAGTCGTTACAAACTCTAAGTGTTTAGGCTTTCACACATAATGAAACTAAATTCTAAGTGTTATACTTCAGTTTAGTTTGATGTGTTGGTAGGCATAATACATATAGGGAGTCTCAAGGCAAATAAAATATTCAAGAAAAAGTCAAACGTGTCACTAACTTAGATGTATGACCAATCGGTCTTAATTTTTGTGTACAAGACATACAAACTTTGAGTCTAAATGAGGTATGCAAACTTTCTGGGGATGTATGGCAACATCAAATACATCTGAAAATGGAAAGAATAGAAAAATCATATAAAATTGAGAGTCGAAAACATGTAACTTTGTTGTACGTAAGTACGGACCTGTTGCCTCTGTTTAGATTCGGGTTAGCAGATATGTCGCTTTGTTGAACGTCGGTACAGACCTGTCACCGCTGTCTTGCTAACTTTAAAAATAAACCTTAAGTCAAATTAAGACACTTTGTTGTATGAAAATACAGACCTGTGTCCGATGTTTGTCTTTTAAAGAAAGTTTGCAAATACCAACAAGTTAGAGTCTTTGTCTGTATGCCTTGATCATAAAAGTATGTCTATGTCCGAGTCACATAAGATAATTTCGTGATAAATAAAAATGCCAAGGGATATTCCGAAATGTAGCATGTTTAAAGGGGTAAAATACCAACAATCGGCTAAATAGATATTTCACGACAAACAATCAAAGGAATCAAAAATTCCTAAGTGTGAAAGTTTAACTACTGAAAGAGAGTCTCTGACATCACTATCTGATTGAACCTTTCTTAGACTATACTCATCAAAAAGATTTTGTTTAAAGCTTAGGTTGTAAATTTTAATTAGTATAGCTTAAGTTTAAGTTCAATTTTTAAGTCAAAATTTTTATTTTATTTTATTTTATTTTATCTTAGTTTATTTTATTTTAGTTTACTTTTATTTTTATTTTTATTTTTTTTTATTTTAATTTTTACTTAGGTAAAAGGTCAAAAATAACTGAGGGTGCATTCAAAGTTGGATAAAATAAACACTGCGTGAAAAATCATGTGCTTAGGGTAAAAGAGTTGGAATAGTTTATCTTGTTACACAATACCGTTGAAAAGGTTGAAAAAGTTGAAGTTAGTTCAAAATTTTCGAAATTTTTCTAAGTATTTGGTGTTTTTCGAGTTTAGTACAGACTCGAAATGGTGTGGTTTCGAATCTGTCAGTAGATTCGACATTGGCCTTAGATTCGAAAGTAGGTGGTATATATAGGTTAACAGTGAAGTCATTAACTACTTACTGTTTTCGAATCTATATCCTCGAATCTACTTAGGCGATTTCGAATCTGTTTCTCGAATCTACCGTTTCTCTCATAAACGACAATTTGTCGAGATTATTGCTAAGGAGTTCGATTCTACTGTTGTATCTAGGTATAATCAACTGGATTATACAAGATTCATGTAGTTTTATACATCATTTCAGGCAAAATCATCGATTTTTGAAGGTTTAAAGGTCGAAATCGGGTTTTTACAAAATTACCAAGTTTGGACCGATAAATAGTCAAATTAATTGCACATATCTGTGATTAGAACCTAGTTGGACTAATGTATGTGATTTCCTAAGTTCAAAATGGTTAAAATCATGATTTTTGTTGAAGAGAAGGACGACGACTGTTCGAATCTGTTCATGAGTTTTTCTCGAGTCTACTGACAAACTCGAGAAGACCATGTTATTCGATTCTGTCATCAAACTCGAAAGGGGGACTTATTCGAATCTGTTAAATTCGAATCTGTCTTTTATTTGCATTATTTATTTAAATTTTATTAAACTTGTAAAAATTTAATTGTGTTGGATTTTGTACTTAAACAAGTTCAAAATAAAACAGATTTAAATTTAAACAAGTTTATTGATTTTTAATGAATCTAATAGTTTGTTTATTGTGCAGATATGGCTGTTCGAGTGTTTGTGCCGAAGCACAATATGGTCCTTCACCCCGACCATCATATCCCTGAGGCGCAGGGATTCATACAAATGTTGGATTTCCTAGTAGAATCTAGGATTGGATTTGCTTTGTCCCATAATGTTCAGATTGTTCTACAATATATTCGTCAATTTTATGACCATCTTCAGGTAGACTGCTCTCTCACTCCGACAGTGCTAAGGACAAGAATAGCAGGGCAACCGTTGGTGTTCTCTGCGGATATGCTGCGTCAGGTGTTGCAGCTAGGTTCTCAAGAAGAAGAATCTGGGCCAATCGAGTTTCCTCTGAATATTAGGCAAGCGGCCTTTCAGAGAATGGGTTATAGTCTAGACGTGACAAAGGTTTCGTATATGAAGAGCGGGCTAATCGGGCAATGGAGATTTTTGGCTCATGTCTTTATGGTCTGCTTTGCACCAAAGAAAGCCGGTTTTGACTATATGGTCTCGAAGATCCAGTCTGGGATTATCGCGATAGTGTATAATTGACCATACAGTTTCTCGGAAATGTTTTTCTCTGAATTTGTTCATCAGATCACCGCTCCAGAAAATCAACAATTCCTGCTGTATCCACGGTTCATCATGATGCTTATCAGGCATTTCTTGCCAAATCTGCCTCAGTCAAATGAGATTCAAAGCGTAGCTGTAATGGATAAAAGGATCTTTGCTGATTGTTCCTCGCACAGAGGAAGATTGGTTGTTCCAGTTGAGCGTCCGTTGTTTGGAGCCATCTTGGATAGGAATTTTGAAGCCCCAGAGATTGCCAACTGGGCAGGGAAAGTTGAAGTTCGAGCCAGGCAGCCTCCACAACAACAACAACAACCACAGCCACCACGTGCACAAAGGCGAAGACAAAGAACCTGTGCGAGTCAAACTCAGGCGTCTAGGCCTTCTACAGCAGCCAGAGGCACAGGAAGCCGGGCCTTCAAATGTCCCCAATGAAGCTGATCAGTTGTGCCAAACTCTTAATGAAATTTGGGAGGCTGGTCCTCATGCTAATGAAGATATCGCTGCAGCATTGGTGGGTGAATTACTTGAGCCTCCTGAGGGAGAAGAAGATGTGTTGAGAGATGTGGACGAATATGTGCCAGAGCAGACTGGTATTGATGAGTCATCATCTGCAACCAAATCAGAGGAAATGGAGGAAATTGAAGTAGAAGCTCCAGAATCAGTGTCTACTGAACCTCATGTTCAAATAGGAACATATGGATCAAGGTTGGTAGTTAACGAAGAAGCTTCAAGGAGTCGAGTAATAAGAGAGGCTGTCAGGATCTAAAATATGAATAACCAAGATTAACTGATTTGAAATTTATCAGAGTATAAATCAATAATCTTGCTTTGAATCAAAGTTTAATTAAGAAGTTTGCGGAATAACACTTAATTATTTTAACAAAAACTTTCAGAACCAATGAAGCATAAAACATAAGAAGTAATCAAGGCTGTTTGTATTGCTGAATTCAATGATTACAATCACCTCTAATCTGTTTTGATTAGACGAAGAACACAGACTGTTCTTAGGGTTTTACAACCTTAGAGGCTTATGAAAACTTAATCAATAAAGCAATTACAGACTCAAAATATGCAGAAAAACTTCTATACAATAGAAAACCTATTCTGTCTATTTATATTGCTTTTTGGACTTGTTTCCTTGAAGGACTATGACTTCTCTGATAGTAGATATGCTGGAATCTTCATGTAGATATCGTTTCCTGAAAATCAGCACTTTCTGTTTATGAAACTGTTGAGCAGCTTGAATCTCTTGACAGCATGAACTGAGCAGCTTGAGTTGTTTTGCTCTGGCAGCTTGAACTTTTACACTGGCAGCTCGAGTTTCTTCAACTAGCAGCATGAACTTTGTATTTACATGAAAAATCTACTAACAGTCTGAGAAGTCTAACTAACAGCTTGAATGTTCTTAAACTATTTCCCAACAATCTCCCCCTAACTTAAATTCTTTGCGCAAGACTTTAAGTTCTATACAAATTTAAGTTCTATAAAAAAATGGAAATGAAAAAGTAAACTGTTATTCACAAACCAAGGCTTTCAAAAACTTACAACTGTGCAAGTTTATGATCTATAGCCTTCAAAAATTCTCTCTTTAGCTCATCTCTATCACAAGATATTCTGACAGACTTCATCTGGAGTAGTATATTCTTTGGAAGATCATAGAACTCAAGATTAAACAACATACCAGATCCATCTGTGAATTTGATTCTGTAAGTCCTGGATTTGACAAAAATATTAACTTCCTTGATTTTCAATCCCTTCTTGTTGGCATCCTCTACATCTTTTCTAATAAATTCAGGATCAACAATGGACTTCAGATCTCTGATGACTTGTTTCACTTGTGGTAGAGAAGATCTAACTTGTGATACAGACCCAATGTTGTGCATTCTGATAAGCTCATCTCTGGTCAAGTTCTAAACCATCTGCCAAAATGTATCATATTCTTCTTCTGGTCCAGACTCTCTTCTTATCACAAACTTAATTCTCAAGTCACGGTCATCCAGTGACTTAGCAAACCAGTAGTTGATTTGAGGCTTTGTAAAATCATGCTGATCAATCAGCTTCTCTATCTCCATAGCCTTTTGTAGTTGTTGCTCAAAGAGCACCCTTTTAACCGATGAAGGAATAGAGACAACTGCTTGATCAGAGGGAGCAGGTGCACTGGCACCAGCTTCAGCTTGGACTGATTGGGATGATGGTTGGACTTCTTGGGATGGTTGAGCTTTTGGAGAGACTTGTGTTCTCTGTCTTTTGTCCATCTCCTTATCATGAATCTCCTGCAGCCTTTCAGTTGTCATGGACTGAGCCATTTTCTTTGGGATACCAGCTGCAAATGCAAAATTTATCAAAAATCTTTTGTGCTCAGATTTAGTGTGCCCTGTTGGCATCTTTCTCTTCTTTTCACCTTGTTTGCCCACAAACCCCTTTAGGTAATCACCTAATGTCTCATCATCATCTATTGGGGGCTGGGCATGCTGATCTAATTCTTTGTCTTGTTCTTCTGCTAACCTTTTGGCAACTTCAGCATCAAAGGCAATCTGGGCTTCTTTGGAGGAGAATTTGTGCTTTGGAGACTCAATGAGAATGCCCTTGCCCTTGTCTTTTACAGAAGAGGATGTTGCTTGGACTGTACTTGATGGAGCTTGAATGCCTTCCCTGATCACAACTCCAGTGACTTTTGAAGGAGCTGCTTGAGTTTCTAGGCTAACAGCTTGAGAAGCTGTTGGGACTGCTAGCCTAGAAACTGGGACTGTTGGTGCTACTTGGACTGTTGTTGTTGTTGGAGCTGCTTGGACTGATTTAGGAACCCCCCTGATTCTCCCCCTTTTTGGAAGCATTGGTTTGGTCAGAAGGACCTACAACCTTTGCCCCTTGGGTTTGAATCAAACGCTCTAATTGAATGAGCTTATTTCCACAAAGGGTAAACCCATTATGAAGATAATCCATCCTCTGATTTTGAGCCATTTCTGATGGCTTTAGGGCCAGTATTTGTGCACCCTGTGCAGCAATGATGGACATTTGGTATTCCAACATAGCTACAACAGGTTTCAGCTTGGGATCCGTCAAAAGCATGAGTTACAGACTAGTCTCAAGATCAGAAAACACCTGTGGTACTTGTGATCTATCACTGACATTAATACCAGAAGTAGAAACTTCTGGGCCCCTCTGTTCTTGGTTCTGGGGACTTCCAGCGTGTGTTTGCACACTTGCTGTTACCATGGGCGTGGTCTTAGCTATGTTGGCACTGTCCTGTGCCTCTTGTGCAGAGACATCAGTAGTGCCAGCCACAGAACCCATATGAACCATCTCTGAAGAGATGTTCACCTCCTGAGTGAGGATGGGAGTTTCCTCTAGTGGTTCCCTTTGGATATGCTGTGCAGGAGTATCCTCCTGCACAGGGATATATGGCTCTTGTCTGAGGGAGGAGGAGGAAGGAGCTCCTGGTCCCCTTTTTCTTTTGTATATGTTTCTGAGTGGGCGTGTTGGCTGTACAAAAGGATCAGTGGGAGTTTGTGTATCATGAGGAGTGGGTTGGGGTCCTGGGGTTGAAGCAGGAATGTTGGGCTGTGTCAGCTCAGGACCCTCTCCTCTGTTTCCTGAAATGATGTTCATCATTGCAGAGGGCAATGGAACATCTACACTGACAAAATTGGCACTTGGCTTTATCAGCCTTTTGATTGATGACAATGAGTGCCTATGGGAAACATGTATCCGTTTATGTAAATGTGGAGTTGTGCAGGTGTGTGCAATAATTTCTGTCAAAAACCTGGGATACATCAAAAATTTCCCACTCTTTAGGGAATGATGCCTTAACATCCCCTGAAAAATCATGTTTGAAAAATTGAACTGTTGGCCAGTAGAAAAACACACTAAGGCAGTGGCAATATTTGAAGAAAACTCAGACCAACCAGTTCTTTTGGGGCTTAAACATTGCTGAATAATGTGCACAAGGTATTTCCATTCAGGAGAAAAATGTGCCTTGAGAAAAGTAAAAGAATCAGCAGGGCCCCTATAACCAATATTTTGAAGACCAAAATGTAAAGCTTGAAGGGATAGGTCGGTTATACCAGAGGCATCTTGAAGATGCAAGTGACGTCTGATGGATTCCTCAGTGATATGGATAGTAGTTCCATCAATCTTGGAAAGAAGGGTAGGCACTCCATTGATGGTTTGAACAGATGCATGGTTCCAAAACTGTTCTATATGGGAGATGTATATAGTAGGGTTTATGGTTAGGGCATAATGAATATGGGAGTGCCTGAGGAAATCCATCATTGTATGAAACGGTTGAAGTTCAGAGTGTTTTAGGGTGTATAGGAGGCAGTTATGCTCTTTTACGAACTCCATGGGTGAACAAACGATGGTTGTAGGGTTTGAAAGAAGAATGTGTGATTCGTTCAGAGAGAAAGCAGAAGGCCGTGGAAGAAGAATATGTAACTGGTAGTTACAACTGAACGAAACCGGGACCTTTAAAGGTTTCGAAAAGGTTGGGTCCCGCGCACACATTTGAAAAATTACCCAAATACCCTGCACACTTTGACAGATCAAGTGAAAATAACTAGCAGTCCGAGAAAATGAACTAGCAGCATGAGAAAATACTCATGCTGTTAGTGTAAAATTGTGCAACTTTTCAATGGAACAGTGTCTCCCCCTTAAATTAGCATACTGAGTCGATAATAATGAAAACCAATTAATCCATGTTTACCATACCAATATTTGATATTAGGAAAGTGAACCTTCCCACATCAAAAGGTTTTGTAAATAGATCAGCTAGCTGATCATCTGTATGTATTTTGGTAACTTGGATTAATTTCTTTTCATTACAATCTCTGATGAAGTGAAACCTGATTTCTATATGCTTGGTTTTTGGGAATTTCACTGGGTTTTGCACAATGCTAATTGCACTTGAATTGTCAATATAAATAGGAGTGGATAAGAAATTCATACCATAGTCTCTTAGCTGATTTTGAATCCACATTACCTGGGAGCAGCAGCTTGCAGCTGCTACGTATTCTGCTTCAGTGGATGATGTGGAGACAGTTGTTTGCTTTTTGCATTGCCAAGAGACCAGTCTTGCTCCTAAGTATTGACATCCACCAGTTGTGGATTTTCTGTCAATGTTGCATCCACCATAGTCACTGTCAGAATAAGCAGTTAGTTCAAAAGGAGAGTCTTTAGGATACCATAGACCTAAATGTGGTTGGCCTTTAAGATATCTAAAGATTCTCTTAACAGCAACCAAGTGAGAATCCTTTGGAGAGCATTGAAACCTAGCACACACACAGACAGCAAACATAATATCAGGTCTTGAAGATGTTAGATACATGAGAGATCCTATAAGGGATCTGTATAGATGAATATCCACATCTATGCCATCTTTGTCTGTATGGAGCTGTTTATGAGGATCCATTGGAGTGCTTGCAACCTTTGTGTCTTGATAGCCAAACTTTTCCAATATGTCTTTGACATACTTTGATTGACTTATGAATAGACCAGTAGGCTTCTGTTTAACCTGCAGCCCTAGAAAGAATGTGAGTTCCCCCATTGAACTCATTTGAAACTTTTTGTGCATTAGGGCCTCAAATTCTTTGCACAAACTATCATTAGTTGAGCCAAAGATGATGTCATCAACATAGATTTGGACAAGTAGAATCTCAGCTTTGATGGATTTAGTGAAGAGTGTTTTGTCCAGAGTGCCTCTCTTGAATCCATTCTGTAGAAGATATGATGACAGTGTGTCATACCATGCTCTGGGGGCTTGGTGAAGACCATAGAGAGCTTTGTCTAGCTTGTACACCCTGTCTGGATACTTGTAGTCTTCAAAACCAGGAGGTTGACACACATACACTTCCTCTTCAATTGTCCCATACAGGAAAGCAGACTTAACATCCATTTGATACACTTTAAATCCTTTGAAACTTGCATATGCTAGAAACAGTCTGATGGCTTCAATTCTTGCTACTGGAGCAAAGACATCATCATAATCTATTCCTTCTTCTTGAGTGTACCCTTGTGCTACTAGTCTTGCTTTGTTCTTGATGACTATTCCTCTCTCATCCTTCTTGTTTCTGAACACCCATCTTGTACCTATTGCTCTCTTACCTTTAGGAAGATCCACCAGAGTCCATACATTCTGAATTTTGAACTGTAAAAGCTCTTCTTGCATAGCTTCAATCCAGGATGAATCTTTTAATGCTTCTGATGCCTTTTTAGGTTCCAATTGAGACATGAAACAGGCATGTTCAAAAGCAGCTAGACTGAATTCAGGAACTGCTAGTTCAGCAGCAGCAGTCTCATTTTGAACCATTTTCCTTGTTTGAACAGGAGTGCTTGGATCACCCAGTATTTGATTGAGAGGGTGATACTTGTGAACTCTTAGTGTGGGCTCTCTCTCTCTGTTTGAAAAGAAGTTCCAAGGTTTGTATCATCTCCATCAGAACCAGTGAGTGGTTCAGTTTCTGAAACAGCTTGACTTGAATCTGGGACTGTTTCCTGTTGTGTTGGAGCTGTTCTTTCAGAACTTTGGAGTGGCACTTCAGTGTCTGGATTTGTATCATTCAGGACCCCTGGAGGATCACAAGACAGAAGTGGTAGAGTGGTGAAATCATCCCAACTTGTTGAATCTGCAGCAGTCTGAGACTTTGTGCCAACAACATGAGAAATTGTATTGGCAGCATGAGAATTCGTGTTAGCAGCTTCAACCCTGTATGCATCAGCTTCTGCAGTATACTCAACAAAGCTCAGAGAATTTGTTAGTGAATCTAAATCAAACAACCAATCAGGACCAGTGCCTTTGATATTAGCAGTATTTTCATTAAATTCAACATTGGCACTTTCTTCAATTGTTTTAGACACACTGTTGTATACTCTATAGGCTTTGCTTTGAGTTGAGTATCCTACAAAGAATCCTTCTTCAGCTTTACTCTCAAACTTCCCTAAGTGAGTCTTGGTGTGAAGAATAGTACATGGGCATCCAAAAGACTTGAAGAAAGCTATTAGGGGACTTCTGTTATGGAATAACTCATAGGGAGTTTTTCCTTGAGATTGGACAACTTGAACCCTATTTAGAACATAACAGGCTGTATTAACAGCTTCTGCCCAGAAAGTCATTGGCAGATTTGAATCAGCTAGCATTGTTCTAGCAGCCTCAATTAATGTTCTATTCTTTCTTTCAGCTACACCATTTTGCTGTGGTGTTCTTGGTGCACTATATTGTCTAGCAATGCCTTTGGACTCACAGAAACTGTTTAGAATTTGATTTTTAAATTCAGTTCCATTGTCTGATCTTATCACCTTAACTTTGGAATTGGATTGGTTTTCTATCTTAAGGATAAAAGACTTAACTAGCTCAGCAGTTTCATCTTTGGACCTAAGAAAGTAAACCCAAGTAAATCTGGTGAAATCATCAACAATGACTAAACAGTATGCCCTTTTATTCAAACTCAAAACAGATGTTGGACCAAATAGATCCATATGTAACAACTGAAGAACAGATGAGATTGAATTTACTTCTTTGGCCTTATGAGAAGTTTTGTGTTGCTTACCTTTAAGACATGCTACACAATGATCATCACAAATGAACTCCTTTTGTGGTAATCCTCTTACCAGATTCTTTTTTAACTAAATCATTCATGGACTTGAAGTTCATGTGACACATCCTTCTATGCCAAAGAGCAGACTCATTTGATGATGCTTTGGATATTAAACAGCTTAAAGTATTTGATTTAGTCAAGAGAGCTGTGTCCAGGCAGTAAACATTGTCCTTTCTTGGTGTTCTAAGTAAAACAAGATTTTCAGGAATTTTGAAATCCTTTGAAAGAACAATGCACTCAGAATCTGTGAACAGAACAATGTTTTGTTTGTCACAGATTTGAGAGACACTCAATAAATTGTACTTAAGCTGTTCAACATACAGAACATCATGGAATGTCATGTTGCCTGCATTAACAGTACCTTTACCTGTAACCTTACCTCCTTTTGAGTTGCCTCCAAATGCAACAAAACCTCCATCAAAACCTTTGAAATTTGACAAGCATTCAGAATTGCCTGTCATGTGCCTAGAGCATCCACTGTCCAGATGCCATCTTGTTCTATGAGGAGACCTGTGGTTGCCCTGCACAAATAACAGCTTAGTTAGTAGTGGAGTAAACCCAAACCAAATTGGTTTTGGGTTGGCCTTGTACATTGACATAACTAAAAACTGTTTTTGACTTCTTATATTTGGTGAGATCTACTGATGGAGTCTTTGGAGAGTATTTAGTGATAATATGAGGTATCCAACTATTTTGATCATCTTTTCTTCTGACAGTCTCAGATGATTCACTAGCAGCTCCAGTTTGATGCCCAGCAGCTTGAGCTGTGTTTGTAGTGCTAACAGTTTCAGTTTTTGCACTAACAGCATCAGATTTTGACTTAGCAGTCTGATCTTTTGCATTAGCAGTTTGAGCAACAGATTTGTCCTTGACACACCATATTTGTTTAAAACTTGATTTAGGCTTTGCCAAAACTTGTTTTTGATGTGTGGACTGTTTTTTATTAACTTTTGAGAATCTGTGATCAACTGTTTTCTTTGGAGCTGCTGTGGAAGGTTTCACTTTTGAGTGCTTTGCCTGATTAGGATTTGATTTTGTGTGATGCACAGTCTGTTTTGCAACAGCTGGTTTGTAAAAGCAATCCTTGGTTAAGTGATTCTTCCTTCCACAGTGAAAGCATCTTTTGACAGTTTGAATTGGAACACCAGACTTTTCTGTCAATTTCTGGTTCTTGTTTCTCTGGTTTCCTCTTACCTGTTGTTTAGGAAACTTTTGAACACCATGCTTTTGGCATGTGCAGATAGAAACAGTTTTACCTCTTTTAGTTCCTTTTGATGAAGATGCAGTGTTACAGTTAGAATGTACAGAAACTTGAGGAGTAGCATTGCATACACTCATCTTCTCTTTTCCTTTCTTACTGGGAACTTGGACTTCTATGGGTGCACTCTTTGTGTCACAGTCTCTATTTTGACTCTTATCTTCTTTTAATTCAGGACTGTTATCAAGGATAGGATCTACAATAGTCGTAGACTCATCTAGTGGTTCATTGACAAGTCTATCAGCAACCTCACTCATTGGGTGTATGTACTTGTTGTTGTATGGAGGAGGAGTAGCTCTGTATCCTATTCCTTCTTTGGGATTGACCTGAGATTTGACTCTATCTTTGAATTGAACTTCCATTAGGTGTTCTAGCTTTTGATTTGCTAACTTGAAGTTACCTAGATCTATGTTAACAGATTCCAGTTTCTCATTAGCCTCTAACACCTTCTGTTCAGTTTCTTCTACCTTTTTATTCAGAGATTCAATTTTCTAATTGAGTTCCTTTTTCTCCCATTCATGATAGGTTCTATCATACCCCATTTGAATCTCATTATCCTTATAATCATTGATCTGTTTTTCCAGATCTTCTATGGCTTGCATATATTCATATCTCCTTTCTTCCATCTTAGCTAGAGTTTTGCACATGCTCTCATTATGATCTCTGTACTTTTTAATCATATTTTTGCATGATTGAGAGCAGAGTTTAGAATTTACCTCAGATGGTAGTTCAGTGGAGGAGACATTTGATGTTTCTGCCATAAGTGCTTGATTTTGAAATTCTTCCTCTGTCTGATCACTCCAGTCAAACACATTGTTTTCTTGAGAGACAAGTGCTGTTGATGAGGACGCTTGGATGGGCTGTGAAGTCCTTGATGGCTGTTGACCTTGAGATCTACATTCTCTGGCAAAGTGACCAAGCTTATGGCATTTATAGCATTCCACTTTTGATTTATCAAAAGATGGTTTGCCTTCTGTCTTGGCTTGAAAGTTGGCCCTACCAGTTCTTTTCAGAACTCTTTTGGCTCTCATGGTCAGCATTGCATGTTGCCACTTTAAATCCATCTCTTCAAGATCATCTGGATGAATTTGTTCCAAGTCTTCAACATTTAGAGCAAATAATCCATCATTGGCAACAAATGCCTCATAGTGAGTTTCAGCAGAATTGCCATCACCACCTGAAAAAAAATCACAGTTATTAGATTTTTCAGAAGACAGAAGAGCAGTGTTGTGATTATAAGAAAAGGATTTCTTTTTAGCATCAATCTCAGTCTCAAACACTCTTAAACTGTTATACAGATCATCCAATTCTATCTCATCAAGAGTGTCTTTAGTTCTCCACTGTGCAGCATAGACTGTCCATTCTTCTCCAAGAGATCTGAGAAACTTTCTGTTGACTTCATCTTGATCCAGATTGACCTTTGCACTTTCCAGTTCGCTTATCAGTTTGTTGAACCTGTCAAAGATTTGAGTGAGGTTTTCATTCTTGCCACAAGAAAAGTTTTCATACTGCTGTTTCAAGAGGTCCTTTTGATTTCTCTTGGTACTTGCATTACCAGCAAACCTCTTCTCTAAGGCATTCCAAAGAGAGTGAGCAGTATAAAACTTTTTGAACTGATGTTGATAAGCATTAGGAATGGCTATTTGTAATAATGTGAGTGCTTTCACTTCATTCATTCTAGCCTTCCTTTCAAGTTCAGTTTTTGGAGGAGTTTTGACTGGTTTTCCCTCATCATCAAGTTCTGGATCAACTACATGAGGAAATTCAACAGCTTCCCATATGGCATAATCAATGAATTGAATATGCTGTTGAATCCTGAGTTTCCACATCTCAAACTCAGTGGGCTTGAGCATAGGCACTTTGAGTCCTTGCCCAGATCCACTGCTGCTATTTTCAAATTCCATTGTAAAAGATTAAAAATTTGAAAGAAAGTTTTCGACTTTGAAAAACAAAGAACGACCTGAGGCTCTGATACCACTAGTCAGGAACTAAAATATGAATAACCAAGATTAACTGACTTGAAATTTATCAGAGTATAAATCAATAATCTTGCTTTGAATCAAAGTTTAATTAAGAAGTTTGCGGAATAACACTTAATTATTTTAACAAAAACTTTCAGAACCAATGAAGCATAAAACATAAGAAGTAATCAAGACTGTTTGTATTGCTGAATTCAATGATTACAATCACCTCTAATCTGTTTTGATTAGACGAAGAACACAGACTGTTCTTAGGGTTTTACAACCTTAGAGGCTTATGAAAACTTAATCAACAAAGCAATTACAGACTCAAAATATGCAGAAAACTTCTATACAATAGAATGACCTATTCTCTGTATTTATATTGCTTTTTGGACTTGTTTCCTTGAAGGACTATGACTTCTCTGATAGTAGATATGCTGGAATCTTCGTGTAGATATCTATCCTGAAAATCAGCACTTTCTGTTTATGAAACTGTTGAGTAGCTTGAATCACTTGACAGCACGAACTGAGCAGCTTGAGTTGTTTTGCTCTGGCAGCTTGAACTTTTACACTGGCAGCTCGAGTTTCTTCAACTAGCAGCATGAACTTTGTATTTACATGAAAAATCTACTAACAGTCTGAGAAGTCTAACTAACAGTTTGAATGTACTTAAACTATTTCCCAACAGTATTTTTGTTACGCATTGCGATCTGAAAACCACGCAATATGCAATGAAAATGATACGAGAAATATGTATAAATATGCACATATCAAATTACCTTACACTTGAGCTTTGCTTGTCCCCAAGCAAACTACAACATAAATGTCTTCAACCAAGGCCTCATCTCAAAACAAACTCTCTAGAAACAGTATATAGACTCTTAAGCATCAAAGATCCATAAACTACGAATTTGAAGCCAAAGCAAGAAGCAAGGAGACCACAAGATGCAAAAAGAATAAAATTGCAGTGTCAACAACTTGCCGCCACATTACATGACTTAGCACCTCACAAGTTTCACTCATGTGTATAGACTCGCGCATTTTCACAAATTTCACTCAATGCCAGACATGTTAAAAGAATATGGGCATATGCTTGAGAGTAAATCACACGACCATCACTTAATTTTTGAAAATAGAGCACATAAAGGTCTTAATGGGCTGTAACGAGACTTGGCTAACGGAATGGGGAATATATGGCCAAAGTGGGCCTAAAAGATTGGGATCCAAGATCAAGTAGCAAGCAATAGAAGCAAGTAACCAACATAGGACCAATTAAGTACTGAGAAAATAACCCAAATATGTCAGGATCTAAAACTAAATAACCAAGACTAACTGATTTGAATTTATCAGAGTATAAATCAATAATCTTGCTTTGAATCAAAGTTTAATTAAGAAGTTTGCGGAATAACACTTAATTATTTTAACAAAAACTTTCAGAATCGATAATAAATAAACACAAGAAATAATCAAAACTGATTGTATTGCTGACTTCAATGATTACAATCACCTCTAATCTGTTTGATTAGACGAAGAACACAGACTGTTCTTAGGGTTTTACAACCTTAGAGGCTTATCAAAACTTAATCAACAAAAGCAATTACAGACTCGAATATGCAGAAAACTCCTATACAACAGAAAGATATATTCTATGTATTTATATTGCTTCTTGATATGTTTCCTTGACGAACTATGACTTCTCTGATAGTAGATATGCTGGAATCTTCGTGTAGATATCTTTTCCTGAAAATCAGCACTTTCTGTTTATGATACTGTTGAGCAGCTTGAATCACTTGACAGCATGAACAGAGCAGCTCGAGTTGATTTACTCTGGCAGCTTGAACTTTTACACTGGCAGCTCGAGTTTCTTCAACTAGCAGCATGAACTTTGGATTTACATATAAACTCTACTAACAGTTTGAGAAGTCTAACTAACAGCTTGAATCTACTTAAACTATTTCCCAACAATCTCCCCCTAACTTAAATTCTTTACACTAGACTTTAAGTTCTATACAAAAATAGAAATGAATAAGTAAACTGTTATTTACAAACCAAGGCTTTCAAAAACTTACAAATGTGCAAGTTTCTGATCTACAGCCTTCAAAAATTCTTTCTTCATCTCATCTCTATCAAAAGATACCCTAACAGATTTTATCTGAAGTAGCATATCTTTTGGTAAATCATAAAATTCGAGATTGAATAATATACCAGGTCCATCTGAGAATTTGATTCTGTATGTCCTTGACTTTACAAACGGATCGACTTGCTTGACCTTCTTTTCCTTCTTCACAGCATCCTCTATTTCTTTTCTTGCAGATTCAGGGTCAACAATTGATTTTAGATCTTTAAGGACTTGCTTCACTTGTGGTAAAGCAGATCTAACTTGTGTCACAGACCCAATATTGTGCATTCGGATAAGCTCATCTCTGGTCAGTTTCTGAACCATCTGCCAAAATGTATCAAATTCTTCTTCTGGTCCAGACTCCCTTCTCACCACAAACTTAACTCTTAAGTCAATATCATCCAGTGGCTTAGCATACCAGTAGTTTATCAGAGGCTTTGTAAAATCATGTTGATCAATCAACTTCTCTATCTCCATGGCTTTTTGCAGTTGTTGTTCAAATAACACTCTTTTAACTTGATGCAGCTTTGCTTGTGATGATGGTTCTGATGTAGGAATAGAAGCAACAGCTTGATCAGTTTGAGCAGGGGCACTGGCAGCAGCGTGAATATGACTTGTACCAGTTTTAACTGGTTCTCTTGATGGTTGGACTTCTTGGGAGACTTTTGTTTTCTTTCTTTTCTCCATTTCTTTGTCATGGATCTCTTGCAGCCGTTCAGTGGTCATGGATTGAGCCATTTTCTTTGGAATGCCAGCTGCAAAGGCAAAATTTATCAGAAATCTTCTGTGCTCAGCCTTGGAGTGCCCTGTGGGCAACTTTCTCTTCTTGTCTCCTTGTTTACCCACAAACCCCTTTAGGTAATCACCTAAGGTCTCATCATCATCCATTGGGGGCTGGGCCAGCTGATCTAATTCTTTATCCTGTTCTACTGCTAATCTTTTGGCAACTTCAGCATCAAAGGCAATCTGGGCTTCTTTGGAGGAAAATTTGTGCTTTGGAGACTCAATAAGAATGCCCTTGCCCTTGTCTTTTGCAGCTGAGGATGTAGCTTGGACTGTACTGGATGGAGCTTGAATACCTTCCCTTATAACAACTCCAGTTGCTTTTGAAGAAGCAGCAGCTTGAGTTTCTAGGCTAACAGCTTGAGAAGCTGTTGGGACTGCTAGCCTAGAAGGTGGGACTGTTGAGGCTGCTTGGACTGATGTTGTTGGAGCTGCTTGGACTGATTCAGGAACCTCCTGATTCTCCCCCTTTTTGGAAGCATTGGTTTGGTCAAGACTTCCTACAACCTTTGCTACTTGGGTTTGAATCAACTGCTCTAATTTCATGATCTTATTTCCACAGAGGGTAAACCCTTTATGGAGATAATCCATTCTTTTATTTTGAGCCGCCTCTGCCTGCTTTAGTGCAAATATCTGAGCTCCCTGTGCAGCAATGATGGACATTTGGTATTCCAACATAGCTACAACAGGTTTCAGCTTGGGATCCGTCAAAAGCATGAGTTGCAGACTAGTCTCAAGATCAGAAAACACCTGTGGTGCTTGTGATCTATCACTGACATTAATACCAGAAGTAGAAACCTCTGGGCCCCTCTGTTCTTGGTTCTGGGGACTTCCAGCTTGTGTTTGCACACTTGCTGTTGCCATGGGCGTGGTCTTAGGGATGTTGGCACTGTCCTGTGCCTCTTGTGCAGAGACAGCAGTAGTGCCAGTCACAGAACCCATATGAACAGTCTCTAAAGAGATGTTCACCTCCTGAGTGAGGATGGGAGTGTCCTCAGTTGGTTCCCTTTGGATATTCTATGCAGAAGTGTCCTCCTGCACAGGGATATATGGCTCTTGTCTGAGAGATGAGGAGGAAGGAGCTCCTGGTCCCCTTTTCCTTTTATATAGAAATTTTAGTGGGCGTGATGGTTGTACAAAAGGATCAGAAGGAATTTGTGTATCATGAGGAGGGGGTTGGGGTCCTGGGGGTGTAGCAGTGATGATAGGCTGAGCCTGCTCAGGACCCTCTCCTCTGTTTCTTGGAATGATGTTCATCATTGCAGAAGGTAATGGAACATCAACGCTCAAAAAATTGGCACTTTGTTTCAAAAGTCTCTTTATAGAAGAGAGTGAGTGCCTGTGGGAAACATGTATCCTCTTATGTAAATGAGAAGTGGTGCAAGTGTGTGCAAAGATTTCTGCCAAAAATCTGGGATACATCAAAAATTTCCCACTCTTTAGGGAATGATGCCTTAACATCCCCTGAAAAATCAAGTTTGAAAAATTGAACCGTTGGCCTGTTGAAAAGCACACTAAGGCAGTGGCAATGTTAGAAGAAAATGCTGACCAACCAGTTCTTTTGGGGCTCATACACTGCTGAATAATATGTACAAGATATTTCCATTTAGGAGAAAAATGGGCTTTTAAGAAAGTAAATGAATCAGCAGGACCCCTATAACCTATATCATAAAGACCAGTATGTAAAGCATCAAGGGTTAGGTCTGTTATACCTGTGGCATCTTGAAGATGCAAATGGCGCCGAATGGATTCCTCAGTAATGGTGATGGGAGTGCCATCAATTTTGGATAGTATAGAAGGAATTCCATTGATGGATTGAACAGTGGCATGGTTCCAGAACTGTTCGATATGCGATATGTATATGGTGGGGTTTATATTGAGTGCATGATGGATATGGGAGTGACGAAGAAAGTCCATCATGTCATGGAACGGTTGAAGGTCTGAGTGCTTTAGAGAGTAGGGAAGGCAGTTGTGTTCCTTAACAAACTTCATTGAAGATCAAACGAAGGGTTTAGGGTTTGCAAAGAAGAGTGTGTGAATCGTTCAGAGAGAAAAGAAAGGTCGTGGAAGGAAATTTTGTAACTGGTAGTTACAACTGAACGAAACTGGGACCTTTTAAGGTTTTGAAAAGGTTGGGTCCCGCGCACACATATTTTAAAATTACCTAAATACCCTGCACACTTTGACAGATCAAGTGAATAACTAGCAGTCCGAGAAAATGAACTAGCAGCTTGAGAAAATACTCAAGCTGTTAGTTGAAAATTATGCATCTTTTTAATGAAACAGTGACTCCCCCTTAAATAAGCATACTTAAGTAGATGAAAACAAATTAATCCATGTTTACCATACCAATATTTGATACTAGGAAAGTGAACCTTCCTACATCAAAAGGTTTTGTAAATAGATCAGCTAATTGATCATCAGTATGTATTTTGGTAACTTGGATTAGCTTCTTTTCATTACAATCCCTTATAAAGTTA